>CAJGYM010000077.1:0-349717 GCA_904845305.1 Caenorhabditis auriculariae
TGCAGTAGTTTTATGACTACTAGAATCTTCAAAAAAAGTTCCTAGAAGTCAGGGTGGAAGATTTACGAGTTTCTGGAATTTTTTCAGCATCATTTCAAAAAAAAAAATCTAGAACTTTGAAGGCGATTTCCAGGCGTTTTTTTTTTACATTTTTTTGATCTCTCGTCTATTTTCCGAGCTTCTGGTTTGTATGCACTTTTAAAATTATGCTTTTCTCTGCTTTTTTTTTTTCAAGCCTTTTATGGACATTTCAGTGATTTCACGATACTTTGATCGTGACGACTCTAAAGTAATCCAAAAAGGAGGGGCTGTAGACTTTTTTGGTAGTCTTAGCAAGTCTTCTATAATGTCCTTATAGACATTCGTAGATTTCGGAAAAAAATTGAAAAGTTTCCGGTTTTATTTATTTTTTTGAACTTAAGATTTTTCGATCTCTATTTTTTTTTTTAATCCTTTTTGAAAAAGGGCTTCTCAGTCAAAGTTCATCAAAACATCCAAATTTTTGCGAATTTTTTTTTCTTGGGATTTTTTGAAGCCTTATCTATGTGCATTTGTAGTATTCAGCGGGTTGTACTCTTTTTTTTCGTACTTTTTCAGAAAAGGTAGACTTTTTGGTTCATTTGGTTCAATTTTCATGTCTCAAAGGAGCTCGCTTTGATTTTTTTTTCTCGAAACATTTTGGAAAAGTAAGATATGCACTTTAACTACAGCTAGAAAGAGGTTTTCTTTGAGATTTTTGAAAAAACAGATAGTTTTGGACTTCATTTGAAGCTCTTCTGATAGCATGTAGAGAATGAAAAAGTTCATCCCTGCCTACAATAACTCATCTTGATGGATCTGCGCGCAAACCGTTCTGTGTCGGTCGCGTTTTAAAGCAACAGCCGCGGCGGATTTTAGTCTACGGGAAGCGTACGATCATTAGCTTTCAAGACTTGGAGTGTAAATTTTATAAGAAATAAACGTGATTTTTCCTATTTCAGAACATCTCAAAATGGTAAGAAATGACAAAAAAATGTACTATTTTGTAAATTTTTAAAGAACGGACTTTTATCCGAAAGTTAGTCTTTTTTCATATTTTTAAGTCAATTTTTTTCATCAAAATAAGTAGAAATTGCGTTAACTTTAAATCAAATTTCGATAATTTAAATGATTCTGGCTAAACTTTTCAATGGAAAAGTGAGGTCTAAATTTTATGATTCGAAAATCAGAAATTCGAGGTGCGAATTTGGTTTATCATGACTCAAATTTTGAACAGTTTTAGCTCAATTTTACAGTAGAGTAAGTGGAAATCAGGCTCTTTATGACTCGAAATTCATAAATTAAAGCGTTTCTAATTCTTATTTCAAGTAGAAGAAGCGAGGCTTCGGTTGGTTATGATTCAAATTTTGAAGATTCAAACAATTCTAGCTCAATTTCACAGTGGAATAAGTGGAAATTATGCTTTTCGTGATTCGAAATTTAAAGTTTGAAGAGTTTTTAACTCAAATTTCGAGTAGAAAATCAGATTTTTATGACTAGAAATTCAGAAATTCGAAAACTTTCAACCCTTATTTCAAGTAGAATAAGCGATAAATGGAGATTTTTTTTGATTTCATTTTCGGAAATTCCAGAGCTTCTAACCCTTGTTTCAAGTAGAATAAGTGAAAATTAGAGATTTTTATAATTTGAATTTCAGAAATTCCAGAGCTTTTTCAACCCTTATTTCAAGTAGAGTAAGGGAAAAGTCAGATTTTTTAAGACTAGAAATTCAGAAATTCAAGCTGTTCTAACCCATATTTCAAGTAGAATAAGTGATAAATAGAGATTTTATGATTTGAATTTCAGAAATTCGAAAACTTTCAACCCTTATTTCAAGTGGAATAAGTGAAAATCAGATTTTTAGGACTAGAAATTCAGAAATTCAAGCTGTTCTAACCCATATTGCAAGTAGAATAAGTGATAAATAGAGATTTTATGGTTTCATTTTCAGAAATTCAAGAGTTTCTGACCATTATTTCTAGTAGAATGAGTGAGAATTGGGTTAATTATGATTCAAATATCGTTTCTCTTCTCCTCATTTGTCAAATTGAAATTGGAAAAAGTTGAAACGGGGAGGAGGCAGAACTGGACCTCGAACTGACCGATTTTCACACCGAAAAAACGGGACGCATTGTCATTGTCACACGTGCGGCCGTGTGGCGGGAACGCCTCGGGCCACGCCCCCTTTTCGGACTTTTTTCGACCGTTTGAATCTGTTCTTTTTCAGCTACTAGGACGACATTTGAATATTTTGAGCGGGAAACTTGATTTTGAACTTATTTCTTGTGTTTTTGAGCGTTTTTTTGAATGATTTTTTTTTTTGGATCTGTTTTTGGGTCTTCATTTTGTACATATTTAGCTATAAAATGAACATTTTTTTGGCTCAAATTCTAAAAAAATCAATACCTAAAATTGGGAATTCGAGTTCTAGATTTTTCCTGATGACTTGAACTTTCAGTGATTTTTTTCGGAAATAAAAAAATCTCGCTTCGAATTTTTATATTTTTTTAAATTGGAGACTATTTTTAAACCTTCGGGAGCTTTAACTTGGTTTTTTTCAGTTATTTTTTGGATTTCCAGAAACTTTTTCAACTTTAAAAAAATAATATAACGTTTTTGAAATTAATATTTTTTTCAACTTGAGACTATTTTTGGACCATTTAGGGCGTTCAAATATTTTTTTAAAAATTTTTTTCATTTTTACTAGTTTTTTTAACTTTTTTGAAAAAAATTTCATTTTGAAGCTCATAAAAATATTTTTTTAAGAAGAATTTTTTTCAGGAATCTAAATTTGAAATTTTTCTAAAACTTTTTGATTTTCTGAGCCTACTTTTTGATGTTTCCAAACAATGGAAAAAGCCCCTTTTTTTGTTTCAAAAAGCCTAAAAATATCCTCCAAAATCGTATATGTAGAAAATGTTGCCGCCGTCGCAGTATTTGAGTGGTCAGCAGTCGTTTTTTTTCGCCCTCCCCTCTCTCATTTTTTTTTTCGAGACTACTCCACTTTTCTCCCCCAGCTTTTCTCTCTTTTTTCATCCTTGGCTCGTAGTTTTCTGCTTCGAGATTGGTTTTTTGGAGAGATTTTTAGATTAATTAGTGGTTCAATTAGTTATCAGGACACTTGAGAAGCTTTTTAGGGGGTTTTGAAGGTAGTAATCTGAAAAAATTGAGTCTTTATCGTTTTTCGAGTTAAAATTGTTTTTCTTCTTACAAAGGCCTACGTGAAGTCGATTTGAAAAAAAGTGAATTTTTTTCGAAAAAAATCGAAGAAAAATATTTTTGTTTTTAGTTCTGACCATTTGAAAACTCTCAAGAGTTGGGCTTTTATTTTTGAAAAAAATTCGGCTAGGAATTCATTTTTGAACTTCTGAGATATATTGATTTGCTGAGGTTTGAAAAAAATTCCAAAAATTAAAAAAACAGCCCCTATAGTGACAACTTTTGCAAGTCCTAGTGGCCCTTTTAGGTGCAGGCAAACTGGTCTTTATAGGGGAAGTTTAAGGAGCCGTTTAGGTTGCCCCTTAAGGGGCCACTCTAGCTTTTAAGGAAGCCCTATAGGGTCCACTCTAGCTTGCCTAAGTTTAAGCCGAAAAAAAAAACTCAAAATGGCGCCGTAGGACTATTTTCGCTACTTTTCTTATGCTCCTTTAAAGTTTTATCAATCCCAGAGGTCAGGTCAGTAATCAAAAATATCTCGAAGCTTTTAAAAAAGTCTATTTGAATAAAAATGGCTATAAATAGCAGGCGACCACCCGGGATAATTCGATTCAAGCTTTACACACTCGTTTCAAATATTTATTCATGACCAATGGGCCTCCCCTCTTGACTCCACTCCGACACACACAAAACGGGCCCCAGATAATCGCCACACGGATGACACCCATTGTTTGCGCGACGAGACCGAGAGAATTTTTCACGCCGAGAAGCACTGTCCTGCACTCTTGTGGTGCGGCCGAGCGCCAAATCGCGACAATTTTCAGCCGCCCCGAAAAACGTACTAGCCTTGAGATTAGGCTTGATTTTTGGAATATTGGCCAAATTTTTTTTTAAAGCCTGAGTAAATTTTGAGCTATTTTTCAGCCTTCGAAAGCTTATTTGAGCTTTAAAAAAATCTAGTTTTTACGCTGAACAATTGAGATGAGATCTGATTTTTGGAATATTGATCTTTTGCTATTTAATGAACTTTGAGAGCTTTTTTTTAGCCTTCGAAAGCCTATTTGAGTTCAAAAAAAGTCCAGTTTTCATGCTGAATGTACTGGAATTGAAAGAAATTGATTTTTGGAGCTAGGATTTTTTTTTCAATTTTTTGTGCGTAGATAACATTGTTTAGGCCTGTTTTCTGAGCCCAAATGTTCTTCTAGGCTCACAAAAAGTCAAGGAAAACGAATCAAAAAGATCAAAAAGAAGTCTATTTCTCACGCGAAACGGACCAAAATTGAGATCAATTGATTTTTTTTAGGAATTTCGAATTTTTTTTCCATGTTATTTTGAGACAATTCAGAGCATTTCAAATTGATAATTAGAAAGATTTCGAGCCACTTACAAGTCCAAATTAGCTCATTAAAAATGATATAAGTTTTTTTCAAGCCCGATGAAGTTTTTGGGCGTTTTTGAGTAGAAAAAAATCAAGGGACTAATCATTTGAATTTTTTTGAAAGAATATCATTTATCACGTCGATTCCAGATAGATTTTCGATCAAAAAAATTTTTTTCTACCATTTTTAAACTTCAAATTTCATTTCAAAACATTTTTGAATAAGTTGAAGGGATGTTAAAGATTATACACTGCAATATGCCCTTGAGTTTTTCACTTGGATAAAAAAATTTCATCAATAATTTATTTGGAAAAATGAATTTTCCAAGCTCATACGATACATCGAACAGTATCATTTTCACTATTCGAGATCAAGTTCAATTATTTTTCCTAAACCTCACCTTTCGGATCAAACCTCAAGTGACCTTTGGAAAAAGCTTCTAAAAAAAGACCAGACTAAAATATTGGGTTCAGACGCTACATCGATCACTTACGATACGATGTTATCCATCTTATCACGAAAGACGCGGGGAAAATGTTGGAAAAGAAAAATGACTGCGGCTCTGCAGTGCCTGGCACTGACTTTTTATCATCTTCCTACGTTTCGAAGTCAAATATTTCAACAATTTAGGAGAATTCCATAGGTACATCTTATTTAATTGGCTGTTACAACGAAGTGAAGCTAACAAATCAATTTTTTTTCAAAATTTCAAGATCAGACTGAACTTTTGGTCCCTCCGGCACAGTCAACAAGAACATTACGGTGTGGCCCATTTTTTATTTTTGAGGAATATCGTAACTGGACTCAAACGTTGAGATTCTAGCACTCTTATCACGGAAAAATGTTAACGATGAAAAAAAATGGACTGCCGTTCAAATGAAGTGACCACTTGAAGGAAAATAGCTTTTTTGTTAACTATCAAATCAACTACAATTTGTAAAAAAATTCTCATTTATGGTGATAAAAAAATTGAAACTACCGATCAAGTTAAGGAAGTTGTAGATAATATGAAGAATCAGTCTTTGAGATCCAAAAAAATGAAGACCAGACTAAAATTTTGGTTCCGCCGCCATATACAACAAGAACATTACGATCCATCTTATCATGGAAAAAAATACATTTTTCTATTTTTTTAGAAGCTTCGAACTTGAAAAAAATTTCTTTGTTTTTTTGGAAAGGTTTAATCTAGATCTATAGATTTCTGAAAGATTTGAAGCTCAGTTTTATTTTTAACAAAAAATCCTGGACTAGACTGAAATCTTGGTCCCGCCCGCCACATTCAACAAGAACATTACGATGGTTATCCATCTTATCAACGAAAAAATGTCGAAAAAGAAAAAAAAAGGACTGGAGCTTTGGCGGTGGTGCCTGGCACCTCTGGACTGACACCCGCTTATCACCCTCCCGCTGTCCGACGTCCTCCCAAAACGCCACCAACTTGATTTTGTTGTTCTCTCTCTCAGTCGTTTTTCCACCCACTTTTGATTGGCTAGTTCAATTCACCTGTTCTTTTTGGAGTTTTGAGTGGAATGGGGGAGGGGGCTTAGAGTCTGGAACTACTTTCTTGAAGCTCAAACAATTTAATTTACTTTTCTTAAAGTGACCTTTGTGTTGACTTTTCAGAAATTATTGCTTTTTTTTTTCGAATTTTCGGACTTATTTGTCCCAACCTTTGAATTTTTTTCTTTCAGAATTTTTGCGACCTTTCTGTTGAATTTTCAGAAATTTTTGGCTTTTTTTTCGATTTTTTCAAAATTCAGTTTATCAGCCACTTTTGTAAGCTTCAAACGGATTTTTTTAAATTTTTTTTTATTTTATTGGAAGTTTTTGTAGTTCAAATTATCTTCAATTTTCTGATTTTTTTCGAAGTTTTTTTCAAATTTCTGAGTTAGAAGTTTAGAATCTGCTTCCAAGTGGTCATCAGAGTGAATTAACCTCATTTAGTTTTTCTCCCTCATGTAAAAGTCAAAAAAAAAGAAGCCTGTTGAAGGGACCACTTGAGGGTAATTATTCTTTTTTTTTCGTGTGTTAGAAGGCCTTCTTTGTGACCTCTCCAATAGAAAAAGAACTGTTCTTCATTTTTTTTTCCGGTATTTTTTAAAGCCTGTTCAAGTGACCACTATAGTGAAAAGAAACCTCTCATCCGGCTTTTTTTTCCTTTTTTTAACTCAGTAATATCTCCATCAGAAAGAAAGGTTTTTTTATTTTTTTGCTCTCTGGACTTTAGAAGCACGATCAAGTGACCACTCAAGTGAAAATAAAATAGAAAACTCGGTATTTTTTTGTCTCTTACTTAACTTACGAGACCTCCACTGTAGAAATAAATCTATCATTAATATTTTTTTCACCGTCCAGAAATTCAGAAGCCCGATCAAGTGACCACTATAGTGAAAAAGCTCCTCATCCGACATTTTTGTTATTTATTGAACTCAGTAACATTTCCAGTAGAAAGAGAGCTAGCTTTTGTTTTTTTTTTCTGCTTTTCAGACCAGAAGCCCGAAAAAGTGACCACTATAGTGAAATAGACCTCTCGTTCGGCCCTTTTTGTTTCCTTCTTACGGTCAAAAAAAAATTCAGTTTTTTTGTCTCTTATTCAACCTACGCGACCTCTACTGTAGAAATAAATGTATCATTAATATTTTTTTGCCTTCTAGAAATTCAAAAGTCCGATCAAGTGACCACTAGAGTGAAAAAAAGCCCCTCATCCGACATTTTTGTTATTTATTTAACTTAGTAACATTTCCAGTAAAAAGAGAGCTAGCTTTTTGAGGCCAGAAGCCCGATCAAGTGGCCACTAGAGTGAAAAGAAACCTCTCGTCCGGCCCTTTTTGTCTCCTTCTTACGGTCAAAAAGGCCCTGGGGGTGGAGTGGAAGCTTAGACGATTTTTTCTGTTCTTCTCTTTCTTCTTCTTCTTCTTTTTTTTTCCACATCGACTTGACCTGACCCGTCTTTTCGTGCTTTGCTGAAATTGGTCGAGCGCGCGCGTCTCAAGTCAAGAAAGACCGAGAGGAGAAAAGAAGACGAAAAAATCCCGTTCCGTTCGGTCTCGTATGGTCGTGTGTGTGTGTGTCGATTTGTGCGGATTTTTTTGTGTTTTGGAACCAAATTTTCAAAGCTTTTAGGACTTTTTGATTTTTAGTGGGAAAACGTCTGAAATTCTGATCTTTCCTAGGGAATACAATAAAAACAATCCATTTTTATTTTTTCTCAGAAAGGAAAAATTAGAAAAAATACAGATTATGGATGATTATTAGATAGTTCCAGAAAACCATTTTTTTCATTTTTTTCTCTTCATGAATTAATTTTTCCTTACCTTTTTTGAAATTGAAGGCTATTTTTAAGGTTTTTGAAGATTCTTTCGATTTTTGGAGTAGTACTAATCATTTTTAAGGCTCAAGAAAAATTTTGCTCTTTTTTTCTCTTGTCGGTTTGTTTTTTGAACATTTTTCCACTGGTTAGAGGGATTACAGGAACCCTTTTTTTGACCTTTTTTTGAAGATTTAGGTTTTAAATGTCCTTTTTTCAACTGCAAACCATTGATCTTTTCTCAGATTTTTTTATTTTTGTATTTTTGATTCCAAAAATCTCGTCGCGTTATCCAGCTCGTATCATAGATTTCAACTAATTTTTTCAATAAGAAAAATTTATTTCGGAAAAAGTTTCTCGAAAAGTCGACTTATACTGACTTTCCTGGAAAGCTTCTTCCATAAATATGGGTAGAAAATTTTCCCTTAAGTGGAAACTCAACTTTCTTCAAGTCGAGACCACCTCCTTAAAGGTTGGAACTTATTTTTTATCCTTTTTGGGCATTTTTTGCAAAATTTTTGGAATTTTCACTCTTCTTCATTGAGCTAATTACTTGCGCAACTATGGTTCCGATTATTCCAAATATTTTTGGGCCAAAACTACGTCCCTTAAGTGGAAACTTGAGATTATTTTTGTCTAAACTAACTCCGTGAGGTTGAAGCTCAATTTATACCCTTTTTTGGGCATTTTTTGGGAATTTTTTGGAATTTCCGCCCCTTTTTTCTGGAATTATTATACACCTTGCTTGTTAACGTACGATTTTCCTAGATTTTTCGAGAGTTTCAATATTTTTTCTCATAACTTTTTGTTTGCAGGACGGCGTGATCAGATGGAATCATGCGACGAGGGGTCACAACAACTGCCCCCGCCTCAGGCCGTCCTCCACCAGACTGAGGTTCTTTTTTTCTGGAATTGTCATCTTCTTGACCATTTTCATGTGAAGTCTGGGTACTCAGACGCTATGGATTTTCGATTTTATTGATTTTTTTCGATATTTTTTTCAAAGCTGGATATTTTTTGAGGGGTTGAGTTGAGGTATTTTTAGGCTTGATGTCTACACATTTATTAATAGATTTCTGATTTTTAACTATTTGTTGCCGATTTTTTAACTTTTCATCATTTGTTATAGAGCTGAATCCTTTTTAGACTCGATTTTTCGGTTTTGAAAAATATTTCTGATTTTATTGATTTTTTTCAAAAGTTTCATTGTGAAAAAAACTCTCGAAAGTTAATTCTTTTTATCATTTTTCTATAAAGATGATTCATTTTCAGCTTGATTTTTTGTTTTAAATCTTATCGTTGACGTTTTTAGAATAAATAGAACCGCAATACCTAAAATGTGTTTTCATAGTCCGTGTCTATTGAAAAAAATCACATATACAAGTTGAAAATTTTTGTCTCAAAAGTTCACTCGATTAGATCCTAGACTTTTAGCCGAAGAATCGAGTTTAAAATAATTCAGCTTTTACAGCAAATGATAAAAATTTAAATATCGGCAACAAAATTTTTAAAAATCAGAAATATATTAGTAAAAGTGTAGACATCAAGCCTAAAATAACTCAACTCACTAGAGAGTTTTTCGGGCAGATTTATAGAATATTTATAAATGATCAAAAATGTAGAAAATTACATCAAAAAGATGTTTGCAGCCGACCCGAGAAGATCGGCGCGACGATGTCGCCGCCGAACACCTGGACCTCGACGACGGAGCAGACTGCCGAGGAAGAAGACGGCGAATCCCGACTTCTCTTCACCTCGACCTTCACCTTGCCCCAAGGAAGGGTCCTGTCCACGACCCTCTACACCGATTTATTGCCTCTGGAGGTGGGTTTTTGAGTTATATACTTTAAAAAACGGTTTGAAGCCAGGTGATAATATGGTCTTTAGAAATATTTTTTACAGTATGACATCTACAAAAATCCATAAAAATCGAGCGGCAAAAAAATTTCGCAAGTTTGCTCTATTGAGATGTGTAGCACTATTTTTCAGGTACGAAATTGACCTTTTTGTCTTTTTTTCTAGCTTGATTTTGAATAAAAATAGATCTTCAAACTTGATTCTATCATGGTTTTTTTAACTTGCCACATGAGTTGATTTTTGAACGACTAAAAAGGTGTTTTTATATGGGCTTTTATATATTTCAAAATATTTCGTAATTAGAGTGTTTTTCAGAAATATAATTTTAGAACATTACATCTTAAAAAAATCCAAAAAAATTGAGTGGCAGAAAAAAATCTCGCAAGTTTGCTCTACTGAGAAAAATTGTGTAACACTATTATCATGTGCAAAATTGACCTTCTTGCCATATTTTTTAGCTCGATTTTTGAATAAAAAAATAGAAAATAGATCTTCAAAACTTGATTCTATCATGATTTTTTTAAATTGCCACACGTGATAAAATTTTTATTTTTGAAAAATTAAAAATGGTGTTTTTCAGGTCAAATGGACTTTTTAATCTAACTATAAAACATAATTTTCCACCTGCTACAGGTGTATTGTGTCATTTCCTAACCGAATTTGTGTAGAATGGAATTTAAATCAACTTTTATGAAATGCTGACTTTTTTCACCCCAAATGGACTTTCAACCAACGTTTTTTCCATCAAAATCATGATGATTCTCGAACTGATAACCTCTCTTATCAGCCAACAAGTGCAGCATTTCAGTACCTGGCGGTGGGTGGCTGCTTCATGGAGCAACTCGAGGCCCGTGGAAGGTCTTTCATTCTGTCCGCCTCGGCCACCTCTTCCAAACAGCGCATTTTCGCCCGGATCATCATGTTAGTTTCAGAAATTTTCTTCTTCTTCTGGCCTTTGGCGCCGGCACCTCAAGTCGATTAGAAAATTTTTATCCTAATATCAGGGATCATCCGGGAAATTTTGTAGTGGCCACTATAAGGTTTGACGTTTTAGTGGCCACTATAGTAGTCAAGTTAGTGGCCACTTAAAGGGTTAAAAATTAGTGGCCACTATAGAGGTCCAAGTGCTACTACTAGACCACTAAGTGGCCACTTTAGGGGCCAATGGATCAACATAACTGGTCCAATCTGCTTGTTTTAAATTTATCAGAGT
This sequence comes from Caenorhabditis auriculariae, assembly GCA_904845305.1. Taxonomy (NCBI): domain Eukaryota; kingdom Metazoa; phylum Nematoda; class Chromadorea; order Rhabditida; family Rhabditidae; genus Caenorhabditis; species Caenorhabditis auriculariae. Next base: position 10,931 of record CAJGYM010000077.1, read on the forward strand.
TACTGGAACGAATACTGGATGAAAAACTACTGAAATGGTCACTAAAACGGAAAGTAGCGGCCACTATAGAGGTGGGTTTAGTGGCCACTTTAGTGTCCTATCCAAGTAGTCCTTGGCGAGCCTCTATAGTGGCCATTAAAATTTTTCGCAGTATGCCCTTTTTTCCGACGATTTTGAATTCCTGGTTTCCCCACTACCAATATTTTTGAAACCCCTTGGTTGGTTCACAGTGGGGATCGAACCAAGGACCCTTTGGACCGTAGCCAGGCACACAACCTGTTGCGCTGCGGCGTCTTTTCAGTTTTTCGTAGAGTGTTAGATTTGTTTAGTTTCAAAAAGAGAAATCTAGGAAAATTCTACACAGATCATGTGCTTCTTGATTTATTATTAGGAGGTTTTGAAGGTGTAATTTGGTTTTTATGGGTTTTTTCGCGTTCAGAATCAGGTAGAAAAAAATGGAGAATTAAGGTTTTTAGCAGGTAAATCATTTATATTTGAAGAAAATTTGTGACTTTAAAGTTTTTTTCCTTGAATTTTTTTCGATAGAAAATATCTTTTTGATGGTCAAGAAAAATTTTCGTTTTACAAATTTATCATCTTATAGTTTTCAGATAAAAATCAACGATTTCAGAGCTTTTTCTGTGGATTTTGAATATATTCCTTTGATACTAGGCTGTCTCAGTGTTGCTCATGTTATGAGATTTGCTTCTCAATTTCAAAAAAATGATAAAATTTTAAAGTTTTTCAATGTTTTTCATAGAAAATCCATTTCTTTTTAAGCAAAAATCAACTTTTTTTCTCCTAAATATAAGTTTCGAAAATGAAAAAATCTGTAAACATGAGCAATAAGAAACTTTTTTTCTTTCATTTCAAAAACTTTAAAAAAAGGTTTCATTGGGTGGTCAGTGGTAAAATCGATAGAAAATTGTTCAAAAAAAGGCTCTAGAAATTTTTTTCTGAAAACGGAGGCTAAAAACGGAAAAAGATTTTTGCACTTTGAAATGTTGCGCCGCCGAGCGGCAGACAAGTGTGCGGTTAAGTGGTGAGGCGTGTCGTCGTAAGTGGGTTAAATTTAGAAGGGATTGAAAGAAGCGGTACGAGGTCGTGAGCGGAGAACCGCCGCGAGTCGGACGCACACACGACCACCGTGGGAACTTTCACACGAGTAGGCTGAGAGAGTTCGGCGCTGCGAGAGAGCTGCCGAGGGGGGCTGACGGTTGATGTGAGAGAGCGTGGAGTGACCGCTAGACGCAGGCGACGAGACGGTTGGAGAGAAAGGGGGGCTTCTCGTCATGGGAAAGTGCAGGGAAATTGACGATTTTTAAGGGGCTAGTTAAGGGATTTTAATTTTCAATGTAGCTCAATGAGTTTGAGGTAAAGCTTGAGACTTCTCGAGAGGTCACTTAAGAGGTCTAAATATTACATAAATGCGTAGGTTTTCTAGTGACCCCTTAAGGAAATTGTAGTCGAAATTAAGGCCTTTGATGTATTTTTGAGGCTTGATTTTTAGTTTTTTTAAGGACTATATGGTGAAAATGAGTCTCTGGAACACCTAAAGGAGCTAGAAGAGTTTCTGAGGGGCCATTTAAGGGATATAGTAAGAAAGGAAAATTTGATTCCGAATCGATGCCAGAAACCTGATAATTTATGTTTCTAGAAGTCATTGGACTGAATTGAAATTTCTTGAAGTATTTTTTTTTAATTCAAGTAGTCACTTAAGGGATCCAGAACATTTCTAGAGGTCATTGAAGTGAATTGAGATTCCTTGAGATTTTTTTTTTAATCACAAGTAGTCACTTGAGGGATCCAGAACATTTCTAGAGGTCATTGAAGTGATCTAAGACTTTTTAAGGGTTTTTTCAAGCTCAAGGAGCCACTTAAGGGGTCCAGAAGTTTTCCAGTGATCGTTGAAGTGATTTGAATTTTTTCGAGGGTTTTTTTTTCAAATTGAAGAAGTCACTTAAGGAATCAAACACTGTAAGTCTTCAATAAGCGTTAGAAGCGATGCAGGGATTTTTTTTAATTAAAAAATCAAATTTTGGATTTTTCTCAACGACCTGTTACCAGGCAGTGGACTTGTATTCCTGTTTTTTGAGCGTTTCATCTTTTTTTCATCAGGAATTTTTTCTGGCGATTTCTGAAAGAGAACTTTTGATTTTCTTTTTTTTTGCCCGGAAGATAACAATCAACCGCCCGGTCCCCATTTTTTTTCTTCCATCAAGCAAAAAAAAAGTCAGGCGTATCAAAGAGAAAAAAAAAGTGTTGATGAACTAATCGGGAAGGTCACTTCTATCAGTTACTTTGTGCGGCGGCGGCGGCACCACCACGAGGGCCGTTCCAATTTATCGGCCGACACGGTCTGGCACCGCCGTCGGCCTTCCGAAAATGCAACGCTTTTTATGGCCTGACTCTTCTCGAAACGATTTCCCGTGGAAGAAGAAAAAAAAAACGTTTGTTGCATTTTTGATTGCGACAAACAAATGATAACGTTGCTGTAGTGGGAAAGTTTGGTTCTTCCCAGTTCTTGGGACCAGCAAACGATACTTGGGCTGCTACAGGCAGTGCGAAAAGTCCCAAGCTTGAAAAAGTTTTGGATTCTTCACAATTATTGGGATCTTCAAGTGATAACACTGCTGATACAGGCAGTACAAAAAGTCCCAAGCTTAAGAAATTTTTGGATTCTTCCCAATTGTTGGGACCAGCAAATGATACTTGTGCTGCTACAGGCAGTACGAAAAGTCCCAAGCTTGGAAAAAAAAAAATTGATTTCTCGTTTCTCAAACATGCAAATGATAGCGTTGCTTTTACAGGAATTACAAAAAGTCCCAAGTTTGAAAAAAGTTTTTGGGTTCTTCGCAATTATTGGGATCAGCAAATGATACTTGCGCTGCAACAGGCAGTGCGAAAAGTCCCAAGCTTGAAAAAAGTTTTTGGATTCATCCCAATTGTTGGGACCAGCAAATGATACTTGCGCTGCAACAGGCAGTGCGAAAAGTCCCAAGCTTGAAAAAAACTTTGGCTTTTTCTCCCCTCCCCCTTAAATCTAGAAAAAAAACTTCGACCTAATCATACTTTCCAGTAGATCATACCGCTCTGAATATCTTATAGTTTCTGAATTTTGATACTCAGAAGTTTTTGAATCTCTCTAGTAGCTCCTTGAAGATTTAAGACTGCCCAAGCGACCTCAACTTGCCTCTCTAATAGCAACATATCCAAGACAAAGACCTCGTCCAAAATGTTCCTCAAAAAGCCAAGCCGGACCTCAAAGCCGTCGCCGAACACGCTCGAATTCACGGACGGATCTCATTTATCTCATCCGCACGACGGCCTATCTGGGGCGGCCAAGGCGGACGACGTCGACGCGGAAGCAGCCGCCGACTGGTACCCAACCGACTGGTCTTTATGCAGATTTTGGCGCCCGTCAAGTGGAGAAAGTGCATCAGAAACGGCTTCCAGTAGGGATTTTTATTGGGTCGGAGTGGGTTAGGAGAGGTCGGGGGACTTCTGGAGAGAGTGAAGTTTGGTTTTGGATTTTATATGGATTGGAAAAAGAGCAGGGCTTCTGAAAATTATGAGTACGAAGCAGTGGTTTTACAAGAGAAGGGGGGAGGGGGGACTTCTGGAGGGAGGCGGCAGAAGAAAATTTTTCGGTTTTATGGGATTCTTACGGTTTAAAGAATGGGAGAGACTTTTTGAGCAGATTTTTGAGCCAGAATAGCTTCCAGTAGGGATTTTTTTGGATTGAACTGGACAGGGGAATTCTGGAGGGAGGTGGCAGAAGAGAATTTTTCTTCAGTTTTATGGGATTCTTATGGTTCAGAGAGGATGAGAAGACTTTTTGGAGCACATTTTTGAGCCAGAATGGATTCCAGTAAGGATTTTTTAGATTTAACTGGACAGTGGGGGGATTCTGGAGAGGGGGCAGAAGAGAATTTTCTTCAGTTTTATGGGATTCTTATGGTTCAGAGAGGGTGGGAAAGACTTTTGTAGCAGATTTTGAGCCAGAATGGCTTCCAGTAAGGATTTTTTAGATTTAACTGGATTTGGTAGCGCTGGAGGGGCTTATGGAGAACTTCAGACGGATTTCTTGGGAAAAAATTGACGTTTTGAGAATAAAGCATAATTGTTAAAGATCACCGATCGATTAATGAGGGCGCTGTTGGATTTTAGGTAGTTTTGTAATTTTTCAAAGCTTTGCAGTGGTCATCAGAAGCTTCCAATATTTTAGTCGGTTTTTTTGGTCATTTTCGAAACGTTTTGGGTCAATTCTATAGCTGATTCACGGCTGGCTTGAACTATCGAAAAATGGGTCCTGACACGATGAAAAACGAGATAGTGCCTGGTTGATGGAGAGCGCAGACGGACCACGCCCCCTTAGCGTCCCAAGCTAGCCGTGAATCGACTCTTGATGAACTATTCGGATAGGAAAAGACAGGTTGAGAAATTTGGGGACGTTTCAGTACTTCTGAAGGTATTTTTGAAAATGATCATGAGGTTTTATAATATCGGCCAATGATAATGAGACGTTATGGTTATTTTCAGAAAATTGAAAAATTCCAATCCAGTGGTTTCAAAGTTAATTTTCAAGGCAAAATTCAACTTTCACAAAATGTTTCTTACAGGCCGGACGGATCGGCTCGTGCCTGCGAGCTCCTTTGCGAGCTGGAGCCAAGTCGGGGCAAAGTGACGGCTCTGGCCCTGAGGTCGGCCTTCGGCCCCTCGGTCCCCTTCCACACCTTCACCTTCACCACCAAGCACTCGTCCAGCTGCGCCCTCACTCATATTGACTATGCGTAAGTATCTACCGTAACCCTTCTACAGTATCATCTACAGCTCGATACCGTACCTCGGCCGCCTCCCAACTGATCTCATCGGCAAATCTCTTCTGTCTTTCGTCTACTCGCCTGACGTCCACGTCGTCCGACAGGCTCATATTGATCGTGAGCTTCATTTTTTGGATTTCTGGACTTTTTTAAAAAATGGGAAGAGGTTTTCAATAGAGTTTAGGTTCATGGAAATTCACCTTTTAGATCAGAAAATTCGATACTTTTTCACTTAGGGTTATAAAAAAGCTTCAAAGCTTCAGAAAATCGAAAAATCAGTTTGTCAATTTTTGAAAAATTGCAATCTTTTTTTTCTAATTTTTTAACGTGCTCGATCTTCCAAAAATTCAACCCGGAACGATATTGCTCAATATTGCTCAGACTATAGAAAAAAATGTCTTCAATCTAAAAACACCTGGGGATGGCTCTCATTGCCTAGAAATTCGAAAAAAAGTGCAACCGACTTGAAAACGGTTTACGCGTCGCCTTTTGCAACGCGACCGCGACGCGTTGAGCCATTCTACGTGCGACCAAGGGTTTTTTTCAAAAATTTGCTTGAAGAAGAATTTTTGACTCCTTACAAGTTTAGAGAAAGAGTGTGCGAAAAGGAAGAGATTCAGACAGATATTTAGGGTTTTTTTTTTCACCAAGCTCACAATGAATGGACTATACAAAGATTGAAGATTTTTCAATCTAATTTTTTGAAATTTAAAAATCCATAACTTCCGACGAAAAATAGAAATCCTAAGTTTTCCCTTCTTTTCTCAAAACATGTTCTGTGTCGAAAAATACGGTATCATACGGTACCATCTTGAAGTCCTGATACACATCTTTGAGTGGCTGTCTCGAGACAATAAGCCATTAAAAATGGCGTTTTGACGCGGCGCCTCTCGACGACGGAACAATGGCGGGTGTCTGTCGGGAATCCGTTCCGCAGAACAGATTTTATATTTATACGTGTGTGACCATCCAGTCTTCGTTGGAGAAAAATCGCCTTTCCAAGTGTGAAATGTTTTGATTTTGGAAGGAGATAGGGAGGGGGTTTGAGAGTCATGCCATCGAAAAATGAAGTTTTTGGAATGGAGAGAGTTTTTTTCAAGGAGCTTACAATGAGTAGGAGAAATTGAAAGAAGAGTTTTTGTAGAATCGGTTAAAACGGAAAAAAGGAAATTTTGAACAGTGAATAAGCCTAAAATTTTTTTTAACCAAGAAATCTTCAAATCCGAAGATTTTTCCGGATTTGAGTCAAAATCTTACTGTGAGCTTCTAAAGTGACCACTTAACCTTAACCTTCTAGGGAGCGCTACTGGGAAAATGTTTAGTGGCCACTAGAGAGGCTCGCCAAGAACTAATTAGAGAGGACACTAAAGTGGCCACTAAATCCACCTCTATAGTGGCCACTATTTTTTCCGTTTTAGTGGCCACTATAGAGATTATCCATTAAGCAGCCACTTCAGTAGTTTTTCATCCAGTGTTCCTCCCAGTAACTCTGATAATTTTAAAACAAACATATTGGACCAGTTATGTTGATCCATTGACCCCTTTAAGTGGCCACTTAGTGGTCTAGTAGTAGCACTTAGACCTCTATAGTGGCCACTAATTTTTAACCCCTTAAGTGGCCTTTAATTTGAATAGTATAGCGGCCACTAAAACGTCGAAACCCTATAGTGGCCACTAGTTTTTAACCCCTTGAGTGTCCATTAATTTTACTACTATAGTAGCCACTAAAACGTCAAAACCCTATAGTGGCCACTGATTTTTTAACCCCTCAAGTGGTCACTAATTTGACTATTATAGTGGCCACTAAAACGTCGAAACCCTATAGTGGCCACTAAAAATTTTCCCAGTCTAAGGGCTGTTTTCCATACCCCTTTAGGGACCACTCTTCATATCTTTCTAGCCATCCTTATACAACGATTTCCAGTCCACAACGCCCGAGGGAAGGTGGTGAAAAGCGTGGCCGAACTGCGGCTGGTGGCCCACAACGGAGCCGTCCTCCGATCCCAAACCGAATGGAGCGGCTACGTCAACCCCTGGACCAAGAAGATTGAGCTCGTCGTGGCGAGACATCGCATCTGTAGTGTTCCCATTGGAGGTGAGATTTTTTGTAGGGAACCTTTTTTTGGTTTTATGTAGTATTTACATTATTCGGGAGTACATAGGGTGGAAAAAAGCTCCTTTTTAGCGGAAAATTAGGTCAGGGAGGTACAGTAAGTTCAGGAAAGTTTTGAAGCTTGGAAAAATTCAAGTTAGAGTTCATTCCATCTCTGAGCTTTCTCAAAAATCCAGAAAGTTACATGGATGTAAGATATTTTAAAATATCTTACCAGGGAATGGTCTCAAGCTCACAGTGGGACTGCTGAATGAGACCATTTTGATTCAAAATCCGGTCTCAGAAGCCTGTGAGAAAAGTTATGGACCCTCAAAAATCGAAAATTTCATAGCCATTTTTAGGAGGGTATATAGTTCTTGGTCAGTAAAAATCAACCTTCCATCTGTTTTCTTTAATATTTCAACGTTGGCTTAACCATCCTTGTTTGAATTTGGAAAATTGGATATATGATCTCACTTCTAACGATTCGAAATAGTTATAACTTCCTGAATAATCTGAAAAAACTGTCAGATTGAGGTTTTTGAAAATTATTGGATTTTTTTCAGCTTGAAGGAATTATTTTAAAAGGAAAGAGAATTTGAAAATTTGTTATAGTCGAAATTTAGAGACCTGTATCTTTTTTATTTTCAAATTTTATCCGCTCAACTTCAAGGCTGGATAGAATGATTATTTTCCAGACGCCGACGTTTTGGCGGGGCCGACGAACACGACGAACGTGCTGCCGACCGTCATGGCCAAGGCGTTCGAGGACGAGCTGAGGATCATCATGAATAAGGTATATATTTTCGGGCTTTCACTGTTTTCTATGCATTTTTTGTTAAGATCAGGTTAACTGGACTATATGTAATTAGGTGTAGAGATTTCAGGTTTAAAGATGGTCTTTTTTAGGATTTTTTTATGTATTTGTTCCCTGAAACTCAATTTTAAGTGCAGAAGTCAATTTCGAACTAATCAGAGCTTAACATTGAATTTAATTTTTCAATTTTCTTGGCTTTCTTGAACTCAGTTTCAAGGCAGAAATGAAATTTTTGCAGAGAAAAAATTTTCAAATGGAAAAAAAGTAGACATTTTTTTCTAAATTATGGATATTTTTAGCTTTTTATTTCCCTATGCTCCTTATCCTTCATAAAATAGGTCAATATTAATATTTTTCGGCCTAATTTTTGAAATTTAGTTCACATTTCGGCATTATATATAGACGCCTGTTTTTTTCTGTATTGCTCATGTTATAGGAGGTTTTCGATTATGCTGTTTAAAGAAACAATTTTTGAAGACAAATCTCACATTTTTAATTTTAAAAAGTTGAATTTTTTCAAAAATATAGATATTTTAGCTTTTTTTTTATTTCCCTATGCTTGTTTTTCTTCATAAAATGAGTCAATATTGATATTTTTGGTTTAATTTTGAAGTTCAGCCCGTTTTTCGAACACAAAATTGTCATTCAAGCTTCTCTGAAACCAAAAATATGAGAAAATCGACAATTTTATTGATTTTTCAATCACTTTTTCTCGCTAGAACTTTCGAAATTTCCCCTTTAGAGCTTGATTTTTAAGCGAAAAAGCTATCAAAATATTTTTCGCAATACCAAAATCATCATTGATAAGATCAGCTGCTCCGTTTTTTTGTTCTTACCTTGAAAAAGACTGGTCCTACTCGTCAATCACTTTTTCCTGTGCCTGGCACCAAGAAGACCCCCAAAATTCCCCTGAACAGTTGTTTATCGATACGGCGGATTGGCTCTTATCAAAGACTGATTGGTTATCAAAGGGAACGTCTCGGTCGTCTTCTTGATCTTGTCGCTGTTGTTGTTGTTGTTCCTGGCGCCGTGCCAGGCTCTTCGGAACGGGAAAAGTTGGGATGTTTGTCCATGGAGCAAAGCTTGATTGATGGCCTGGTACTGGTTGTTTTGGCGATTTGTTTATTTTTTGGAAGGAAGGTGTTTTTTCATTATGGATTGACTAGATTGGTAGGAAGCTTCAGATGAAATTCCAGGCTTGATTTTAAATTTTTTGAGGAAAAATTAGGGTTTTTGGCCATGGGGCGAGGATGGCCTGGAAATGATTTTTTGGCGATTTATTTATTTTTTTTGGTTTTCTTAAAGGAAAGTGTATTTTCATTACTGGATTGACAAAAATGATAGAAAGCTTCAGATGAAACTCCAGGCTTGATCTTGAATTTTTTGAGGAAAATTCAGATTTTTGGCCATGGGGCGAGGATGGCCTGAAACTGACTTTTTTGGCGATTTTTTTGTTTTTGGAATTTATAAAGGGAAGTGTATTTTTTTATTATTAGATTGACTTGACTAATACAAAGCTTCAGATAAAGTTCCAAGCTTGAATTTTAAATTTTTTGAGGAAAAGTTCAAATTTTTGTCAATGGGGCAAGGATGGCCTGGAACTGCTTTTTGCGAAATTCTGATAATTTCAAGTTTTTTGAAAGCTTGATTTTAGGGAATCTCACGAATGATTGCGTTTCATTGCTCATGTTAGTTAAAGTTTTTCTCATGAACTTAAGTGGAACCCCTTTTTGAAAGTGAAAATGGACATAAAATCGAAAATTTTTTGGTAATATGAGCAATACCCTGGGAAGAGGATTTGAAGTTGAAGTAACTTTTTCCATTTCAACTCATCATTTTGTCCTAGTTCCTATCTTTGGCTCTACAAAAATATTTCATAGACGTTTTCAAAACGTCATCTTGTGAAATTCCTCCTAGTCGACTATAGTTTCGACTACAAAAGGTCCATGTTTTCGTCCTCGAAATCATCTTTGACCACTCAACTTCAGGAAGGAAAAAAGTACGAGTGAACTTATTATGTTGCGAGATAAGAGAATGTCACGACGACGTACGCAACGGAGCATCGTACCAGGCGTTCGTTGGAGCAAATTAGAGTCGGGAGGAGGAGAAAAAAAAGTGCAAGTGACTTGTTGGTTTTTGGCGTGTTTCCTTTGGAAATTTGACACCTTCGGGGGACTTTTCTCATTTTGGGTGATTGAGAAAAAATTACCGGATTTATTAAAAAAGGAAATTTTCGCTTAAGGTACTGAAGATAGAGAAAATAAAAAATCAAAAATTTTTTTTTCTAAACTGATTTCTCTTCTTAGTTCTGAAAAGCTCACTAAACTGATTTTATTTTTTTGATTTTTTTAAATTAATAGGGTCACGAAGAAATAATTCTGAGAAGTTTTTTTGCGCAGTATTGCTCATGTTATAGAAAATTTTATTGCTCATGTTATAGAAAAAAAAATTTTGGTAGTAAGTTTTCATGTTAATCATGTAAATGGCGTTGTTAATAAGAAAAATAACTCGACTTTTTTTCACTTTTTTTCGAGAAAAATTTTTTTGTTGCTCATCTTACGAGAGCAAAAAGCTGAAGTTTTAAATTGCTCACATGGCGTCGGCATTGCTCATGTTACACGGCGATAGTATATGATGCAGATTTAAACTCGGATCACGTTGATCAGCCAAGTTTTGGTTCGGGGAGATCAAAAAAGAAGAGAAAATGATCGAACTCCTTTTTGCAACACCCTCTCTCTCCTTCACACGCGAGTTTTATTGCTCATGTTACAGCCATGAGAAGCTAAAAAATATCTGCTTTAATCTGTATTCTTTCCTAGCTGAATTTTGGTTCTGAGAGACCAAAAAGTAGAAAGAAACATTTGAAAAAGAACGGGAGGAGTTCAGTTTTGCTACACCCTTTTTTTCACACGCGAGCTTTATTGCTCATGTTACAGCAACGAGAAGCTGAAAATATCTGCTTCGATCTGTATCCTGTCCTAGCTGGATTTTGGTTCTGAGAAAGCAGAAAGAAACATTTGAAAAAGAACAGGAGGAGTTCAATTCTGCAACATCCTCGCTCTCACACACGCGATTGAGCGCACACACAAAGGGCAACGTCGGTGCGAGGCGTACGTCCCGAGAGAAGCGAACACGGCGGTAGTCGGGCGAAAGTGCAAAGACAGACACGGACGTCGCCCCCGCGACTGGTGCCGCCAGCCGGTGACCGCGACGACGTCGGTGCTGCCGGTGCTGGAAGGTCGAGGTCGTTCTGAGATGACTAGGATGAGCAATAAGGATGGTCAGAGGAGAAGACCGCAAGATTGGAATGAACCAAGGTTCAGCTCTGATGTCTTGGATCGTTCTAAGCTTTGAAATATTTTTAAGCTATCCATTAATTAAACCAAGACGTCGCTGCTACCGGTGCTGAAAGGTCGAGGTCGCTGTGATATGACTAACATGAGCAATAAGGGTGATTCGAAGAGAAGACTACAGTGGAATGGACCAAGGTCCAGCCCTGAAGTCTTGGATCGTTCTGAATTGTTAAAAATCTGAAGCTATCTGTTAGGTAGGTGACGACGTCGGGGCTAGAAAGTCGAGGTCGCTCTGAGATGACTAACATGAGCAATAAGGGTGGTTCGAAGAGAAGACTGGCATAGTGGAATGAACCAAGGTTCAGCTCTGAAGTCTTGGATCATTCCAAACCTCCAAGAAATTTAAAGGCATCTGTTAGTTAGATGACGACATGGGTGCTGCCGGTTCTGAAAGGTCCAGGTCCTTTTAAAAGGAGCAATAAGGATGAGATGACTTTCTTGAGTTAGTGGGAGACTTGCTGGCTTTTTTATTGAGACCGATTCTGGATTGACCTGAGATTTATGAGCTCTGAGAAGACTTTATCGAACCCAGACTGAGATTCCAGAGCTCTTACTGAGTAGCTCTGAAATTCTGAAATGGAACAAGAAGTGTGGATCGTAGGAATTTTTTTTTCTCAACCCTGTTAAAGCTTGGATGACTCTTATCGTGAGCCATACCGACTTTGCGAGGCTCTACAGAGTCTCATAAGAATCGGGATGATGAGAAGACTCTCTGCAGTTTTCCGAAGTCTTGATGGTTTCTATCGGAGGATACTAGGTCTTCTAGATGACTCTGGAATGGCAGGACTTGGTGAATCAATCCTCAAATCAGCTTGAATGGACCTTGCCATGAAATTTTAGATCATCCAAATTTCCGAAGACTTCAAAACTGTCCGTTGGGTTGACGACGACGCTAATGCTGAGATTGTTTAACATGAGCAATACGGATTTTGAGAAGAATCTAACTTTGCGAAGAAATTTGAATCGGTTACCGTGAAGACGTTTTATGTGACTACCTGAGATTTTTGAGCTATTCAATCCAAATTATATCCAATCCTTATGTCTTCTCATAACTGAGGTCGGTCTAGCTTCTGATGAATAGTGCTAACTCCGTACAGAATAATTTCTTCACCTTTTTTTGTTAATTTAAATATTTTTATTTTAGTTAAAGCGTTAACAATCTCTTATCAAACTGTTTACGAATGGAACTTATAAAATGGATCCTCGCTTTCTTTAACATGAGCAATAGGGTTTTGGAATTTGGATCTTCTAAATTTTTCATTTTCTTCACGGCCTCACATATCAAGATAAGCTTCTTGAACTCTTCCGAGCAGAAACTCAAAGATGAAGCCTCCTCTTCCCTAACATGAGCAACACACGAGTGCTGAAAGCTTTTGCACTTTTATGGGTCGCGACGTCGTTATCAAACGCCGCCGTTGGTTTCGGAACCCAGCACGGCGGCGGCGCGAAAAATGCACTTTTTGGGGAGTTCGAAGGAGGGAAAAGTGCACGTTCGTTCGCGCCTGCCGGCGGGTGGCTGACGCGGCTTGGCGGTGAGCGGCACGAGGGCTCGGTGTCGCGGCGTGCGAGTCGCGGCCGCGACTGCCGCGACTCCGCCCACCGCCGCCATACGAGTCGCCGCGCACCCGGCTTCTCCCCCCGGTTCTCCCTTTCTTTTCATCCTTTTTGGTCATTTTTTAATTTCTCTGATTGATCATTCAAGCTTGAAGTTGATCAATGAGGACTATTCATTTTTTAGGATAATTTTCAATCTCGTCCTAAGCTGGAGATAGGGGACTTCAGGGGACTTTTTTTTAGTTTTTCAATATTTTGAATTGTCCATGAAGCTTGTAGTTGATCCAAAAGCTCATAATTTTCAAATTTTACAGGAGTTTTGAAGTTGATTAGGCTTTCAGAGGAAAAAAAGATTTTTTTGAAATTCGAACTATACCTAGGGCTCAAAATCTTGGACTTTTTTTCATAAAAATAAAACTCCATTTTTAAGATTTTTTTCGATCTTGAAAATTTGGAATTTCACATTTCTGTGATCCAGGAACATGTGGATTTTCTCCAATTTCGGATAGATATAAGTTTTGAAAAAGTCGTGTTGCTCATGCTAGAGAACTTTTTTAAAACTGACATTGCTCATGTTAAAGAAAGTCAGGTTGAAAATTTTCTTTAACATCCTAAAAATTCTCAAGTCCAAGAGTTTTTCTCATCGCACCCTCGGAGAGATTTGTTGCTCATGTTAGAGAATTTCGCAGCTCGAAATTTTCCACTAAGCAGTTTTAGACCAGAATAAGATTTTGCGCAACTTTTTGAGAAATATCAGGCTTACGAAAGCATTGCTCATGTTAGCACGTTTTTAGCTTTTTTCAAAAAATTTGGAATTTTCTTCAGAAATAAAATACCTTTTTTTGAGAGAGGAGTGAAGATGTTGCTCATGTTAGAGAACTTTCAGTTTTTTTCTCTTTTTGAAGGGCCGAAGAAGAAAATTAGCGTTTCTCATGTTAGAAAACTTTTTTCAAGAAAAAGGATTAATAATTTTTATGTCCGTAGATGGTTCCGAGTAGGACCTTAAGAGGGGGATTTTTTTTTTACGAATTTCAAGAGAAGCCTAATATTGCTCATGTTAGACAACTTTTTGATCTTGAAATTATGGTTCTCTTGTTCTCAACGACTTTGAACCAGAAAAAAAAAATCGGGCGGGTGGTTCCAAGTAGGACCTTAAGAGGAAGTCGGTCGGGTGCCAGTCGCGGCGGCTGGTGAAGGAGGAAGGGTACCAGCCGCGACGGCCGCCGCCGCCCGACTTTCTCCTGGCACCACTCGTCCGCCTCTCAGGCTCCGCCCACCCTAAGAACCGCGACCACAAGGCAACATACACACTCACTCACACACAGACACACACAGACAGACAGGACCACTACCACTAGATCTAGTCCCTTGGAGGTCCTTCTATTCCCGATTCCTATCCACCCCCCTAACTGAACCTACTATGATGGAGCTTCTCTTCGCCCACCCTTGCCCCGAGTTCCTCTTCGAGCCCATCACCTTGCGCTCGAGAAAGAGGAAGTCTATTGTGAGAGCTTTTGACTTTTTTTTTCTTCTCTCTTAAGTGGCCACTTTGAAGCGATACCTTTGTCCTAGTACTTTTGGGGAGCCTCCGAAAGGAGATTTGAAGATTTTTCAGAATATTTTTCACTTCAGTAGTCACTTTGAAGCGTTTGTAGGGTTTCCGAATGTTCACCGAATTTTTCCTAGTGCTTTTGGGATAACTCTGAAAGGATATTTGAAACTTTTTCAGATTTTCGTGATTTTTTCACTTAAGTGGTCACTTTGAAGCGTTTTCAGAGTTTCCGAATGTTCACCGAATTTTTCCTAGTACTTTAGGGATACCGTAGAAAGAAAATTTGAAGATTTTTCAGAATATTTTTCACTTAATTGGTCACTTTGAAGCGTTTTTAGGGTTTCCGAATTTTCACCGAATTTTTCCTAGTGCTTTTGGGATGCCTCCGAAAGGATACAGATTTTTCGATTTATTTCAATTAAGTGGTCACTTTGGAAGTTTTTAGTTCAAATTTTAGTGGCCTTCCGAATTTCGAGTCATTTTTTGAGCTTCAGCAATTTTTTTCGGAAGGAACAGAAATTCCGGGTTTGATGTACTCTAGTGGCCTCTTGGAAGGGTTTTCAGTAGATTTTCTCGAATTTTTTGCATCCTCACTGAGTTTTTCTATATGTTTAAGAAGCTTCTCGAGCTTCAAATTCATCTCAAAAAAAATATTTGAGACCTTGACTTCAACTTTTTAAAAGGACAACTTGATCGTCTGAGATCAATCGTTGGACTCTGTCTGCGACCCGAATTTGATCCTTTTTTCGCGCAGTCGGGTGTACTTTTAGAGACGTTGATTTTTAACCTATCGGGCCTGATTTTTGGAAAAATTTGAGAATTTTTTGGTCTTTAAGATTTGAAGGACACAGTGGAAGCTTAAGAATTGAATTTTGAACTGTTTTCTTTAAATTCTGAAGTTTTTGGTAGTGTAACTGACTTTGAAGACTTACTTATAAGAACTTGAAGATTTGGTTCTTTAAAAAAATGTTTTTCAAGTTTTGGTAGAAGTGATTGGTCTTGAAGACTTACTGGAAGGTTAAGAAAAGATTTTTTTTTCTGTAAATTTGAAAAATATTCTAGTAGGACCGACTTCAAAGACCTTCTGTGTAGCAGGACAATGGTCAGAGTGATTTTTTTGAGTTTAGCGCCACTTAGAATCACTTTCTTCCATTTTTCCCCTCTTGGTCAGAATCTCCCCCAGCAAGCTCTTGTTCCAAGAACTCAGGAAACCTCTTTTCCAGCCAGTGCCGTCCTCATCGTCGTCGTCGTCGTCGTCGTCGCGCAGCCACCACCACCACCACCACCATCACCATCATCGGCAAGCGGCGGCGGTCGTGGTGGCGCCGGCCGGCCGAACCAACACGGTCGTCCAGGCTGCGCCAGCCGCTGGCGCCAACCTCGGCATGTACATCGACAAGCTCGTCGAGACGTTGGTCGTGAACAGCACGCCGGCTGTGAAGGTTAGGGGGAGCTTTTCTGTTTCGTCTTGATTTCTAGTTTTCTAGAACTTCTTCTTCAATTCGGATGAAGATTAGCTCTTTTTTGATTCGGAATTTTTGGGTTTTGACATCATTTTTGGAGTTCTGGATCAGAAGATTAGCATGAGTTTGGTTAGGATTATCACGTGGAACGGAGAAATTTAGTTTTGATCATTTTTCTCTCGGATTATGCTCTGAAAATCTTCCTTGAATAATTTTTAGCTTTTTGAGATCCTAGTCTTATTTCAGTCATCTTGGAGCATTACTCAAGCTTCCTACAGCTCAAAATAGTCTTCAAAAGATCCCAAATGATTCAGAATGACTACAAGCTTGAAATTCCTTATAACCATTCCTAAGCTAATTTTAAGAATCCAACAGTCTCAGTCAAGCTTTCCATAGCTTCAAGAGGATTCCTATATTTTCAATTTCAATCTCTTCTTTCCTTCCAGGCGACGCAAGCGACGGCGCCGACGACGAAGGACGGCGATTTGCCCCTCTCCTACACCCAAATCAACGCCCTGGAGAACGTCTGCCGCCTGCTCAAGTCCCAATCGCGGCCCGAGTCTCCAATGAGCAAGTTCGATGATGACCGGTTCGTTTTTTTCATTTTTTTTTCACTTTTTTTCACTTTTTGTAAGGTTAGGTCGTATTAAGTAGGGATGCACTGGGGAGCCTTAAGTGACCACTTGAAGGTATCTTTCAAAGGATCCTAGCTTAATAATAGTCATTGAAGATCCTTAGTCATGTTTTTTTACACACCAAAGAAGTTTTTAGAGTTTAGGGATTTTAAGAAATTTTAAGTGCTAAGGGAGCCTTTAGAAAGGTTCTAAAATCCTCAAGGTCAGAAAAAATCAAATTTTAGAGGGTTTCGGGATTTTTCAAAACGTTTTTCGTTGAAATGAGCCTTTGGATAGTTTTTAATAATCAGTTTATAAAATTTCTAGTTTTCGGTTTTTAAGGTTCGTTTTGCTTATATAAGCTATGAATGCACTAAGCTTCAATTTTTGGATTTTTGAATTTTCTGAGAAGCTCTGGAGAGCCTGGATTTTTCAAGTTGGCTCCAAGTCATTTTTAATCCAAAGATCATCCTATTCTGAATTTTCAGAACGAGCTTTTGCCGGTTAATTTCAGCTTTTTCACTTTTTCTTTCACTTCTTGAACTTCTGAGAAGCTTTAAAGAACTTAAAATTCGATAAAATGAGCTTCAAATCAATCCAATTCAACAATGAGAACTAATTTAAGATTTTCAGTCTTTTCAACCGTTTCTTTGTACTTTAGAAACCCCTAGAACGCTGTAAAGACCTTGAATTTTGACAAAAATGAGCTTAAAATCGATAAAATCCAATAATCAGACCACACAGTTTAAGATTTTTAGCTTTTCCAACCGTTTCTCTTCCATTCGAAACCTTAGAGACGCTATAAAGACGTTGAATTTTGACGAAAATGAGCTTCAAATCGATCCGATCCAACAATCAGACCACCAAATTTGGGATGTTTTAAACGGGCGCGGCGTCACAGGCAGTACCGCCTGAGGAGAAGACGAACGGGGGGAAGGAAGGACAATCCAAGTGCATTGAGAGGAGAGGGACAGGCACGACGGGTGGCACATACATACGCACATTTAGCCCCTGTGGGAGAACAGCGAGAGAGGGAGAGAAAGAGATTGCATCCCCCACGTGCCAGCTGGAGGCAAGGATTTGGTCAGTAGACTCTGATCGGCTAGGTGCAACATTTTGATGGGATTTGGGGACCTTTTGAAGGGGTCTAGGGTCCGTTTTGGTTACAACCTGAAAAAGTTAATTTTTGAGTGGTATTTTCAAAGTTTTCCTCCAAAATTATCCTTACAAGGGTCCGTTTTGGTTTGAACTTGAAAAAAGTGGATTTTTGAGGGGTTTTTTCAAATTTTTCCATTCAAACTTGTCATTACAAGGGTCCGTTTTGGTTTGAACCTGAAAAAGTGGATTTTCGATGGGTTTTTTCAAAGTTTCTCATCTAAAATTGTCATTACAGAACCTTTAAAATTGAAAAAAAAAATGTCAGTTGCTTTTGAAGCTTCAAAAACACCCTTATTTGGTTAGAAATTGCAATTTTCACATGATAATTTGGGTCTTCTAATGTTTTTTTCAGTAGAAAAAAAGTCACATAGAATTTTTTTCTGAATTTTTGGGCAGAAAATTTACCGAGAAGCGTCGAAAGTTTCAAAAAAATCGTGTTACTTTTTGAGCTTGAAAATTCAAAAAAAGACCGAAAATATCGTCAAAATCACCTATTTCGAGGTCAAAAAAAGCTCAAAAACCACTGAAAAAAAAATTTTTTTGTTGATTTTTTTACCCGGAAAATTCAACTATTGCCCACGCATTTTCCACCAATTAAGGCGTAAAGATGAGTAACTTCCAACTTTTACCACATGATATCATCAAAAATTAGTCAAACTACCTATCAGTAAATTTACTATTAGGTTAGGTGGGTTTAAAAGGTGAGCCGGAAGCCGATTGCGTTCGGGCCTCTTCTTCTTCTTCTACCTTTGTATATTTGCTCATTCTCGCGTACGAGAGGCAGACCTGTGCTGCGCGATTGTGCTTCCTGGTTGGGTCTGTTCGCATTTTAGAGGGGTCCGAAAGGTTTATATAAGGTTAGAGGTCAGGGACCAGTCGATTTGAATTTTTTTGGATTTTTGAAAAGCGATTTCTGTGAAGCTTTTGAGCTAGAAAATTGGTGAAAATGGGTTTTTTGATGATTTTGAGATTTTCGGCTTCTTCTTGGGCTGCTTGGGCTTTTCATTGAATGATTTAGGATTTTTTTAAAGGTTGTTAGAGCTTCTTTTTTTACCTTTCAAATTAATTTTTGAATGAAGATTTTTTTGATTTTTTCCAGATTCTAACAGACTTTTTCAGCTTTCCGGAGGTATTTTTGAGCTTTTTCCTAACTTTTTCTAGCCCCTTGAAATCTGAAAATGACCTTATAAGCTTAAAAACTTGTCTACTGAAAACTTCTAAAACTTGAGAAAAAAATTTTTTGGGGGGCTCGCTTCGGACCTTTCCATATTAGTTTTGAATGAAGATTTTTCGATTTTTTCCAGCTTCCAACACACTTTCGAGGCTTTCCAAAAATATTTTGAGCTTCTCCTAACTTTTCTAGCACTCAGAAGGCTAGAAACTACCCCAGAAGCACGAAGATAATTTTCTGATTACTCTAGAAACTTGGACATAACCAAAAAAACCATATAAGCCGCTACAAACTTCCAAACCAGTAATCTCCATATTCCCATTGGCATTGCGCGCGACGAATTGTTTACCGGTGTCGCAGCGTCGTCGCAGTCGCCGTCGCAGCCGTCGTATGTTTTGGCGGATCGGTATCCGTGGCGGCGGCGGCGCGCAAGGACGTACCGCCAGCACGCGGCAGCGAACACATACACAGCCTCCTCCCCTCTCCGGATCGACCCAATGGCCTGACCCGATAAACAACATCAACCTACTCCTGGCAGCAGTGTTATGAGATGGTTAGGGGGGTTCCGAGCTGGAGATGAGAGGATTTTTGGAACTTTTAGAATTTTTTTATATGATGATCATTCTTTTTAGCTAATCTTCGGAGACTTTTGTCGATTTTTTTGTGGGGTTTCTGGTCGAAACTTTGAAACGTTTTGGCCTTTTTCTAGAAGTTTAAAGGACCCTAGCCTAGACCTAACGGATAAACAACATCAACCTACTCCTGGCAGCAGTGTTATGAGATGGTTGGACGGGGGGCTTGAGCTGGAGACGAGAATTTTGGAGGGGAAGACTAATTTGATACGTTTTCTAATAACTTTACGTGGTTTTTTGAGATATGAGGGAATTTTTTGTGAAATTTTGCATTTTTAGTTCAATTTTGGAGGAAGTTTGAGCTTTATGGATCTGTTCTTTATCAGCTTCTGAGGATATCGGGTTTTTGAGCTTTTTAAGGGCTTCCCGGTAAACTTGAAGAACCTGTAGATCCTTTTGAACTGGAGATAAGAGATTTTTCAAAACTTTCAAAGAAATTTGAGCTTCTCCAAGCTGTTCTGACGTATTTTTATGGATTCATTGGAGTTTTTTGGATTTCGGATAAATATTTGGAAGCTTTCTGGAGGTTATTTCTGTTAATTGGAAAGTCCTATGGATCCTTTTTTGAATTTGAAAGAATTTTTTGGGAAATGTACCGTTTTTTGTTAAAATTTTTGAGGAAATCTGACTTTTAAGGATTTTTTGCGGATTTTTCGGGTTTCTGATCGAAATTTGGAAGCTTTCCGAGGGTTTTTCTTGTAAATTTAGGAGGTCTTAACCTTTTTTAACATTTTTCATAAGACTATTGAGAAGATTTCGACTTCCTGGATCTGTATTATGGATTTTTGTAGCGTTTCCGGTCAAAATTTTAAGCTTTTTTTGAAGGTTTTTTTCCGGTGAAATTTAGCCCAAAGTCTGATTTTTTGGCTCAAGAGACTTTACTGGATCTTATTGAAGTTTTTTGCTTAGAATTTTTTTTTCAAATCGCTTTCTGAAAGGCTTCAGAGCCATTTTGAAGCTTATGAATCCAAAAAAAAAACCAAATTTAGACATTTATTCTGATTTTAAAGGAGGAACAAGTTTTTTTCATGGGGGGGGGAACTCGAAAAAAAGCGGGATAAGTGCTTACTATTATCAACTAATTATCTGATTAACTGGCCAATTACCTTGATTACCTGTCAGTCATGTGGCGTTCATCCTTACTTTTCTGAAGATTTTTCATTTTTAGCTTTCCTTTTGAGCTTTTCATGACCCTAATTCTAATAGTAGAGGCTCTGAATAATCATAAATACCGATAACTTAACAGAATAATGATTTTCTTCGATTTCAGAAAGCCAACAACGCCATCGTTGCCGCTGACCCGGGAGCTTCTCATTCAACACACGAAACGCTGGGAGGAGGAGTGCAAGGATACCTGGAACCGGTTCGTTTTTCTATTATTTTTGTTTTCCTTGACCCATATTTGCTTCATTGTTTTGTTTGCCCTGATAAAAACATGTTTTTTCGTGTCCCCACGCTTTTTTCAATGAGTAATAGTCTGTTATATAAGGGAAAGTGACTGTCAGAATTTAGAAAAATTGGCTTGCCTATGTTTTCTGAGGAGTTGTGAGTTTTTATTTTTCTTTTTAATTGACTTTTCTTGATTTTCAATATTTTACGGTTCCGCGCGGTAAATATTGCCTTTTTTGTGATTTTTCTGCTTTGAATGGAGCAAATTCTACTTTTAAAACATTTTTTTCCCTTGTTTAAGGTCAATTTTAGGGTCATTTACTGGGTAATATTCTATTTCAAAAAAATTATTAAAAAAAGTAAATTTTTGAGTTTTAAGAATTTAATCTGCTTATATATTGAATAAAAAAAGCAGGGATTTGAATGAAAAATGAAAAAAGATCTTCCAGAAAAATGAAGGAAGCAATTTTATGCGAAAAAGAACTGATCCTGATCAAAAATCCTCAATTTTCTCAATTTTCAGACGCCTCAAGCGATTGAGCGACGATTTGCCTTGCTCCCCACCTCCGGTGAAGCAACACCGACCGAACGTCTGCGCCACGCCGCCGCTCCACTGGACCTTGGCCCAGAAACAAGAATTCTACCGTAGCCTCGCCCCGAATCCACCACCGCCGGCTGGAAAGAACTACCAGGTTCATCATCTGGACTCCTTAAAACAGAAATTCTAACCTGAAGCCTTTCCAGATCACCTACACTCCTCTGGTGGACGACCCGGACTTGCAGCCACCTCGGTCTGACGTCGAAAATCAAGTCCGACCAGCGTCGGCCTTCACGACGGTCCATCCGAAACTGGTGCCGGTCAAGGAGCTGCCGGCACCGATTCGGCTCTCCATCGCCGAGTCGGTGATCCAAGCCCCGGCCGAGCCCTACAATCGACTCTTGGCCGTGGCCGCCGCCCCGAAAACGCCGTAACGGACTTTTGATGCCGTCCTCGCCGCCCGTGCTGACCGCCCAACAGCAGCAGCAGGCTTCTCATCTGATGCGTGTCGCCAGCGACTCCTTGCTCATGCTCCGTGATGCCTAGATTCAATTTCTTTTGGTTCTTCGATTCGTGATAGTCTTTCTGAAGGGGCTGGGTTGAGCTGCTCTTGGTGGAGTTTGGAAGTTCTAGGAAGTTTGTCTGAGCTCTAAATTGGTTTAGGAGGCTTGGAAATGTTCTGGGAAGGTTTCTGGAGCTTCCGGTAGCTCTAAGTGAAGTTAGAATCGTCAGAAACGCCTTTAGAAGCGGATCTGAAGATTTTTCTTGGCTCCTTAGTGCTTGGAGAAGGATTCTGAAGCTTCTTTGAGCTCAAAAATGAGTTCTAGTTCTTAGAAACGCTCTGGAAATCTTTGCTGAAGCTTCAGGGAGCTCTAAGTGAAGTTAGAACCGTCAGAAACGCCTTTAGAAGCGGATCTGAAGCGTTCAATAGCTCCAACTTGAGCCTGAGCTTCTTGAGATTTTCGGAAAAGCGGATCTGAAGCTTCTCGTAGGAGCTTTATCATGCTCAAAACTTCAAAAAAAACATCTCCAGAACTCTCTGAAATTCTTAACAAGCCCAAAAAACCTCCGAACTTCCAAACTCGACTTTTCGAGAAGCCCAACCTCCGGCCAAACTTTTTCCCTTCAAGCCCATTTTTTCCTAATTTCCCTCGTCTCTCACAAAATGAACTACCCGGCGTCTTTCAGCCTTTTCCATCCCCATGCTACTCGCTTTATCATTATCATTTTCATGTTTTATCACTTTGTGTGCCCCGTTTTTTTTTTCGCTTATCACTGCCCTCTTCTGAAAGTTTAATCGATCAAATTTACACAAACCACACAAAAATCGCTCATTCATTCCTCATAATATCGATTTTTTTTGTTCATTTTTTCTAGGCATTTTATTTCTTGTGCTGTATTTTTGTTCTGCGTCGCTCTCATCCTGTCTTTCAAGAATGCCACCGGGCACTGAACGGTCTGCGCGAACACCCTTTTTGGATTACTGTAGCTCAAATTCGCCTGTACATTTCTTGAAAAAAATAATAATCCAATTTTGGTGTGACGCCTGGACGCTAGTAGGATCGTACTGTGTGCGGCAATTAAAAAAACTGCCAATTTCCAACAATTTTTTTATATTAAAAAAATTCTCTCTTTCCTATTTTTTTCGTGCAATGCCGAGTCTGACAAATCCTGGTATTTCTTCATTTCTCGTTATTTATTTATTTTTTGTCGCTTGTTTGTAAAAATTTGATGATCACTCCCTGAAGCTCTTTCTTCTCATTTTTTCCACTTTTTTGTCTGATTCGTCTTTTTTCTTGCTGGTTTTTTCTTCTCTTTTTTGCTAGTTGTTCAATTTTTCCTTGATAATTTTCTAGGCATTCGTTTTTTTTTGTCTCATTTTTTGTGATTTCATGTTTTTTCCTGGTTTTCAATAAAATGTTTGAAAATTATTGGAGCTACGGTTTTTGTGAAGTTTGGAAGGAATTCCGTCGATTCTTGTCATTTAAAGATGAATTTTATGCCTGGAAAAGTGGCCACTTTAGGGTTTTTGCTTTGATTTTGAAAAAAAGTGAGATTTAAAAAAATTGGATATCGGAAAAGTGGCTATTTTAGGGGCTTCGCAGGAAGTTTAAAATACAAAAAAATGAGTTTTTTTCCTATCAAAAAGAGTTGTTTCAATTTATTTTTAATTCAAGAAATCCGTTGATTTTGACTATTTCAATCCAAGTTTGATACTTAAGAAAGTGGCCACTTGAGGTTTTTTTCGGACAATTTTAAAGGAAATTTTTCAGATTTTTTTGAAAAAAATACAACAGTAAATTTTATCTGAAGCTTCTTAATTTTTGAAAAAAATTGTCTTTTTTTCTGTGATTTTTTTGAATAATTGTTTATGAAAATTGATATGAAAAAGAGTAAAATTTGAAAAAAGTTTCCGAAAAGTGGCCTCTTAAGGGGCCAGAAACCTTCAAAAAAACATGGAATCTCTTTAGAATGATCCTAGCATTACTGGGAAAAACTCTAGTGGCCACTATAGAGGCTCGCCAAGGACTACTTGGAGAGGACACTAAAGTGGACACTAAATTCACCTCTATAGTGGCCACTGTTTTCCGTTTTAGTGGCCACTTCAGTAGTTTTTCATCCAGTATTCCTTCCAGTAACTCTGATAATTTCAAAACAAACAAATGGGACCAGTTATGTTGATCAATTGACCCCTAAAGTGGCCACTAAAATTTTTAATGGTCGAGTAGTAGCACTTAGGCCTTATAGTGGCCACTAATTTCCAACCCCTGAAGTGGCCACTAATTTGACTGCTACAGTGGCCACTGAAACGTCAAAACCCTATAGTGGCACTATTTTTCGTTTAAGTGGCCACTTCAGTAGTTTGTCATCCAGTAGTAACTTTGATAATTTTAAAGCAAACAGATTGGACCTGTTATGTTGATCCATTGACCCGTAAAGTGGCCACTTAGTGGTCTAGTAGTAGAAATAAGACCTCTATAGTGGCCACGAATTTTTAATCCCTTAAGTGGCCACTAATTTGACTATTATAATGGCCACTAAACCGTCAAACCCCTATAATGGCCACTAAAAATCTTCCCGTTTTTTTTTTTTGAGTTTTTAAAACCGAGATCATTTTAAAGCCAGTTTTTGGGTTTAGTTTGGTCTAGGCCTTCTTTCAAATAAACTCTTTTTCGAAAGAAGACCTATTCAAAGCATCACGGCACTATTTATTCTCCCTTTGCCCATCAGAAAAGTTCATTTATTGACTCAACTTCCCGTCAAAGACCGCCGCATATTTGCGTAGTACTGCTGAAGGCGCTAAAAATTTCTTTAGCGATCGAAAAAAATCCCGAGTTTGCACACAATTATTTGACAGAACCGGCTTCTTTCCGAGGTATAAAATGGTGGGAAGTTTCGACGGAGTACTGCTCGCTCAGCTTCTTCCAACCTTCCGTTCAACATGTTCGCCAAGATGTGAGTTTTTTTGTTGAAGAAAATATTTTTTTGAAAAATATTGTTGAAGTTTGAAATTTTTTTAACCCGTTCTGAGTATCTGAAAACAGTCTAGAGTCTGTCTGGGATTTTGAAAGCGAAGCTTTTGGTGAATGAAATTAAATTTCTGACTTTTTAAAGGGTTCAGGAGTAAGTTAAAGAGTTAAAAAAATCCATCCTAAGTGATCTTAAACGGTCTAGAGTCTGTTTAGGACGTTTTGAACGGAGTTTTTGGTAAATAAAATAAAATTTCTGGCTTTTTCAAGGTTCAGGATCAATTTTAAGAGTTTAAAAATCATCCTAAGTGATCCCAAGATTGTCTAGAGCCTGTTAAGGACACTAAAAAAACTTTTTCGAATTTTTTTCGTTGGATTAAATTGAAATTATAACTTTTTAAAGGGTCCAGGATCAAGTTTAAGAGTTTAAAAATCATCCTAAGTGATCTTAAAACCCTCTAGAGTCTGTTTAGGACACTACAAAAATTTTTTTAACCAAATTTCTGAAGCCTTTCGTTGGATTCAATCAAAATTATAATTTTTTTAAAGGGTCCAGGATCAATTTTAAGAGTTCAAAATTCATCCTAAGCGCTCAAAAAAACCGTCCAGTCTGTGTGGGAAATTATGGAATTTCTTAATTTTTTTCTAATTTTTTTGAAACATTTCTAAATGTTCCTGAGCTGTTTTACTTATTTTTAAGCACTTTTAGGACTTCTCAGAAGCTCGAGAATAACAAGAAAACCAAGAAAAACGTGACCGAACCATATTTCCAGGCTCTTCGTCGCCCTCGTCGCCGCCATGGCCCTGACCAGCCAGGCCCAGTACGCCTACCCGGCCTACGAAGCCGCCTATCCGGCCGCCTACTACGGCGGAGCTTACGCCTACCCCGCGTACTACGGAGCCGCTGCGTACCCAGCCTACTACGCCGGATGGGGATCCAACAAGGTTTGTCAGGGGCTCCATAGATCTCTTGAAAGCTTGTTCAGAAGATTTTTTCAAGATTTATGATCTCTCAATTTAGATCTCCTGATGGTGTTTTATTAAAAATGTTTGGCTCTACTTGAAAGTTTCTCTAAAATTAGGAATTTCCGCAAAGTTTTACGTAGACTTCTATCCACTTAGGAACTCCAGAGTGCTCCCTAAAGGGGCGCCTTAAAGTTCCCCTCTAGGGTTCACTCTACCTCTCCCTACAGGGACCACTTTAGAAGCAACATTGGAAAAGTTTATAGACCCCTATAGGGACCGCTTGAGCTTTATAGCTGATTCACGGCTAGCTTGGGACGCTAAGGGGGCGTGTCCTGTCTGCGCTCTCCACGAGCCAGGCGCTATCTCGGGCATTATCGTGTCAGGACCCGTTTTTCGATGGCTTGAATCAGCTATAGAAGGCCCTCACCCCTCTAGGGACCACCTAAACTTTACCCCTTTAGAGGCTACTGTTTGACCCCTCTAGGGGCTGTTTTTACCCTGACCCCTCAAGGGAGCACTCTGTCGTTCCTAAGTTCGAAGAGCGTTAATATCAAGTCTAATTTTTCTTATCAGCTCAGAAGCTTTCTAGGACCTTACTGAGATTTTCAATAATTCGAACTTCCTAACAAATCATGAACTTCAGGGCAACGGCCAACAGCAGCAGCAGCCTCAGCAGGCCTCCTCGACCCTCCTGAACAACCAACAGAAGAAGCTCTAAGCTTTGTCCCGAGCCAACGACCAACTTTCCGCATGATCTTCGTCCTTTCATTCATCAGCATGAGAATAAATGCGTCTTGCCTTATATATGTTGCTTTGATGACATCAGAATAATGGATGACGTCATAACGAGGTGTTTTTGCTTTAGTGACGTCAGTTTTTAAAGGTTTCAGCTCATGCTTGACTTGCTTATGTTGCACTGCTCGTTAGGTAAAATATGACGTCATAAAAGCCAATTAGTGACGTCATCGGATAAGGATTTGCTTTTCGGACCGAAAAAAGACCTTATGAGAAGTTTTCGTCTTAGTGTGTAAAAAAAAATGACGTCATTAATTGTTTCTGCAACTTTAGTAACGACATTTTAAAGATCAGTTTTAGAAGTTTCAGCTCATGCCTGAGTTTCTTCTGTTGCTTGGCTCATTAGAAAGTATGACGTCATCGGATCAAGCTTACCGTCAGAATCAATTTCGGATTTCGTGCTTGTATTTTGAGACCTCATGATAATTCGTCATCTGATTTGCTAGGTATAAAAAGGACGTCATCACTTGCTCTTGCTGCTTTGGTGACGTCATTGAAAAGAAAAAACTCAATTTTAGGATCAGTTTTGGAAGTCTTAGCACTTGCTTGGCTCGCTTCTGCTGCTTGGCTCATCAGAAAAAATATGACGTCATGAAATACAAATTGATGACGTCATCGAATAAGAAGTTATCCACAGGCCAATTTTGGATTTTATCTTGCATTTTGAAATCTTTTAAAAGGTCTTCCTCTGACTTGCTTGGTAGAAAAATGACGTCATTAGTTGCTTCTGCTTTGATGACGTCATACCAAAATGGGAAAATACAGTCCCGGTAAACTTTTGAAGCTGAAAATCTTACCTGACTTCTTCCAGTTGCTCCCTTGACGTCATCAGATGACGTCATTGAGCTCTTCACGCATCTGCTTTATTGACGTCATGATTGCTCTTTGAATTTTCAGTTCTTGTTCGGATTACTTGTCCGTCCTGACGTCAATGAAGGCTAAAATAATCGAAAAATTCCAAGTTTAGTTGCTTTGGCGATGTTACTTCTTTCCTTGAACAAGAAAAAGCTGAAATTCTGAAATTTTAATAAAATTTGACGTCATTTACAGAAATCTGCTTTAATTCATGATTTTTAGATTACTAACGTTCCTTTATTTTTTTTGTTAAACGAGAAAGAAACATTTTTGAACTTCAGAAAAAAACCGCTACGCATCATTTCTTGCGTCGCGGCTTGTTCTTTTTATAGGCCATCATTTTTTTTCCTCCGAAAATTGCACATTTTTAAGCCGATGGTCAAGCAATTTCAATATATTTTCTCCGCTCCAAGGCCAACGGCTCATTTCTCTCAACGCTCTCTCGCTTCCCCACACTATTTTCATGCCTGTAAACCGTCCTATCATCATTTTGCCCTTCGTCCCCATGTCAATTTTCGCCATTGCAATATCAAGTCTTTTTATATTTTCTCCGCATTTTGCTTTATTTCAATTAATGTACACTGATAGTTTTTCAGTATGTCGGGTATCGTTCGACAGAGAAATCGAGAGAGATTGAAAAAGAGCGAGAATGAAGAAAAAACGGATTTGATTGATGATGTGAAACCGAAAGATTCGAGCTTATTATCGTCGGAACACTGGATTTTTGTATTTTTCGTATTTTTCCTGCTTCTCGTTGTTTCAGTGCGACTTCACACGAGTCTACCGACGCCTAAACCACCTAATAAAGGTGGGAAATTCATTAAAAACGAATAAATTTTCGTGAAGCACGCAATCTGCAAACACGTCTTGGCTTGAATGCACATTAAGCATTTGATCTTACGACAGTTAATGATTTTCACTGCGTATCCTATTTTTTAAATTTAACTTTGGTTTTCAGTCTTTTTATCATTATATAGTTGTTGAAGTAGAGTCGGTTTCGTTAGCTTCAGAGAGTTTTTTTGAAGGTGATCGCTGTTTTTTCGAGGATTTTCACAAATAAAAAAATGTTTTTTTAAAAAAATTTTTCAAATTTCGTCATTTTACCTTTTTTCTTAGGAACATCGCGTATTGCAATACGGATTTTTTTAAATACCATATTCTCAATTTTCAATCGCGATATGTCAACAGTTTAACAAAAAATTTTGAAGAAGAAGCCTGAAACTCGCTAAATTTTTGACGAAACTTATTCATTTCTGGTTTTTCTAATTTTCTTTCCCAATTTTCACCAGATGACACGCAGTTTTCTGAAATCCGAGCCATGGATATTTTACACGAATTATCGGATTTCGGCTGGAAACCGGCTGGTTCTTACAACTGTGAAGAGTTGACCAGGAATCGGATTTTGAAGGAAATTGAGTGGGTTTTTTAATTTTAGCAGAATTCAAATTCATTTTAATTTAAGGGACATCAAAACTGCTTTGAAACCTTCTCAAAATGGTGTGAAATTCGAAATCGATACCCAATATGTCGACGGCTGTTTCGATATTCCAAGCCATGATACCGACGGATTTTCGATTTGTTATCGAAATGTGGATTTTTATCGATTAATTATTTATTAAAAATGTGATTTTTTTTAAGGTTTCCAATGTCATCGCGAGGCTTGGAAAGCGGGAAAATACGGATTTAAATCGGGTCGCTGTGCTTTTAAATTGCCATTATGATAGTTGGCCGACTAGTAGCGGTTTGTTTTTTGATTTTAAAAAAAAGAAAATCTTTTTTTTTTTTCATTTTTTTTCGACCTACGAACTTGGTAACTTTTGCATAAATCACCATTTCAGGACATATGAACGGACTCTTTTTAAAGTTCGGTAGTTTGGACTCATTTTTCCAAAAAAATCCACTTTTTTTGTGAATTTAAACACAGTTGTTCCATTGGCCAAAGCTTCAAAAAACTCAGTTTTACGGCATTTTTTCGATAAATCTTGAGAAGATAATTATTTTTGTGGTTTTTAAGGTCGTTTCGATGTACGGACTCTTTTAAAATGCGGTAGTTTGGAATTATCATTTTTCAAAAATTTTTTTAGCGCGCTTTTCAATAGTTGTACCCACTAAGTACTTTGACCAAAGCTTTGAAAATCTTGATTTTACTATAAATTTTTGAGGAAAATCTTTAAAAAAACGGTCATTTTAGTGACTGTTTTTGAATAGTTCCCAATTACGGACTTTTTTAAAGTACGGTCGATTTTTCGAATTAAAAAAATTTTTTTCTTCCAATTTTTCAATCGAAAAAAATTAATCATTTTTCAGCCGGGTCTGACGATTTGAGCTCCTGCGCCCTGATGCTAGAACTAATCCGAATTTATTCGAAAAAAATCCCCGATTTCTCAAACAAGACGTCATCTTTTTGTTCAATGGCGCTGAAGAGTCCAGTTTGCTGGTGATTTTTTTGGAAATTTATTATTTAAAATATAAAAAAATCCGACAGTCCGCAATGCGCCGTCGCGTGTATGCAGACGCCGTTGTTTTTGAACTCTTACTTTTTTTCCACTTTTTTTATCATTGTAAATTATTTTTTTATAATACACATTTATCAAAAATTTTTTGAATTACATGCGCGCAGTACAGTAAAAAAACGAAAAGAGAAACGGTGTCTGCATACACCCGACGGCGCATTGCAGACCGGCGGATTTTTTCTACACTCTGAACTTATTTCTTCATTTTTAGGCGGCCCACGGATTCATCACTCAACACGCTTGGAGACACGAAATTAGAGCTTTTATCAATTTGGAAGCCAGTGGAAGTGGAGGAAGGGAATTGCTTTTCCAAGCTGGTTTGTTTCGAAATCGAAATGTTCAAAATCTTCACCTTTTCGTCATTTTTTTCGATCAAAATTGTTAAAAAAACTCTGTAATATTTCAGTCGAAAAACTTTTTTTGGGTCTCACAGCGAAAAATTCTGAATAACTGTTTTTTTGACAAAGTCAGAGTGGCCACTAAAGGGGCCCCCCTCGAGGGACTTCCTTAGAAAACAACTGAAATATCACTAAAGTGAGCACTCAAGCTTTAGCGGCTTAGGGATCACATCCAAAACCCCTATAGAGACCGCTTTTATTTTAACCTTCTGGGATTTTCCCTCTAAGCCCTGAAGTGGCCACTCTGGCGATCCCAATTTTTCTCTCTCTTGCAAAAATTCTCAAATAAACATGAAATTAGAGCCGATTCATGCCTAACTTGGGAAGGGGGCGTGGCCTGTCTGCACTCTCCACCAAATAAGCGATCTCTATTTTTTTTTTAAATCGTGTCAGGACCCTTTTAATGATGACTGAAGTGAATCAACTAATTTGTTTTGGAACCAATTTTTCAGGTCCCGCAAATGAATGGCTTCTGAATTCTTACCTAGAAGCTGCTGTACATCCGCATTGTAGTGTCCTTGGACAAGAGGTTTTTGGAATCTTTCAAAACTTTCCTCGAGTTTTTTTATTTGAGCTTGTAGGAGTAGTCTTGTGAGTCTTCTGAATTTATTATTTTTCCAAAATCTGTGGAATTTTTTCTTTTAGTAGAGCCATGGATCAATAAAATCTGTAATTTATGAAAAAAGGGTTTTTTTTTGGAATTTGTAAAGCCCCATGTCTTTTTACAAGGCAGGAAAAGCATTTTTGTGATCAAGGGAATTTTAGTGACCACTTTAGGGTTTTGACGTTTTGGAGACCACTATAGTAGTCGAATTAGAGGCCCCTTAAGTGATTAAAGTTTAGTGACCTCTTTAGAAGTCTAGGTGGTACTACTAGTCCTGTAAAAACTACTTAAGTGACCACTAAGACGCAAAAAAGTGGCTTATATGAGGGTGGTTTAGTGGCCACTTTAGTGTCCTCTCTATGTAGTCCTTAAAGAACCCCTTAAGTGGTCACTCGAAGTTTTCAGAGGTGCTGATTTAAAGATTTTCTCAGGTCTTCCAAAGCGGAGTTTACCCGGGTGATACGGATTTTCGCATTTTCCGCGATCATGGAAGGATTCCAGGTCTTTGAACTCAAATAAACAGAAAAGAATGGGAAAATCAGGGCTCGATTTGGCATTCGTCCAGCACGGCTATTGGTGGCACACGGAGTTTGACGAGGCCAAGAGAATCATGCCGGGAAGTCTGCAGAGGGCTGGTGAATTATTTTCGAAGAAGAAGAAAATATAATCATCAAAAGCATAGAAAAAGAAATAGTCTGTTCAGATTTTGAACGTCAAGTCAAACCTCAAACTCCGCCCCCTTATGCGTAGATCGAACCAATCATAGAGCCTTTCCGAATGATGTCATTTTTGCTTGACGTTCAAAATATGAACAGACTATGAGTCATTTCGCCTTAGGCGATCTTTAAGGATGGATAAAAAGGACCCCCTTTATTTTTTTGAGGGGGATCCTGACTTTATAATGTATATAGCTATGATTTTATATATCAAATGACCTTCTGTCTATGATTTTTTTAATAGAAATATGGTCAAATCAAGGACTCCGGCTGTAAGGATTTTTCAATTAAAATAATGCCTTATTCAATTATTTTTCGGCTTTTTTTATCAAAAAAATTATGCTGGCTTTTTCGGCTTCAAAAATTAGATTTATTCAAAAATCAAATTGTAATGATTATTAGCATGCAAAGGTTTTTTTAGTTTGTATTTCTAGAAAATTCTAGTAATTTTGAAACAAATTTTCGAAATTTCTCTATTTTTTTAGGCTACTAACCTCATTTTTTTAATTTAAAAAAATTGACGTTCTACCTTTTTTTACTGTTTTTTTATAATTTAGATTAAGAAAAAAATTTATAGGAATTATTTCGAAAAAATCTTTTTACATTCTTTTTGATCAATATTTTTGAAGAGAATGATTAATAAGGCTTTTTTTATCATCTGAAAATTGGTTTTATTCAAAATTTTGCAGGCGAAAACGTTTTTCGCCACGTTGAACCACGTCTTGGAATCGCCCTATCTAACCCAGTCTTCAGAATATGCAGACCGGAAGACGGTTTTTCTTCGATTTCTTGGGTTTTTCAGGCCAATATCCCAAAATTATCATGAAATTCAGGTCTATTCGTTGTGATTTATCCACTTTCCCTGGCGAATTCCATTGGTTTATTGGTTATTTTGTACATTTTCGGGTCGTTTTTGTGGAAGGCGACTGTGGAGAGTTGGTTTTTTTTGATTTTTGAAATAATACAGAAAAATGGAAATTAGGTTGAGGTAGCTTATAGCAACATTTGTAGACCGGAAAAAGCTTCGAATTTTTGAAAATTTGCTGATTTTTCCAACACTTTTCTGATAATTTTCTTTAGGTAATGATAGAAATAAATTCCAGTAACTCTTGAAAAATTCCAGAAAAACTGATTTTTTAATTTTCCCCTCAAGAAATCGCTTTTTTTAAAAATTTTTCGTACGTAAATGAACTCATAACGTATTATTTTTGAAAAAAATTGTCATTAAAAATCAACTGTGAAACTGAAAAATCAGGGTCAATCTTGAAAAATTCACATTAAAACTATCGATTACTTTCCAAAACTTCACTCATTATCAAACAATGGCGAATCGAGTATTTTAATGGCGTTCTTGTTTTTCTTTGACCTGTCTGCGCCCTCTTTTCCCTCACAGACGAGGTCATAGAAACTGGGAAATCGCATGTAAGAAATAGGAGTGCGCAGAGAAATCAGATTTTTTCAAGCCGATTGGAGTATTTTATGGTTTTTCCACTTTTCTCTGACCTGTCTGCGCCCTCTTCTATCTCATAAGAGATGCCGAAAACGGTGCAAATAGCAAGTAAACAAGAGAGAGAGAGAGAGCAGAGAAATCAGATTTCCCCAAATTTTGGCGAATGGAGTATTTTATAGGTTTTTTTTCTCTGACCTGTCTGCGCTCTCTTTTCTCTCATCAGCGAAGCCGTAGAACGGTGGAAATAGCACGTAAACAAGAGAGAGAGCAGAGAAAAAAGATTTCTCCGAATTGTGGCGAATAGTATTTTGTAGGCTTTTTTTTCTCTGACCTGTCTGCACTCTCCTCTTTCTCATCAGGGATGCCGTAAACGGTGGAAATAGCAAGTAAACAAGAGAGAGAGCAGAGAAAAAGATTTCCCCAAATTTTGGCGAATAGTATTTTATAGGCTTTTTTCTCTGACCTGTCTGCGCCCTCTTTTCTCTCACCAGCAGGGTTATGAGAGTATGAAAATAGCTCATGAACGTGATAAAGATAGAGAAAAATGTCAGATTTTCAAATTTTTTTCTGACCTGTCTGGACCCTCTTTTCACTCACCAGCAGCTTTGGTGAGAGAAAAGAGGGTCCAGACAAGACAGACTTTTCCAAGTCGGCGAATTCCTACTTTTTCGAAAATTCCAGAATCCGTGTATCTCATTGCCGTCAGAAACTACGTGATTACTGTAACCGTCATGACTCTGGTGACGTTTGTGATGACATTGATGAGCGTCTTCACCTACGGGGCTCTCCGATGGTACACCCGCCATTGGCTGGCGGTCGTCGCCTACGGACTGCCCAGTCTTTGGGCTGGACTCACCACCTTGGCCCTGCTCACGGCTAGGGTACCCGTCTTTCAGAGAAAGGTAGGTTTCGTGGAAAAAAATGGGGGAAGAGTCAAAAATTGATTGATAGGGGACTGAAAAAGTATGACTTTTAAAAAAACTATCTTGATTCTTCTGGAAGCTTCTCTTCCCTTTGAAAAGAGATCTGGAATGTTATAGCTTAAGTGACCCCTAGGGGCCCCTTTATCTCCCCCTACAGGGGTCACTTAAGCTCGGAAAAAGTATAGGGGTTCAGCTAGTGGCCCCCTATATCACAGCTTCCCTTAGGAAGGCCATAGTGGTCCCTACAGGGGCAACCTTAGGAGCCCTTGAAGGCCCCCTAGAGGGACCACTTTACGTTCCTTCAAAGCTTGCAGAAGTGGCCTCTTTAGGGACAAGATAATCGTTTAATAATATGAATCTATGAAAAGAAGCATTTTTATTCGAAAAGTTGATAAATTGGCGTTATTTGAATCAAATAGTACCATTAGAGGATTAATCGATCAAGTTTTTTTTCAGTCTAAGTTTTTTCGCTTTCAATGTGTCACAAAAGACCCCTGTAGGGACCACTTGAGCTCTAGGGGTCGAAACTAAATCCCTCTAGGGGCCACCTAGGTCTTACCATGATATACAGGCTCATTTTCCCCCTATAGAAGCTGATTTTTCTGCCGGAACCCTATAGGGACCCATACTCTGACCCCAGTCGCCAGCTTTCCGCCAATCTTTCGCCAGCGCGCGCCCCGTCTTTCGCGAGCTGGCGCGCCATATCGCGGCGAGCTGGCGAAAAACGCGCCAGAAATTCGCCAGGGTTATCTATAGCGCGCAGGTTCCCCTTTTTTAATCATTTCCCTTCCTCCAATATTGTTATTTTTTTATACTAAAAATATATTTCATCAACTTTTATTATTTTCACAAATACAAAATTTAATGGAAATAAAATCAACGTATAAAATCAAACATGAAGAGAACTTGAAAAATGAGATGTAAGAAGGAAACGCTTGCAAAGTTTACAACTTAATTTAAAACAATATCTTTCGATTCGAAAAAGATCATAATAACAGAACATCAAAAACTTTACCAAACAATACATCTTGGAAAAATGTAAGCCAAAAAATTCCGAAGAAACAAAGGAAACTTGAAGCTGACTGCTCGTAAACCCAAAAAAATTTTATAATCTAAAAATTTTTTTAATTTTCGATAATATGCAAAGAGTTATTTGTTGCTTCAAAATACCAAAAAAAGAAGAGAAATTTTTGAAGCTCCAGCGCATTTAAGAAGTGATATCAACGAGCAGTCAATTTTTTTAAGTTTTTGAAATTAGTTTATAGAGAATTAAACAGAAGACTCGTATACAAAGTTTTTTGAAAAGAGGAAAATTTTTTACTCGTGAAGAAAACTTTGAGCCATTTATCACTTTACTTCAAATGGCCACAAAATAAAGAAAAATAGTGCGAAGAGATTCTGATTGTTCACAATTATGATCAAGGCATTACATTTTTGTTGTGCAGTGATACAACACGGTTCTTCAAATTTATCAGCCCCTTTTCAAAGCAAACTACGAAACGTATTTTCAAGTCCGAAAAAAACTGCTTCGAAAACTCTACTCGTCAGCCGAATTTCGCGAGCATGACAAATCCGAGTAATATTTTTGAGGCTAAAATATATAAGCTGTTTTTTTAAAGCTGAATTTTTACGGCGGACACAAAAATACAATAATTTGGGTGCATCAAGATATTTTTGAGGCTCATAAAGTTGATGAACGTGTAAAGTTTACAAATATAAAAACTTGAAAAATTTCGCGGACATTTTGCGTCGAACCCCTTCTCCGTATTTTTGGTCAAACATCGTTATCCATTTGCAATGAACATCATGACGCCGTCGGGTGAGATCGAAAATATATCGATGAAGTACTTTACATGAAATCCAAAACTTACAAGTCAGAGGAAAAAAAACATTCTTCAGCCGTAACGGGGACTTCCTGACGATGCTTTTTTTCTGAAGGAAGCAGTTGAGGAAAAAAGTAGAAAGCACTTACTAATTAAACTGGAGTCGTTCTTTCAGCCTCACGGAAAGAGAAGTTCAGCATGAAAACATTAAGCTTTTAGAGCGGTTGATCATCCACGAAACTAAATCGAGAAAATAATTCGAATTTTCTTATTTACCAACCCTTTGCCCTAGTTTGGACAAAACAGGAAACGAACACTGAAAAATCGTGAAATCAGCAAAAAATCAAATAGAAAAACAAAAAGACAAAAAACGCGAGTCCCAAAATTTTAGATCGAAATATAAAATACAGTAATAAAAGCAAATTCGCGCTATTGGTTATGTCGCCAGAGAATCGCCAGGAAATCGCCACAAGTTTGATGGGCGCGAGCTCGCGAAATGACTTTTTCTGGCGGATAGCTGGCGCCTGGGGGTCAGAGTATGGTGTCCCTGAGTACTTTTTTTATAGTAATAGGTCTAGTTTCTGGTATAATTAAATACTATATGTACAGAGCTTCGCAGCCGCCATCGAAACCGTCCATTTGACGGTCATCGCGGCGATTCACTTCGTGTTCATCTACAACAACGTCGCCAGCGGGTTCTTGTTCGGCCTGCAGCTGATCCCTGTCCTCAAGCAGCTTCTCCTGAAACAGACATCAAGAAGTATCAAGAGAATGGGTGGTGCGAAGTTACCGATTGAGAGCTGATTGCTTAAAATGCAGACTTTCATGCAAACTTCGATTTTTTCTGGATATTTAGGGGCGACTTTAGGGTTTTGACGTTTGAGTGACCGCTATAGAAGTCGAGTTAGTGGCCACTTTAGTCGCCTTTTTAGGAGCTCAAAGGGTTCTACTAGGTCACTAAAAACTACTGTAGTAGCCACTATGACGCAAAATAGTGGCTTTTATAGTGGTCACTTTAGAGTTTTGACTTTCTAGTGGTCACTGTAGAAGTTTAATTAGTGGCCACTTGAGTGATTTAAATATAGTGACATCTTTAGGAGCCTTAGAAGTACTAATAGATCACTAAAAACTACTGTAGTGGCCACTAAGACGCAAAATAGTGGATTTTTTAAAGGTCGTTTTAGTGACCACTTTAGTGTCCTCTCTAAGTAGTCCTTTAGGAACCTCTTGAGCGGCCACTGGAGTGTTTTCCAGTACCTCAATGCCTTATGAAGAGCTTTTTATTAAGAAAAACGAAGTTATAGTGAATTTTTATCGGTATATCAATTTTTTTTAGATTTGTCTGCATGAAATTTGAACCAGAATCAATATTAACATCGAAAAAATCTAGAAAAGATCATAAGTTTATAGTAAAATATCATGAAAACTGAGCACGAAATCGGTAATTTTGTTCGATACAAAAAAAAATTAAACCTCAAAAAAAAAATGTCATTTTCCCGCTCAGATGCCTGGAAAAACGTGATTTTGACCATTTTGCTGTCCCTTCCCGGCGTCGCCATGTGCATTTACACTTCGGAAATGCTGTTGTCGATTTTTATCCCAATTATGGGCCGAACTTCCGGGAATCCGGAGCCGATCGTCGCGATTTTTGTTGGATTCTCAGCGTTCGTCCTGGTCCTCTCCTTGGTGGGTTTCTATTAGAAAAAAAGGGTTTTTTTTTAAATCTTATGACTAAAAATGGTAGGATTTTCGA
The DNA here is from genome assembly GCA_904845305.1 of Caenorhabditis auriculariae. Taxonomy (NCBI): domain Eukaryota; kingdom Metazoa; phylum Nematoda; class Chromadorea; order Rhabditida; family Rhabditidae; genus Caenorhabditis; species Caenorhabditis auriculariae. Next base: position 48,353 of record CAJGYM010000077.1, read on the forward strand.
TATTTTTAATTTAAACAGCGACTAAGAAAGCCACGGTAATTTTTTGGAAAGTTAGGCCGTGCTTTGGATTTGTGAAATACGGCCTCACAATCATTAGGACATTCTTTTTCAGTTTTTTTCAGTCATTTATATTTTTTTTTTCCATTTTCTGTTGAACAATCCTTTTTTTAAAAATAGATCTGTAATTTTTTTATTATTTTTCCAGTTCGAAAAAAACTTTCGATTGACTCCAAAACGGGTATATGTCAAAAGAGCTGCGAAAATGGAGCTAAGAAAAGTGAGCTGAAGAAAAAATTGCCAGCGAAAAAACTGCAAGCGAAAAGCGAGCTGCGAAAATTTCGCCCACCGTTGGCAAAATTGTTGACTACATATCGCGCTCCACTGATAACGCGCCGAAGACAGGTTTCGAAATTTAAGTAATTTTTTCATTATTTTTTTATTGTTTCTTATTTGGGCATGCTGGAAAGTGCGCGCTGTGCGCACTCTTTTCTCGATGCGCACGTAAGGAAAAATGCGCACTCTTTTTTTCAAATTTTTGTACAGGAAATTGCGCTCTCTTTCTAACAACAGGAAAATGCGCACGGTTATCAAATCTTGTCCTTTCGGATTATTTGAAGTTTATATAACTGATTTTTTTCAGCATTCATCTTTTTTTCAATAATAATACCAGGCGGTCACTAGACTGGTCAGACTGATTACCCTTCACGTGATAATGTGTTTTTTTAAATTTTTGTAATGTTATTTTTCCGAAGAAAGCCAAAGTCGGCGTTTATAGTTTGTTCAGAATTTGAATATCAAGTCATCGGTCGAACTCCGCCTCTTATGTGTAGATCAAACCAATCAGAGAACAGAGCCACTCACAGGCTTTGTTTGGGGCAGAGATTGCTGCTTGAAACTCAAAATATGGACAAACTATATTATAAAAGGGAAATATGTGAAATACAAATCAGAAAAAGGACCTTACGAGGCTCAAAATATTTCTGAAGAAAATTTACAGGGTGATGAATTATTACTGCGACAAAATGAAGGAGCTGTCAATATGTCAATTGTCAATAGTCAATAAAGACCGGGAACTCACAATTATTTTTTTATAAAGTTTTACAGGGATTTAATCAAAAAAATTAACATGAACTGCCGCTCGAAAATGTAGTGGCACCCAATTGACTGCGGTACGCAGATGGTCGAAAATCAGTTTTTTTGTTTTTTTGAGCAGAACGGCCCAAAAAGTCAGTAGGCAAACTGGTGTGTACTGTTACAAGAGGCACATTGAAGTTTCTCAAAAAAATTTTTGGAGTCAATGGGATAACAGAAAAAAAGAACAAGACTCCATTCTTCTAACCGGATAAGACCTTACGATAAGGACTCGAAAATTGGCTTTGAGCTGACTAGAGAACTACGCGAACTCGCATTCAAGGATCGAGTTAAAACTTTGGTGGCTTATAGACCCGGGTAAAAGTACTTGGAAACAAGAGAGTTTATATGCTAAACCCTATAGGCTTCTGAGAAAAAAAGCTTTTTTTGAAAATGAACAGTTTAGGCTTGAAAACTATCAAATTTTTTTGCTTTCATCCTTCTTTTTGGCTGGAAAAAAAGTTTTTTTAGTGTTTATCATAGCCGGATCATTCAAGGCGATTTTATTAAAATATTAAATAAGGTAAAAAAAGCAGTATTCTGAAAATTTTTCAGGTCTAATTTTTCACATTTTCTAATAACTTTTTCTCAGTTCTCTATTGGGTTTAGCAGATATTCTCACTTGTTTTTCAAGTGTTCCCATAGGTCTATAAACCACTAAAGTTTGAATTCGATCCGCGTACCCGAGTCCGAGTAGTTCCCTAGTAAGTAAAAGTGCCAAAAACAGGCAATACTATCTGCTAAACCCCATAAGGTACTGAGAAAAAAAGGTACACACCTTTCAAATTGTTTTTGTTTACTGCTCTCTGAGTTGACCTCATCTCTTACAGAGACTCAGAAAAAAAGCTGAGTTTTGCCGTTTTACGAAGTTTCAAGCAAAATAGCGTATTTCGGATGATAGAATAGTAAAAATAGCCCAATCATTAATATTAGCAACAGTGAGTGTTGCTGCAAATACTCTGGGGTTTTGACCGTTCTTGAGAGCTTCGATGATGTACTTTTTTTTTGTCTGTACAAACACAGACGAATCAGAAGGGCACCTTTATTTTTCCACAAAAAATTCCTCTCAAAATGGATCGTGAAGGCCCCATAATGTGTCCATCGTGAGACCTCCAGCATACCTTTTTAGCTATATCAGAGCTATCTCGGAGGTACTTTAGAGTCTCCCTCAAGTCTATCTCATTTTGCTCAAAGTCCTCAGAGGTATACTCAGGGTTACCATCGATAGGCTTCAGACCCTGCGATATGCCTCAGAGGGTCTCGCGATAACCTTTCTCGATTCGCCTATGAAGAGCATCAAACAGCGTGCCAAGTAGAGACACATGTCTATTTTTTTCGGAAAAAAATTCCTTCAATTTTTTTCGATTCCTGTCAATTGACAGGCTTACATAGACGTGAATCGTTATCAATTTCGAGAATCGAAACCTTAAAAAAATACGTTCAAACTGAGCTTCAGGGCGACCTTATCGAATAATCAAATTTTTCTTCATTTCGAAATTTTTAGCTGTTTTAACGAGAAAAGCGGGGGTTTTTGCTTATTTTTTTCTTCATTGAGTTATTAAAAAAATGTGATTAAACATGTAAAAAAATAATTTTTTTCGGTGAAAATTTTTTTAATGAAATAAAAAAAGTTTCTTGAATCTCTGGCCCGAGCCCGCGCTTTTTTTCGAAATTAAAAAAATCAAGGGCTAGGGGGCTTCAGGCCTTCATAGCCAAAGCCTGCCTGCTTTGCCATAAACGCCCAAAAGGCAGAAACGACTTTTCGAAAGTCAGCGTGGCACGGCGGTCATCATATTATAGAAGAAGGCTTGATGAAGGTAGGAATAATGACTGGAACAAAAAAATGAGCTCAGGTCGGCGAGGCAAATGCTAAAAAAACTTTTGTCGCAGTAATTATTCCTCCACCCTGTATTGTTTAATGTTATCAGATGGAAAAGATCTGTATATTTTGAGAGCATCTCACTTTTTTTAGCAGATTTTTCGCGGCAGCTTTTGAGACCAAGCTTGGAATCAGCTTGGTCTCAAAAAAAACATCTCACTTTTGCAAAAAAATACACCTGGTCTCATTCGAAGTGACCGCAGACCATTTCCTGATAAGAAATATTCTCCATAAATTATCAAATAATCAAAAGATGTTCAATTCATCTTTAGCTGAAAGATTTCTTCATGACAAAGAGAAAAAGTGAGATGGTTTATGTGGACTTCAATCTTGAAAAAGAGCGGAATTTGATAACCGTGCGCATTTTTCCTGATGTTAGAAAAGAGCGCGCAATTTCCTGTACAAAATTTGAAAAAAAGAGTGCGCATTTTTCCTTACGTGCGCACGAGAAAAGAGTGCGCACAGCGCGCACTCCAGCATGCCTCTTATTTGTTTTCATCCATATTTGTTTCATTTTGATGTGATCTCGTGCAGAAAAGTTTTATTTAATTTCCGCTTCGAATGAAATCGGGCGAAGTCAGTCTATAAGAGTCTGAAAAAAACGTTTTTAAATAATGAGAAAAAGTTACAGGACGCTTAAAAGCAATCAGGGTGGATTGAAATCTTGCGAAGAGGAGAAGTTCGAGTATTGGTTCCACAACTTCACGAGAGATGAAGACAATTTTCATCGGAAAACCCTGTCATGCTTACATTTTGTTCTTCTTTAGGTAATAAACTGATATTTTGTTATGTTCATCATTTTCAATACGCAACGGGCAAATAAAATTTTAAATAGTTCCTTTAACGCGAAATTCCGGAAAAAAACTATGTAGATAATTTTTACTATCACTTTTAATCAATTCTGCATGTTTGTCCTGTTTTTTTCTGACATTTCAGAAATAGCTGTCAAAAATCCAACGATGTAGTTGAAATCTTTTTAACATAAAAACAAGAAAAAAACTATATTTCAAGATACTAATGCGCGGAAATGGACGAAATTCGGTTGCTGTTCTCGATGGAGCGCAGAGTCGCGCGATTAACCTGCCAACGGCGGGCGAAATTTTCGCAGCTCGTTTCTCTCAGCTGATTTTTCCCTGGCAATTTCTTCGGCAGCCCATTTTTCGCTGGCAGTTTTATCTCAAACAGTGAGGTGGCTCGATTTTCGCAGCTCTTTTGACATATACCCTCCAAAACAGTTCCTCAAAACTAAAATGATTGTTTTTTTCGTCTTTTTAGCCGTCTGAAGTTAGTTCACATAATTTAGCCAGTTAATTTTTTTATAAGATAATGAAACCGAAGCCGTTACCTTGTCGTTTGACAAAAGTGAGCCCGAAAATCTAGAATAAATTGAATAATTAAATAAATAACCAGAAGGAAAATTTTTGAGTTTCTGCTTCGCCAGAATCTTAGGAAAAAAACCTTCTGAAAAAGTTAGGGAAAAAATTTTTGTTATGTGCACCTTCTACTATCTAATCACATACATTTTTCGAAACCATGGAATTTTATCAGTAAAATTCGACCTGAAAAAAAAATTAGCAACGTCGGTCATTCATTCTATTCTATAGCTTTTTCTCATTTCTCAAAGTAAATCATAAATTTCAGATTGGTCAAAAATGCCTTCTGAAACGAGTTATGACTGTTTTTAAGTCAACCATTAGAAATCCGACCTAATTACAAATTTTTTTCGCAAAGTTCACGTTTTTCCAAAAATTGATGACGATTTTTTGTTGTGAATGATATCCAGGAAACTCTACGTTCCACGAACTTTATATATGTCCTTCTATTCAATTTTTCTGATTTGGATAAACAATGTCTCGATCTATAATCAAAAAGATCGAAAATTGTCCTCATAGGCGAAATTTGGTCTTTCTAGAGACTTTTTAAATTTTTATTGTTTTTCGAAGTTGATGTCGATCTTCTAGTTGATGATAATAACAACAAAAATTCATGGAACTCTATATCGATTAAATTTTTGTTCAGATTTTAGAATATTATAACGATAAATTTGGATTTGAGGGAAATTTGAACATATGAAACTCTAAAATAGTCTTTTTGTCTCCTGGAATTCGCACCCAATTTTTTTCGCAATTTGAACCCTTCTGACCTGTCTGCGCCCCTCTTTTTCTCACTTCTCATTCCTTGAACTGGTTACTTCGAAAAATTTAATTTTTTTCGTGACAAATCTTCAAATTTCAAAAAAACCTTCAAAAAGTTTCTTTCTGTGATAAACTTTCAAATACACAAAAACCCGGTTTTTCAAAATTTTCTTTTTTTAAGAAAACTGATCCAATAAAGCAAGAAAAAAATTTAAACGATTTAGATTTTTTGATCTCCAAATATAATGAATCAAAAATGGAATATTTATAAACTTCCTAGTTAACATGAAGGTCGCAAATTACAAATGAAAAACAAGGCCTAACTTTCCAACAAAAAACCCCCTTCTAACTTTCGTAGTTGCCAAACCGAATGTTCATTACTAGAGGAACGGAAGTTTAGTTTCAAAATTAAAAATATGGAAAAGCGGTTCTAAAACTTCAAAGCCTCATTTTCGCCCTTTTTCCAGGCCGGCCTTGTTGCCTCGACGGAAAATCGGCGGCCAATCGAAGAAGCCTCCCCTTTGAACCTGTCCTACGTTATTGGAGGTGTTCTTCTCTCGACCCTGACTATTCTCTACGTTTTCGCATCCCTTTGGCCTTCTCCCTATAACTTCGCGGATCTGTACCCAACTGCCAAAAGAACACAGTTCTTCGTGAGTTTTTTGGAGGGAGAGTCTGGAAATTTCATAGATTTGAGGGGTAGTATCTGTAAAAACGGTACTCTTAGTTCGATTGAAAACTTGTGTTTTTGATGGATTTTCATTGCCTTGAAGGGTAAAATCCTGAAGAAAAACGTGCTTTCAATTAAAAAATAATGTTTTTGATGGATTTTTTATAGTTGCGAGGGATGGAATCTGTAAAGAACGGTACTTTCAAACGATGAAAAAAATGGAGTTTTTTGAGAAAATTTTCATAGCTTTGAGAGGTGGAATCTGTAGGAAACGGTACTTTCAAAAAAAAAAGGGAAAAGTCGTGTTTTTAAGGATTTTTCATAGCTTCGAGAGGTGGAGAAAACAGCGCTTACAAAAAGAATATACAGAAAAATCAGGTTTTTGAGGAATTGGCAAAGTTAAGGGGCACAGACCAAAAACTTCTGGAATTTTTATAGTTTTGAGGGGTATAATTTGTAAAAAGCGGTACTTTTTAACTTTGAAAAATTAGAAAAATGGGTTTTGAGAAATTCTCATAGACTTTAGGGGTAGAATCCATAAATGGGCGGTTTTAAGAAATTTGATAAAATATCAAAATTTGAGTCTGATTGGACAAAAAGCTTATCATCAATTTTTGAATATGTTGAAGATTTTCCGGTTCGAAACAGTAAAGTAGGGTTTGAATAAAATTTTTTGTGGATTTTTCTTAAGAAAAACATTTTTAAATCAAATTTTATAGCACGTCAACCAAGCGTTCTATGACCGAGATGGTAGCCTAAATACGAATGAAACTGTTTTCTACGCGATTTCTCACGACTTCCGTGGAGCTGAGGATATTCCCTTTGTTAGGAATGATGAAAGTTTGATTTTTCCTTTAAAAATGAAATTTTTCCTCAGATTATACCATGTTGGATTGTCATTACGCCAATAATCCCTATTGTGAAGTCCCTTATTATTTTCCCACTCGACATCGAATCCGAGAGAAGTTTGAAGAATTCAGAAATTAGACAAGGGAATCGTGATTTTCAGACACATTCGGGTGAAGAAAATGGCCGAAAAGCTGAAATTCCCGAAAAAGACGAAAATCCTGCAGGTTTCCAAGAAAAGAGCCGATTTTGATGGATCTCCTGCACTTGAGTACTCTTTTTCGGTCATTGGTGAGTTTTCAGGAAAATGAGCTTTTTATTGAGAGAAAGTGTGCTCTGTTGAGAGTTTTTAGAAGACCATACATATTTTTTGCGGTTTCCTGATTAATTTTGCTCCTAGCTATCATAAATTGTCGACTGATAATAAGACAGGGGCGAGTTTTCCTTGTTTCGAAGAGTACGGTATGTGAAAGTCCGCAATTTGGCGTGTGCACTTGGCGTGTTTGCACATTTTCACGTTTTTTTTCCCCCAATTTGACCTAAATTTTATCGAGAAAGTTTAGAACTATAAAAAATGCGTTTATGGGACCTCTCAAAATGCAAACACGCACACGCCAGATGCGGACTATTACATACCGTACTCTTCGGAAAGAATTATCAAGTTTTAACATCAAACCTCTGGAGGTGATTTTTCAGATAAATGCCTTAAATTTTGATTATTTGTCCAGGAACCGGCCAAATTTCCGTCTATGTGATTCCTGACGAAGACTGGCGTGTTATAAATACAAGTGTAGCGAGACCACCGGAAAAACCTCAACCTCACATGTTCCTCTACTTTACCTGCTCATCTCCGAGCAATTTCTGCGAATGGATGTTCAACATCAAAATCAAGGTACCTGGAAAATCCTGACCAATCAAAATGTAGAGAGGTTTTGAAGAAAATCGACAAGATCCGTGTCAGCGAAGAGAAGCCCCTGCTTTTGGGCGTCTCCAGCCATTATCTCCACGGCCCGAATATGCAGTCCAATGAGATCAAGGAGATGTTGGAGGAGATCAGAGTCAGAAGGTTTGAAGAAGGAAAAACGGAGAATATTTTAATTTAGGAGAGCTTTCTCCCAGAAAGTTTTGTTGAAGCTTCAATTTGCTCCATTGAGAAACATTTTATGATCATGCGCCTCTAATAATAGTTTTCTCCTGCGCCTTTAATAGTGTTTTTACTGAGCTCCATTGATAAAATATTGAGTGAGATTTTTGAGATGATCCTCCTTCAATAATAGTTTTTTTCCTGCGCCTTTAATAATGGTTTTTTTACTAAATTTCACTGAGAAAAAAATTGAATGAGATTTTTGAAGATGATGCGCCTTTAATAATAGTTTTTTTCCTGCGTAATATTTTTCCTGCAGTTTTTCCTGCGCCTTTAATGATGGTTTCACTGAACTTCATTAAAAAACTGAAATGAGGTTATTTTTGATGATGATGCGCCTTTAATAATAGTTTTTTCCTGCGCCTTTAATAATGGTTTTTACTAAACTTCTCGCATGCTGAGCAGGTGTCTCAACGGGTGTACCCGTATTAAACCCGTCTTTCTGAGGTTATTTTAGTCTCAGTTGGGCTAAAACAGGGGAACAACGGGTGTAAGAAAAATAGGTAACCCAGCTGGGCTAGAGCGGGGTCTCAGTTGGGCTAAAAGGTGCCAAAAGTTCTATCAGCTGGGCTTATACGCGTTTAATACGGGGGCACCCTGCAGAGACCCCGTGTTAGCACGGCGGGGTTACCCTGCTCAGCATGCGAGCTTCATTGAGAAAAGCTGAAATGAGATTATTTTTGATGATGATGCGCCTTTAATAATGGTTTTTACTGAATTTTTTTAATTTTTCAATTTTGCTGGGAAAGAAAGATTTTCTTTAAAAGCGGCTCGAATATTCAAAAAAATCATTTTTTCAAAAGATGAATCGATTTTTGTTGGAATTTTCACATCTTGATTTCGAAAATTTAAAGAAACTTTGTTTTTTTCGTAGGTTTTTATGGGGTTTCTGGCCGGATTTTTTTACGAATTTTATGATTTTTTCGATAGGAAAAATTGCAATTTTTTCAAGAATTCGGAGCGAAATCCAAGTTTTTTAAAATTTCTTTGAACGTTCTTCATTTTTTTGAAAGTGTTTCTGTTTTTCTTGATGACCCTCACGTTGTAAAAATAAGCTCAAATTTGCTTCTTTCAATACGGAAGCTTTTCAAAAAAGCTTTATTAAAAAGTAGAAGAAATGTGGTTTTTTATATGAATTATCTCCAGGAGCCTGAGATGAAAAATCGAGAAATTTAGAACAACTTTAATGAAATTTGGACTGATTACAAAGGCTTCTTATTATTATTTTTTATTTTTACAGGCCTCACAGCCCAGAATGGACAGTAACAGCGAGTGCGTGGAACGTGGACCAAGTTTACAAATATTTCTAGATCTTCATAGCATTTTTTTCTCTGTTTTTTTGTTGTTTTACCTTGAATTTCACTTGATTCGGTTGTGATTTCTCATTTAAAACGAGGCTTTTAAATGTTGTTATTGCTCAAAAATTCGTGTTTTGTTGATCTTTTTCATAAATAATTAGCTGATTTTAAAATTTTATTCGAAGATTTGCCGATGTTCCAATCGGCTATAAAGTACTTTATTTGTTGGTTTTATTTTTAATCAAAAAGTTGCGAAAACGTGGCGAAACGACGTGAAATGCGACGGATCGAGATTTATTTCGGCGAATCTCAACGCAACGAAAATGTCTGTGTCAACTTCCAGCAGCCAAACTACCAATATTCTTGAGGAGGTTGAGAAACAGGTGGGATATTCGATTAAAAAAAATTATTTATTTTATTCTGGAAGCCATGCTGTTGAATAAAGATGTTTGATTGAGAAAATTTCGTTTTATTTCATTATTTCAAGCCGATTTTATGATTTTCTTTTTCCTCCGAGCTACAAAACCCTTTCTTTCGAGGCCCCATACTTGCCCCTGGGCATGCGCCTTTAAATTTACCGAAATTTTAGGCTAGAAAATAAGTGGGCATACTTGAAAATATCGCTTACATCAGAAAAAATTAGTGAAATGATTTTAAAGGCGCTGCCAAATTTCAGAAAATCTAATGCCGTGTTCAAAGTGATTCCGCGAAATTCAAAATAGCCGTCAGAGAAAGAGAAAGATAACTAAATTTTGGAGGGTCAGAGACCATTTTGCATTTCGCGGAAATTACTTTGAACACGGCATAAAGGCTGCCAACTTTAAATCAAGCTAGGCCCTGCCAAATTTGATACAAGCTCAAGAACTCCCTTTCCCGCATGCGCCTTTAATTTGGCCTAAAATATCATCTTTATCAAAGGCGCATGAACAGAGAAAGGCCCCCGCTTCGAAAGGAAGCTTCTTGGAAGGGTTCTGTAGCTCGAGGGAAAAAAATCGACGCGGAAAGGCTATACAGATCTTTTGAAAAACGAAAAAAAGTGTATTTATGTCAAATCTTTAATAATTTTTGCTTGAAAAACAAGTTTTACATGTATAATTAATGACAAAAACGAAATTTCTTTTTATTTCCATACATTTTTTTCTTCAATTCTATAGTTGAAGTTTACAAGAAAATCAACAAAAATGAATTTCAGGCATTCAAAATAGAAAAAGCTTACAAAAATAATGAAAAAAATGCGAAAAATTAAAAAAAGTAAACTTTCGTTAAGTTACTCAAATGTAGAGCTGTAGCTTTTTCGCAATTTTTTTCTTGGATTTTTGTGAAAAATTCAGAACCTTTTTCCTTTCAAAAATAATATTTATTTAGAATTTCCCGAAAAATTGTTTCAAAAGCGCTTTTTTAGGTTACGCTTCTGGAACAAGAGATTCGCATTCATGAAAAAAACTGTCAACAAAGTAAGTTATCACGAAAAATTGGAAACTTCAATGAGAATATTTTTTTCCAGTTGAGAGATATCTCGACGTCGGCGAAAAAGTACCGGAAAGAGAGCGAAACGGCGACTGACGAAGTGAATTTTTTTTGAAGATATTGGGAAAATTTAATACTGTTTCATTAGAAAAAAAAGCTGTCCTTGCTTATGTTGTGCTTTTAGTCTGAAATTAAATTCAAAAATACAAAGAAATGGAAAAACTTTTTTTTCAGATTGACAACAAAATGCAGTTGTTGGCATCGCGGTGGAATGAGCTCAACGAACTGGAAGAAAAGGAATATGAAAGAGGGATTCAGGCGCTCAAAGAGTTGATTGTCAAGTGTGTATCCTGAAAAAAATACTTTGAAATTTGAAAAAAAACGATTTTGAAGAAATTTTTGGAAAAATAGGGAGATGTCGTGAAATCTTATGCATGTAGTGCAGCACCGCGACGCGTAAATTCATGACGTCAGAAATATTTTTTTGGGCCTCTCCGCTGTCTTGGTTCATTTTAATTCTGTTTTTTTCTGTCATTATTTCAATAAAATTTTTGGAGTTTGATTCATAGTGATTAGAAAAAAATTCGCTCTTCGTTTTTTTGTCAGCCAATTTCAATCGTTTTTCCAGTGTTCCGATTTTTTTAAAATTTTTCCAGAGGCCGAGGCGATGCGGCGAGTGCCGAAACCAATAGTTACAATAATGTGAAACCACGGCTCGAAACACTGATTACGCAGGTTAAAAATTGTGTCTTGTAATGTAAATTTTTTCAAAACTTGCATTTCAGATGAACGAAATCAAGGCGATGGACAAATTGTCAAAGTCGATCAGCGATAGAACCAATCACGATCACAACCAACTGGCCATGGCTCATAAAAAAGTGCGGATCTAGGACTGGAATTATCAAATTTTTGAGAAGGAAGGAATGATGAGAAATTTTCCATTTTAACTTAGTTTACGAGTTTTTTCTAGGTTGAAGTTGAGAAATTTTGTAATGAACGAGTGAAGATCGATTTTTTTGGAATAATTTTCTTGGCGTGTTTTTTAAACTTTCTTTTTTCAATTTTCTTTACTTATATATTTTGTTGAAGGGTTACCTAGCAAATTTACAAAAAAATTCCCAGTGAGGGATGAAAAAGCTTTTTGACTTCTCAGAGCCGTAGAATTCCAATCCAAATTAAAAAAATGATCGAATTTTTAAGATTATTAGGAAATAATTTTTCGTACGTTGTTTATACTTTCGATTTGTAATAATTCTTGTATATGCTGTTGTTTTTCAGTTTTCTGAAGTCGAAGCCCGAAACACTGCGTTGCTGAAGGCTCGGGAAATGATGAGCGCCGTCCCGAAAAATGATGTGAATTCCAGATTTTTTTCTTGTCCTTTTTGACGAAAAAAACATGAATTTTTCAAGGCGTAAATAGTATTTTTGATTGTTCACAGAAAAGCTCTCAAAAAGCGAGAAAAAGCGCGTTTTTTTAGATTTCCTATCTAATTTTCTTATTTTTTTCAGCCACTTTTTCGGCCTTTTTCCGGACGCCGGCGATCCTGAGAAGCCTCTGCGTCCAGGAGAAAACCAACCGGCAAGATGTCAAAAATTTGGAGGTGTTTTCTGATTTTCATGCGATTAATTTTGCGATTTTTCAGAGTTTGGAGAAGAAACTGGTTGATTTTCTGGAAAGGATTCAAGCTGAGGTGAGTGGGGGGAGAGAAATTTTGTAGGAAATTGAGAACTTTTGAGATTTTGCTGTTTTTTTCAGGGAAGTTTTACCAGGAAATTTAAATTTTTGATGAATGTTTTAGTTTATTTTGAGTGGAGAAGGGGTTTGAAAACGAAAAAAAAAACAGTTATTTTATATACTTTACTTCATGAAAACTTTTCTTCCAGAGAAGGGAGAAGCAGGGTCCACAGAACCTGGAAAATGGCGAAATTTCGGCGAGCAACGCCTCGACCCCGCCCGCAGCCGTCGACAGTCTCCTGGTGGCGACGGCGCCCCGAGCAAAAACCAAGAAACTTCGATCCCCCTCTAGATCCCCAATGACATCGACCAGTCAATCGTCGGCCAAGTCGTCCATCAGTGTGTGTAATTGGGAAAAAATTACAATAAGGAAGCCTTTGATGAGCTTCTATTGGATGAAGTTGCGAGTATAGGACAAAAGCGCCGATTCCAAGAGCGCCGTTCAAATTGAGCGCCAGTCCGCAATGCGCCGTCGCGTGTATGCGCCGTGTATGCAGACGCCGCTTTCTTTTTGCGCCGAGTCCGTTTGCGCCGAATCGTTTTGCGCCGTTATTTCAAACTTTTTATTTATTCGCTCTTTTTATATTATTTATTAATAATTGTTCACTACCCATTCATATACGACTCGAATAATTTTCGCGCCATCCGTTAATGATGAGTTTTAGGTCCACTTTGGTCCAGGTAAAATATTTTTTTCCCCTTTTTTTCTTTTTCAAAGTAAAAAAATAAAAAGCAAATATGCTTTTTCTGATTTCGAAAAAAATACAGAAAACGTAAGGAAAAGAGAATGGATAAAAAAATTATTGCTTTTAAACGACATATTGAGTGATTTTTGTGATTGCAAATTTTTCTGCGTTAGGTAAGGCAAAGTTTCAATTCTAGCAGACGTGAAACAGCAGAAAATCGTTTTTTTCGTAACGTTGAACTCATTTTTCTTGAAACAATAGTTCGAGTTTTTTTCGAAAATGCGTCAGAAAAGGTCCATATTAACAGATGGCGCGAAAATTATTCGAGTCGTATATGAATGTGTACTACACAATCAATAAACAATGATAGAAAAAAAGAGCGAATAAATAAAAAGTTTAAAATAACGGCGCAAAACGATTCGGCGCAAACGGACTCGGCGCAAAAGAAAGCGGCGTCTGCATACACGGCGCATACACGCGACAGCGCATTGCGGACTGGCGCTAAATTTGAACGGCGCTCTTGGAATCGGCGCTTTTGTCCTATACTCGAAGTTGCCTCGGGACGACCCGGCCCAAAAAGTTGAAAACAGTGAAATTCGAGAAGATGGGTGGAAATTGAGAAAGAAAGCTCTTTCGACTATGACCACTTCGCGGGTCGGGTCACCCGGGGCCGGCCCGTCTCATCAGCAGCTTGGAGTCGTCCCGCGATTGGGAGAAGTTGCCCCGGGACGACCCGGCCCGCAAAAATGGAGAAGATGGGTGGAAATTGAGAAAGAAAGCTCTTTTTACGATTTGACCACTTTGAGGGTCGGGTCACCCGGGGCTAACCCGCCTAATCAGCAGCTTGGAACTGCGGTCTTTTTTTTTCGGATACCGGCAGTTTGGAAAAAGTTTCTCATGATTTTTCGTGGATTCAAATGAAATCCCGGTTTGAACGAGATTTTCTTCGAACAAATCACGTTTTTCAGATTTTATCATTTTTTTTTTATCAATTGTATGTTTTTAAGTGATTTTTGTGGTGAATAGGCAAATTTTTTTCACGGAGGATCTCATTTTTTTTAAATATCGATCGCAGATTTTTTTTTTTTTAATGTGTTCATAACGTTAATGACGAAAAAAACGAAAAACGAAAAATGAAAGTTTTTAGTTTTGAAAATTCGTGTCGGGCCCTTAATTCAGAAGCAAACGCTTTTCCTCAATTTTATGAAAAGTTGATATTTTTCCGACAATGAAACTCTAGAAGGAAGTTTTGTTGAAGTTTTGAAGCATTTGATCATTTTTCTCTCATAAATCAAGCTTTCACACTATTTTCACATGACTTTATTCTCACAGAGCGCCCTGGAAAATGGTGAAATTTCGGGAAACTGCCCGAAAGAGCCGCCGTCGGCCGTGGATAGCCTCGTTTCCGCTTCCATGCGCAAATCGATCACTTCGGTTCATTTTTTTATTTTTTTGTATTCCATTCATTAAAAAAACTCTGAAAACTTCATCGTTTTTACGAAGAAAAACCCTAGATTTTTTTGGAAAAATATCAAAATATCCTGTCTTAGCTTACATTACAGGTTTTCCGAACTTTAAATTGTTCCCGGAACACAAAAAAGGATATTTTTTAGCCGGTGCTAGTTTTCTTGGCCTTTCCGATAAAATAATTATTTTTCAAAAGATAATCTTGGTTTTCAGGACATCTCTACTGCATCCACCACATCATCCAAGTGAAGCTCTACTTCTTCCTTTTTTTTCCATGTCTTTTTCTGAAAAACGAATAAAATCTCTTTATTTTGATATTTTCTGCATTGATGAAATTGTCGTTTTTATATCTCTGATTTTTTCGGCCCAGCTCGGATTTGAGTTGACTCCCTTTATGGGAAGGCTACATACTTAAGCGGTGCTATTTTCCACTCATACTTCCCTTCGAACTTATTCGGTTTTTTTTTGGTGCTACTTTTGCTAGAAGGGGAATTGTGGGAACTTGAGCTCAATCCGTCGAGAAAACGATATGATTTGAGCAGAAGAAAGTGTGAAACTTCTGAATGAAGCTCAATTCACAAATAATTATGTCATTCGAAAGCTGAAAATGAGACGATCCGAATGATATGATTGGATAAACTGTAGTTGCTCTGGGAGCCGAGATATAAGCCGTCAAAGTTGTTCTTGAAAAATAAATTTGCGCGTCAGGTCAAATATATTGTGTGAAGTTGCGCGTTGAGTCAAGTGTCAGTCTGAGGCTCTCATCGGTGTGGTATCCTCGCGAAAAAGGAAAAGCTCAAAAAAAAGTTGGTCTTTTTCAAGTTTTTTCTAGCGTAACTGATACAGAAGCTTCTATATGGTACCGTTATCATATTAGTTTCGAGGAAAAAGCTCAATAATCGGGTTAAAAAAAGGTCGAAAAAATGGCTCTTTTTCGGGCTTTCCAGCTTCATAACTCTGTTTATTTTGAAGTTACAGAAAAACTGATTAAATCGATCGATTCGTCTCGATGCCAGTTTTTGAACCAAATAAGTTGTCAGTCGAATCAGCTTCATCCAGAAGCTTCAGACTGGCCTCAAGTTTTTTTCGAGCTTCTGAGGTCATGGAAGCCGATCCGGATGAAACCTACATCAATCGATAGATCTTGACGAAAAAATAACCGGCGGCCAGGTTTGACCTCCGTAGGTCAACTAGGAACGTAGTTAGAGGCGATCAAACTTAGAGATTGAAAAATCTGAAATTTTTTGAAATTGGTATCAATCGATGGCGGAGATCAAGTAGATCAGGAAAAACTAGGTCTCCAAGTTCCTGACCTCCTAGAAATCGAGTTATGATTTTTCGAAAACTTTGAAAAATCATAACTTTGTTTCTAGGGGTCTAAGAACTGTTTGACCTGGATATTCGGACTTCTGACGTCATTTCCTATCGATTGATATAAAAATCTGGTAAACTTTGGTTTTCGGGAAAATCGAAAAAAGTACAGTCTAACCCCTTAGGTTTTTTTTGAGCTTCTGAGGTCATGGAAGCCGATCCGGACGAAACCTATACCAATCGATAGATCTCGACGAAAAAATAACCTGAGGCCAGGTTTGACCTCCGTAGGTCAACTAAGAACGTAGTTAGAGGAGATCAAACTGAAAGATCGAAAAATCTGAAATTTCTCGAAATTGGTATCAATCGATAGAGGAGATCAAGGAGATCAGGAAAAACTAGGTCTCCAAGTTCCTTACCTCCTAAGAGTGGAGTCATGATTTTTCAAAGTCTCAAAAGCGACCAACTTTGAGAGACTCTAATTCGACTACTATGTGTTCATGAGCTGTTTCCTTGGATATGGAACTCGAGACATTATTCTGCGTCGATTGATATTTCATTGACCGAGTTTAAGCTGAGGAAAGCTTGAAGCTTCTATATGAAGCTTAATCGACTGAAAACTTATATAATTCGAAAGCTGACATCAAGACGAATCTGCTGATATAATCAGATAAGCTGTAGCTGCTCTGGGAGCCGAGATATAGCCCATCAAAGATCGTCATAAAAAATAAATTTGCGCGTCAGGTCAAATATGTTGTGTGAAATTGCGCGCAAGGGTCAAGTGTCAGTCTGAGGCTCTCATCGGTGTGGTTTCCTCGCGAAAAAGGAAAAGCTCAAAAAAAAGTTGGTCTTTTTCAAATTTTTTCTAGCGTAACTGATAGAGAAGCTTCTATATGGTACAGTTATCATATCAGTTTCAAGGAAAAAGTTCAATAATGGGGTTAAAAAAGGGTCGAAAAAATGGCCCTTTTTTCGGCTTTCAAGCCTCATAACTTTGTTCATTTGGAAGTTATAGCGAAACTGATTAGATCAATCGATTCGTCTCATTATCAGCTTTCCAATGATATAAGACTTCAGGAGTTTTGACCAACATGGATGACGTCATCGATTTTTCCAGCTTACATCTCAGCTTTTCCCTTCAAACGGTGTGATATCATTACCAGTCGATAGAACGTTCTCAGACGGATAAAATGATATATCTTCAACTCTGATAACTTATCACAAAGTCGAGATACAAGCTGCGGCGAGTCTGAAGCTTCTGGATGAAGCTTGATCTTGTGATAATCTATATCATTAGAAAGCTGACATTGAGACGAATCGAAAGATCTAATCAGTTTCGCTGTATCTTCAAAACGAACGGAGTTATGAGACTTGAAAGCAGGAAGAAGGGCCATTTTTTCGACCATTTTTCAACCTCATTATTGAGCTTTTTTCTCAAAACTGATATGATAACGGTACCATATAGAAGATTCTCTATCAGTTACGCTGAAAAAAACTTTAAAAAGACCAACTTTTTTTTGAGCTTTTCCTTTTTCGCGATGAAATCACACCGATGAGAGCCTCAGACGGACACTTGACCCTGCGCGCAACTTCACACAACATATTTCATCTGACGCGCAAACTTATTTTTAGAGATTAATTTTGACGACTCGTATCTCGGCTCACAGAGCAGCTAGAGCTTATCTAATCATATCATTCGATCCGTCTTGTTATCAGCTTTCGAATGATGTATATCGTCACGAGATTGAGCTCCATCCAGAAGCTTCAGACTCGCCTCAGCTTGTATCTCGGCTTTTTGAAAAGTTATCAGAGTTTAAGACATATCATTTGATCCGTCTGAGAACGTTCTATCGACTGATAATGATATCACACCGTTTGAGAAAAAAGCTGAGATGTAGGCTGAAAAACTCGATGACGTCATTCATGTTGGTCAAAACTCCTAAAGTCCCATATCATTGGAAAGCTGATAAAGAGACAAATCGATCGACATATTCAGTTTTGCTGTATCTTCAAAACGAACAGAGTTATGAGACTTGAAATCCCAAAAGATGCCATTTTTCCGGACCTTTTTTTGACCCGGTTATTGAGCTTTTCCCTCGAAACTGATATGATAACAGTACTATATAGAAGCGTCTCTATCAGTTACGCTAGAAAAAACTTGAAAAAGACCAACTTTTTTTTGAGCTTTTCCTTTTTCGCGAGGAAACCACACCGAGGAGAGCCTCAGACTGACACTTGACCCTGCGCGCAACTTCACACAACATATTTGATCTGACGCGCAAATTTATTTTTTGAGATTAACTTTGACGGCTTATATCTCGGCTCCCAGAGCAGCTTCAGCTTATCTAATCATATCATTCGATCCGTCTTGATGTCAGCTTTCGAATGATATAAGTAATTAGTCGATTAAGCTTCATCCAGAAGCTTCTGACTCGCCTCAGCTTGTATCTCTACATTTTGATAAGTTATCAGTGATTGAGATACATCATTTTATCCGTCTTGATACGTTCTTTCGACTTATCATTTTAACCTGTCTGAGAGTGATGGTGCAAAAATAGCACTTTTTTTTCAATGAAACTTAGCCGCTGGACAATAAATAAAACGTTCTTATTACAACATAGAAGCAATTGAAAATCACAGCCTGATAAAATCATAAAGTGAAGAAAAAACCAAGTTAAAGTGTATTCAGAGCAGCTCTGTGTAATTTAAAGGCGCAGGGATTCGTAAAAAAAAGTCCTTTAAAGGCGCAGAGAGCTGATCTGAATAGAAAATACGAGTAAGGCAATAAAAAAATCCCTTCCAAACATGCAACATATGACATAATTTAAAAATATAAAAAAAATCCACTGAGGCACAGGAATCGATTAGAGAGATAAGGAAGACCGTAGGGTAACCAAGAAAAGGGAATTATTAGCATTATTAAAGGCACATAGAACAAGAAAATCGAAGCTTCGGATATGTACAAGAACCACGTATAGCAAATGAATCACAAATTATGAATTAAAATGACAAATTGATTAATTAATTAGCTCTTAATTAGTCGCATTAGGAACTCCTCGTAGGAAATGTTGGCCGCGTATTTTTTGCCAAATTCAACGATCGACTGCTTTCTTTTCGTGTGCGGGAATTGGTAGCTGAAAAAAATTTGTTTTAGCTATTTTCCAGGTGATTAGGAGCTAAAAAAAATGAGCTACAATGCTTTCAATGTATCTTCTAGGTATTTCAAAAAAATATTAGACAAAGGAGGGCCTTTTCAACACAAAAAATTATTTTTCAATAAAACTTTCTGCTCTTTAGGAACTTCAGAGCGGTCCCTATAGAGATTATCTTCGAGGCCCTTGGAAGCTCCCCTCGAGGGACTACTTTACTAACCCCTTTAGGGGCCACTAAAGAATGCAAAAACATTAACATAGGACAAATGGATTAAATTTGACTTTTTCCTCTTGAGTCTTAAATGAAAAATTGAAAGACCCCTGAAGGGACCACTTGATCTTGAGGTGCGAAGGGGTCAGACCTCACACCCCTAAAGGGACCACTTTTCGTCCCCTATAAGGGCTGTTTTCCCTAACCCCTATAGGCACCCCTTTTTAGTCCCCTATAGATGCTGTTTTTCCCTAATCGCTATAGGGACCACTCCAGCCCCTAGAGCCCTATAGGGACCACTCCAGCCCCTAAACCCCTCTATGAACCACCTACACTCCTATAGTGACCCTTTTTCGGGCCCTATAGGGGCGGTTTTTCAGCCTCTAAACTTTCAAAACCCACTTGTCAATCTCAGCGACACCCCGGCGACCAATGTTCAGGAGGGTGCACCGGACGAACGAGGCGAGGCTCGATAATGACGTCACCATTCCGTCGAGAAGCGGCCCGGGCTCACCGAATCTGTCAAGATGGCTCGTGAACTTTGAAGAGTTATTTTTTTAATAATACATATCAACTACTGTTCTAATTATCATTTGCGCCCGACCATCAGCGGTTTACGCCGGGTTTTTAAGATCGAAAAAAATTTGAAATATTCCTTTTTGAAATCGCCTCTATCATACTGAAATTAGCAAGATTGAGTTTCCTAAAGAATTATTTCGTGAAACTTCAAAAAAAGTGTTCTTTAATAGTAAACATTAACTACTTGTCTGATTAACAGTTGCGCCCGACCATAAGCGGTTTACGCCAAGTTTAATGATCAAAACAGCTTTTTTTCACTAATTTCAAAGCATTTTTAAAATTACTTTTTCTACACCATGGAAAAAAATCTCTACACCTGGAAAATTCTTAACTTCAAACTCTGAAAAATCCATTTTCCAGAGCTCAAATCGCAGAAACTGGGTCCAGAAAAACCAGAGAATTCTCAAATATCCAAAATTTTGAAATCCCTTATTTCTAGAGCTAATTAAACAACATTAGGTTCATAAGAAACCAGAAAAAATCCTCAATATCAACCTTTTAAAATCCCTTTTTTCCAGGACTAAATATGCGAAAGTTAGTTTCACACAACATCAGAAGAACCCTAGAAATACACTTTTCCGTACTAAAAATGCAAAAAAATGAAACCCCTAAGCTAAAAACTACACTATTTTCCAATGGAAATCCTTTCAAATCGTTATTTTTCTATCATACAAAAATTAGGTTTCTGACATCGGAAGAAGCTTTAAAATACAGTACTGGCCATAAAAGGTATTTCAAAGTGGTTATTCGAGCATAACTTCTCTGAAACTGACTCAAATGACTTGAAACTTCGCACAGATTTTTAAATAGCTACGCAGTAACTATTTCTCAAAAAGGAGAACTCATTTGTTCAAGTCAAACAGGATTTGAGAGCAAAAAAACCGAAAATCGTGAAAAATGAAGATTTTTACTTTAGAGATTCGAAAAAAATCATATCTTCAAAGAAACTTCGATTTTCAATTAGAAACTTTTTTTCCCCAGTAAAACAAGTCTTCGACTTTCCGAAAAAAACCTCATCAGCCCCCTATCAACCCGGTAGCATGAGCGTAGTGACTTTTTTTCTCCGAAAGGCCTTTGCGTTTTGAAGCCTCGTCATTCAAAATGGACTATACGAGGTCATTTTTTTGTTTGAGAACACCCTGTATCATGTTGAAAAACTTCAAAACCTCCTCAAGAATAGTTTCACACTGTTTTCCTCAGCTTTCTCACTTTACCCGCTCTTCAGAACTCACTAACTTCTCTGGGACCGATTTTGAACCTCTGATTTGAAGCGGTTATGCTCGTTTTTCAAAATCAGAACACTCTCGATTTCTCATTTCAGATTCCAAAGCTTTTCCAAAACCTTAATGAATGAAAATAAAAGGAGACTCACTGTGTTTCGCTTACTTATTCAAAAGATATAGTGAGTTATAATGAGTTCCTCCAAGTTCTCAAAACTCCGTTTAAGCAAGTGTTGCTTAGAAGGCTCCAAATCTCGTGAAAGATGATAAAAACCCCTTTTTTTCATATTTTTAAATGTTTTAGATCATGAGATAAATTTGTAACTCCTCTTCCTAGCTCTCAGATAGAAAATAGGCACTGTAAAATGTTTCTTTAAATCTTATGGAAAATAAGTTTTTGGTCTTGTGAAACTAATGCTTCAGCAAAAAAATTAGCAGTCTTTAGAAAGCAGGAGCCTGCAATTTATTCATTATTTATTTTCGATTTCACGATTGAAAAGCGACTGATCAGATAAAAACTCCTTTGAATGCCCGAAAGTCCAGAAAAACTGTTCGAATCAGAGGTTCAAAATCGGTCCCAGAGAAGTTAGTGAGTTCTGAAGAGCGGGTAAAGTGAGAAAGCTGAGGAAAACAGTGTGAAACTATTCTTGAGGAGGTTTTGAAGTTTTTCAACATGATACAGGGTGTTCTCAAACAAAAATGACCTCGTATAGTCCATTTGAATGACGAGGCGTCAAAACGCAAAGGCCTTTCGAAGAAAAAGTCACTACGCTCTTGCTATCGGGTTGATAGGGGGCTGATTAGGTTTTTTTAGAAAGTCGAAGATTTGTTTTTACTGGGGAAAAAAAGTTTCTAATTGAAAATCGAAGTTTCTTTTGAAGATATGATTTTTTTCGAATCTCTAGAGAAAAAAATCTTCATTTTTCACGATTTTTGGTTTTTTTGCTTTCAAATCCTGTTTGACTCAAGCAAGTAAGTTCTTTTTCTGAGAAAAATGTTACTGCGTAGCTATTTAAAATCTGTGCGAAGTTTCAAGTCATTTGAGTCATTTTTCAGAGAAGTTATGCTCGAATAACCACTTTGAAATACCTTTATGGCCAGTACTGTACCTTTTGTCAAGCTAAAAACGCAAAAAACGAAACCCCTATATCAAAAACTACACTACTTTCCCCTGAAACTCCTAAAGGCACCTATTGGGAGTCCCGCGGGTGCGGACTTGGACGATTCCGGGCTCAACGAGGTGCAAGAAGAGGATGTGATGGGCGGGCGGCTCGGCGGTCGACGTGGACGACGTCTTCGCAGTCGGCGTCGTCCCTTGCTGATTCAGAAGGTCGCTGCCGTCGTCGCAGGCCGACAGGAGCTCGGCTGGACAAATATATATTATTTTTTTGATCGAGAAGGAGAAAAACCGGATGGGAAATTGATCATATCCTCGGCTCTTTCCAACCAAACGATCATCACCCGAAGTTCAACGGAACGCCGTCCGACCGGCTGATTTCCACCTGAAAAGTTGATTTACTGTGTAAATTGAGAGCGTAAAAGCCTTTACCCAGCAAGTTAAACTTCTCATGTTTTTCTATATAGTTCAAAAAGCTTGCGTTTCTCAAGAATGTGCTCGAAATTGCCCAAAATTCCGGTTTTTTGAGACGAACTCGGTTTTTACTCAAGAATCGGTGTACACAAACTTGCTTACCGTAATCTAATTTCCACCAAAAAACTTTCCCATTTTATATATAGTTCAAAAAGCTTGCGTTCCTCAAAAAAATTTGCTCAAAATTGCCCAAAATTCCTTATTTTTTTGAGAAAAAAATCGGTTTAAACTTGAGGATCGGTGTACACAAACTTGCTTACTGTAATCTAAAAACCCACTAAAAAAATTTTTCTGGCAAATATTTTCCAGCATTTTTCTAGTAAAAAAACTTTCTGTGACAGTGAATTTCAAAAAAAGATAAAAATATTTTTTTGTAATTAGTTACAGTATTTGTACTGACGAGGGGGCTGAAAATTCGGGTTTTTCATTTATTTATTATTTTTTTCACCTGAAATTTTTTGGGCCATTTTTAAGGACTTATTTTTCTATGTGAACAAAATGAATATCTAATAATTCCTATTATTATTGAAAAAATTCCAAAAAATCACCCATACTAGAACCGCCTCCAATGTAGGGATGAATGTCCCGTTCGCTCAAATTCGACGGCGATTTTTCGGCTTTTTGCCTTGTCGATCCGCTGACATGGAGTAGGCCATCGCTTTGGATGCTGTCAAAAGACCGATCGTCGGAAATTCCCGACGTCGTCTTGTTGGAGCCGCCTGGAAAACAGAGAACTTTCCTTGTAAGTGACAGCTAAAAGGTCTAAATAACAGAATTTCACAAAGAACTTCTTAAAGCGAATTTTGGAAATAAAAACCTTTCATATAGAAAAAAAAAACAATGGATTCTCCCTTGAACACGAAAAAAAGTAGTTAAAACGAAAAATTTCAAAACTCAGAAGTTTCAAAATTGATTGCGGAATCGTCAATACCCCTAGAACCCCCAGAAACGTCGATGGGGGAGGAAATTTTTATGAATAAAGGTAAAAAGTCTCCATAATTCTTACATTAAAATCCTTCAAAAAGCAATATTAAAAAAACTCGCCATCCTCTAGAATCGCAAAAACCTTAAAAAAATCCTTTTTGAAATTAAAGACCTCCAAAGTTCGAAAGCCATCTGAAAAATCCTCAAAAAGCGCTCAAAAATACAGAATTTTTCTGGCAACTAAAACCCGAAATCGGAATCAAAAAAACTTCAGGAAACAATTTAAAAATCAAAATTTTGAGAATAAAAACCTTAAAAGATCAAAAAAACATCTGAAAGGCCTCAAAAACCGCTCGAAATAGAGAAAAAATTATCATTATGGTTGTAAAAAACACAGAAAAAATTTGAAAATAAAAATCTTCAAAATCCATCGAATTTGAGAGCTTTTCGAACATCCTACGTATCCTTAGCCAAATTTTTGAGGCTTAAAATCAGACATTTTCAATTTTCGAAACAGAAATTCACATTTCAATAAGAGGGTATAGTCTGTTCAGATTTTGAATGTCAAGTCGTCGCTCAAGCTCCGCCCCTAATGGTACGATAAACCAATTAGAGAGCGAGCCATAAACAGAGTGTTTTTCGATGACGTCATTGCACTTGACATTCAAAATCTGAACAGGCTATATGACACTATTATTTTTTTGGAAAAAAATTCTTTTTTTATAATCCATAGCCACCCACGTCGACTGCTGCTGGCTGGGAGGCGATGTTCTGTTTGAAAATGCGGACACTTCTTTCGGTGGGCATCAGGAAGGCCATCTCGCTGCTGCCGCCGTCGCACCACCAGAGGCAGTGTTGGACGCCGTCCAGAATATAATGGTCTACTGCTTCAGCCTCTCGGGTGGTTTCTAAAGTGCTCGGGTTGAATTTGGTAAGATCTTTGAAAGTTAGAGAGCGTTCAAAAATGAGAGGGAAAGCTTCTTTTTTTCTCTAATCGTCCTCTTGTTTACCAGTGCTCTCTAGCTTTGAGAACTCGGACTTTTTCCTTTCATTTTTCTTTTTAAAAAATTGTTTAGTGACCCCTATAGTAGTCTGAATAGTGGCCACTAAAGTGGCTGAGCGGCCTCTTTAGAAGTCTATATTACTAAAAACTACTACAGCGGCCACTAAGAAGCGAAATAGTGGCCTTTATAGAGGTGATTTCAGTGACCACTTTAGTGTCCTCTCCAAGTACCCTTTAGGAGCTCCTTAAAGGCATAGGGGCAGTAAAAAACAGTGTTTCAGTTCAAAGCAGTACTTTGTAGAGCTTTTCAATGCGAATCGAACGGTGAACTTGGAAATGTACCAAACTTCCTAGTTTTAGAGGAAAAATAATTCGAAATCGGAGAGAAGAAAACTTGAGTTCCTGCGAAAAGGGCGCTTTGCAGTAAAGTTGCTCTATGGACAACAGGCTTCGCCATCTTCCGGATTTTCGCTTTTTACTTCGTTTCTTTCAATTTTCAATTTTTTCTGTTGTCACCAAAGTTCTTTCCGTCACAAAAGCTTTCTATTCATGTATAATTTGCAAACTTTGATCGCAAAAAAACTTTTCTGGTGAAAAATGACGATTTTACACAGGTTTCGATTGGGATAGCGATTATTTGTGTTTTCTTTATTATCAATATGTTTTTTCTGTTTTATAATCGATTTTTCAGAAAAGAAACCCTTAATTTGAAGCAGAAATCCGGTTATTTTTCCCAAAATGCTAGTCTAATGAGACGTCCGCAACATCGCGTGCACGGCTACTGTAAACATTTGTCCGTAGGCCGATCCAAAGCTTTTTTCAAAATTAAAGGCGGGAAAGTAAAATCGCGTTTTTCTTCTAAAGTTGTCACATCTGTAATTTTTTTGAGTACACCATTCGATTCGCAAAGAAAAACTGTATAAGAAACTGCTTTCACCTGAAACTTCATTTTTACTGCCCCTATGCCCCTATGCCTTTAAGTGGCCACTATAGTTTTTTTTTTCCAGTACCCTCTCGACGTTGAAACTAATTTTTTCTTATTTTGAGCGATTCCGTTCATTATAGATGCCTAGAAGAAATATTTTTCTCAAAAATTTGAGGTATTTGAGTTGATTTCGAAACGGAAAAATGACTTCGATCCGAGGAATAGGCCGTCGACCAGTGTCCCGTCCAGGAATCATGAACCCCAACTTCCACTCCTTCGCCCAGCGTCGACAGGAAAGCGCAGAAATCGGAACACGTGTTCTGGATGTTCAGCTGAAAAATGTTGTTCTTGAAAAAAAAAAAATACTATATTTTTCCGATCTTTTTTTCAAGAATTCATCTGAAATGATGTGTTCAAATTAATGGCTCGAAACTCAAAATAAACTTCAAATAGTGGGAAAACTTAAAATTTAGAGATACAGAGAGAATTTCGAACTTCGTGGCAACAATTTTTTTCAATAAATCAAGCCTTTTCTTACCAAAAAAGTCACGAAATCAACTTTGAAAGGACATTTTTGGGTCGTTCAGAAATTTTTTTTAAACTCTTCCTTTGAATTTTCGAAAATAAAAGCTGATTCATGTCAAAAAGCACTCAAAAAACTGATTTTTTTCCAGTTTTTTCTAGTTCAAATTCTGATAAAATTTCATTAGAAAATTCAATTTCAAGCACGAAAAATTGTACAAAATTCATGTAAAGCTCTTCAAATTCGCTTCAAACCTAGAAAATTCGAAAAAAATTGTCATTTTACGTCTGAAAAGTCCTCTGAAAAAAATAAAAAAATTCTCGATATGAAAAAAATTTCAAAAAAACCATAAAACTACTAAAATTTCGGCACATAATCTTCTATTTTTTTCTTCTTTTTAAACCTCATTTTCGCCAAAATTCATTCTTTATTGACTCTCTGGAACATGAAAGCTAAATTTCCAAATTATTAATTTTTCAGGAAATTATTAAAAAAATACTTTCCAACTTTTTTCATAATCCACTGTCTCTGTTTTCTCTGAAAAAAATCGATATTTTCCCCAAAAACCCACCGCATTGTCCAGTATATCAACGGCGGATCTTTGCCCTTCCTTCACGTAGAAAATATGAGAAGTTTGGATGCTTCTGGAAGGACAACAGTCGACAATTTCGTGCAGATCCCGGTAGAACTCGTTGCTAAATTCGGCAAATTTGTAAAATTTCCATGATTTGAAATCGAAAAACCATTGAGAATTATCGAGGAGAACAATTTCAGATCCGAAAATCTTCTCGTCGACTAATCCGAAATCGTAGAGCAGTATTCTGATGGAGCTACAACGGTCGGACGGTCTGAAAATGACATTTTCTAATATTTTTCGTCAAAGATCCTTAAAAAATTGCATTTAACTCGTATAAAACATATACTTTAGCGTGATAGATTGATTTTTGTTTTGGAAATGAGATCAAAGACGAAAAAAAAATTTAAAGAAACATGCATGAAATTCAAAAGGAACCTTTCATGCGCCTTTAAAATCACCATTTCGTTGGGCATGCGCCTTTAAAAATATGATTACTTGACACGTCCTTTTATGATAGCCATTCAATTGATATGTCTCTTTAAAATCATCATCTAGTCACCGTGCGCCTTTAATAACATCATTAATAATAATAATTTATTGACAGATCAGCGTGAACCCTAACGAGTTCACTTGGATCTAGAATTTGAGAGAATACATTATACAGTTATACATCATTTGAGTCGTGGAGGAATAGACAAGAAGATCTCGTGCAATGGTAGATTGACCAGTAAAGTTTTTTTAAAGACTTGGGGTGGTGGCTGAATTGAAATTTGGAAGTGAGTTTGTTCCAAGTAGGAATTGTTTTTAAAGAAAAAAATCATTAGAAAAACTGACCTTTGAGAACGCAGTCGAAGTGGATTTCGCCTTAAATTGGACCTGAGGGCAAAAAAAGTTCGAACTGGGGAAAATGATCGATACCGAAGACAATTTTATGAAGGGTCAGAATGTCAGATATAGCTCGTCTGAGGTAAAGTGGAGAGATATCAAATTGTTCAAGGCGATCAGAGTAAGATTCAAAGGATAAGTTGGACCTAATAAAAAAATTTTTACGAGAAAAAAATTCTGAGAGGAGATTCCAGTTTGTAGCAGAGATCAGAGTTAAGGGAGGGTTAAAAAAACTTCGGAGCAGTATTCTAGAATAGGCCTTACATAGGTGTTAAAAAAATTTTTGAACAATAGATCAGGTGATTTGGAACGAAAAACAGTTGAGTATCTGATTGGAACGAAGGGTTGCTAAAGAAACGATATTGTTAATGTGAGGAGCGAGAGTTAGTTTATCATCGATAAGAACACCTAGATCACGGATAATGGTTTTTTTCTGGGAATAGACAGACCATTGATTAAATAAGTTGTTTTGGGATTGAGGGGACCAAGGTTGATAGCAAAAGTTTTGTGCGCAGCAAGAGGCAAGCCCCAAATGGAAGACCATTCAAATATGGAATTAATACTACGTTGGAGAGATTCAGGGTTAGAACTGTAAATTTTTATATCATCAGCGAACAGAGAGATTGAGGTTTCATGGTCAATGTAGTTAACAATATCATTGATGAAAATTAGAAAAAGCAAAGGACCAGATACAGTTCCTTGAAGGACACCGGAAGTATTGAGATAAGTAAGAGAAGAACGAGATCCATCGATCAGAACATTAGAAACACGCTCAGATAAGAAGTTTTTGTACCATCGAACAACGTTTTCGTCAAGACCAAAGTTCTTGAGCTTATGAACAAGCAGAGAATGATTTACCTTATCAAAAGCCTTGGCAAAGTCAAAATAAACAACATCGACAAATTTTTTCGAGGCGATAGATTTTTGCCAAGAGGAGAGGCAAGATAGAAGGTTAAGCTTGCAAGATCGTTTGTTTAAAAAACCAAACTGAGATTCAGAAAACAATGAGGAGAATCTCCGGCGAATCATATCACAAATAATCCTTTCAAAGACCCGGGACAAAGGATGTGTCAAGGATATAGGGCGGTAGTTTGACGGATCTGAAGTTTTTCCACGTTTGAAAATAGGAATTACCGTGGTAGATTTCCAGGAGGGTGGAATGAAACCGGAATAAAAAGATTCGTTAAACAGAATAGACAGAGGAATAGAAATAGATGTAGAGCACCTTTTTAAAACAAGTTGATTGATTAAGTCAGGCGAAAAACCGCATTTGGGAGGTAAAGCTATCAGAGTTTTATAAACAAGTTCAGGAGTGAACGAAATAGAGCAGTTAGTGGCTTTTGGGGAAGGGAAAATGGGCATCAAATCGTAAACTTCATCAGAAAAATTTGTGCTAAAAATTTGAGCAAAAACATCTGCTTTTGAGGAGCTTTCAGAAATAAAGGGAATTGTTGTAAGTAATGTTGGGGATGGAAGAACAACATTTGAGTTTTTTGGAGATATATTTGGAAAGTTGAACATGGTTGAAATTGTTAGCAATGTAAGTTTCCTGTGCCAGGGAGATGGAGGAGGCACAAGCTTTGATTTTTTTATACAGTAGATTGAATTGGAGGCGAGTAGAATTATTGAAAAGATTAGCACGAATGAGACTGGCTCTTTTAATATTTAGCCGGCGAATACGATTGTCATGGTTGAATGGGCGACGACTGAGGGGGGGAGTTAGAAAACTAGAACAGGAATCACGAACAATTTCATTAAAAATTTTTAAAAAATGAGAAAATTTACTCTCAACAGAGGAAAAATAGCTGAACTGCCGATCCCAGTTGAAAGAAGAAATTAAGTCGTTAACTCTAGAAAAATTACATTTTTTTAAATTGAGCTTTCGAACGGATGATGTGTGGTTAATCGGAGAACAGACAGAAATGGAAAATAGAATGGAAAAGTGATCGGACCCTAAGAGTGGTTCAGAAACTGACAAATCCGAAAAAAGAGAAGGGTTGGTTGTTAGAAGTAAGTCCAAAATGTTAGCAGTGCTTGAAGTGCAACGAGTAGGAGAGTGAACTAATTGAGTAAGGTTAGAAGTGATAGTAAAATCGAGAAAGACTGAAGAAAGAGGGCAAGTCGAAGTCAGAGAAGACCAATCAATTTTTTTGGAAGGTTGAAATCGCCAATCAAATGGTTATTGAAAGGAAGTAAAAAAATTTGGATAAATGTTTCAACAAGCTAATAGTATAATTTTTTTGAAGTGGAAGGAGGACGGTAAGCTAAGAAAAAAACCTAGATTTGGACGGTGAATAAAAATCAAAGGCAAGTACCTCACAGAAATGTTCGGGATAGTGACGATCCAAGGCTAAATCCACTTCTGCGATTCCCAGGTGTTTTTTGAAGAAAATGATGATTCCACCACCTCCACAACGAGAGGAGCTTGTAGGCCGATCTACCCGTACGAAACTGTAAAAAAAAATTGTTAAAAAAAGAGAATCATGACATGTTGAATCAAGAAATGTTTCAGATAAAAAAACATAAATCAATATTGTTAGTAATTAAATGGTCAAAAAGCAAGTTAATTTTTGGAGGAGATCTAATAGAGCGAATATTTGCGTAAAAGGCAAGACAACTTTTGACCAGATCGAGTTAGCGCGGGGAGAGGGCGCGAAAGACCGCGAAAAGAGTTAGAATTCAAATTATGTACAAGGTTTGACCCACCAGATGATGATAATTCACAAGTGTTAAATAGAATTAGGATCAGATATATCATTCACATTAGCCGATAAGTTGACATTAACAGGGTTAGAAATAAAAGAAATATTGTTCACAGGAGTAAAATTAGTATTAACAGAAATGTTCGTGTTGCGAGGTACAGGCAAAGGGATACATTTGGACCTTTCAACAATGGTGAGGTCTCTGAGATAAAACCGCAATTTGCCTTCGTCTTGATTGAGAACAAAGACACGATGACGAAGGCGGCGAAGGAGGACAAGTTCATGAGGAATCATATCACGACGAACGCGACAATATGGTACAATGGTGTTTTGAAAAAAAGCGCAGAAACGGCTCTTTTGAAACCAAAAAAATAAACATATTGCGAGAATGAACAGAGGAAAAATTGGATTTTAACCGGTCTAAAAACGAGAATTACATGGATGTCGATGGATACTAAGCGGGGCAGGAATGTTCAGATGAGAACAAACCTTATTAACTAGGATAGAATCATCAATTTCTTGTTGGGGCGTTTTTGGAATCAGCAAGTTTCTCAAGAACTGCACGAAACGACTTCTCCAAAAAAAGGTGGTGGAAGATGAAGCACGAGCGACAGCAGCCCACAGTTCACGGTCAGAGAGAGCATCGAGACCACGTTGATCACCAGAGGCAGAGTTCACGACAGGAGGATGAGGAGTAGCAGAGGCTTGGGCGGCAGGAACATGAGCCAAAGGAAGCTGAGCCACAGGAGCATGACGAGTTGAATCAGTTTGAGGGCCGTCGAGTTTTGAAGCCAGATCATTCAATTGTATCATGATCAACTGGACTTGAGATTTGAGAGCAGCCACTTCTCGAAGAACAAGAGAATTAGGAGGTATGGAACTCCTAGGTGTAGAACCATCATGAGCAGCTCGTTTACGAGGAGGAGGCTGAGGCGCTGGCGACATGGAAAAAGGCGACTAGAGCAAATAGAGACACGACCGCACGCCACGAGAAAAGAGGGCGCGAAATGATCATTATCATTAAGTTGTTATGCGCCTTTAAAATCATCATTTAATTGTTATGCGCCTTTAATAACACCATTTAATTGTTGTGCGCCTTTAATAACATAATTTAGTTGTTATGCGCCTTTAAAAAGCATCCTCTAGTCAAAGTGCGCCTTTAATAACATCATTTAATTGTTATGCGCCTTTAATAACACCATTTAATTGTTATGCGCCTTTAATAACATCATTTAGTTGATATACGCCTTCAAAACCATCCTTTAGTCGACATGCGCCTTTAATAACATCATTTCGTTGTTATGCGCCGTTAAAATCATCATTTAATTGTTATGCGCCTTTAATAACACCATTTAATTGTTATGCGCCTTTAATAACATCATTTAGTCGTTATGCGCCTTTAAAATCATCATTTAATTGTTATGCGCCTTTAATAACACCATTTAATTGTTGTGCGCCTTTAATAACATAATTTAGTTGTTATGCGCCTTTAAAAGCATCCTCTAGTCAAAGTGCGCCTTTAATAACATCATTTAATTGTTATGCGCCTTTAATAACACCATTTAATTGTTATGCGCCTTTAATAACATCATTTAGTTGATATGCGCCTTCAAAAACAATCCTCTAGTCAACGTGCGCCTTTAATAACATCATTTAGTTGATATACGCCTTCAAAAACCATCCTTTAGTCGACATGCGCCTTTAATAACATCATTTCGTTGTTATGCGCCTTTAAAATCATCATTTAATTGTTATGCGCCTTTAATAACACCATTTAATTGTTATGCGCCTTTAATAACATCATTTAATTGTTATGCGCCTTTAATAACACCATTTAATTGTTATGCGCCTTTAATAACATCATTTAGTCGTTATGCGCCTTTAAAATCATCATTTAATTGTTATGCGCCTTTAATAACACCATTTAATTGTTATGCGCCTTTAATAACACCATTTAATTGTTATGCGCCTTTAATAACACCATTTAATTGTTATGCGCCTTTAATAACATCATTTAGTTGTTATGTGCCTTTAATAACACCATTTAATTGTTATGCGCCTTTAATAACATCATTTAGTTGATATGCGCCTTCAAAACAATCCTCTAGTCAACGTGCGCCTTTAATAACATCATTTAGTTGATATGCGCCTTCAAAACAATCCTCTAGTCAACGTGCGCCTTTAATAACATCATTTAGTTGATATACGCCTTCAAAACCATCCTTTAGTCGACATGCGCCTTTAATAACATCATTTCGTTGTTATGCGCCTTTAAAATCATCATTTAATTGTTATGCGCCTTTAATAACACCATTTAATTGTTATGCGCCTTTAATAACATCATTTAGTTGTTATGTGCCTTTAATAACACCATTTAATTGTTATGCGCCTTCAATAACATCATTTAGTTGATATGCGCCTTCAAAACAATCCTCTAGTCAACGTGCGCCTTTAATAACATCATTTAGTTGATATGCGCCTTCAAAACAATCCTCTAGTCAACGTGCGCCTTTAATAACATCATTTAGTTGATATACGCCTTCAAAAACCATCCTTTAGTCGACATGCGCCTTTAATAACATCATTTCGTTGTTATGCGCCTTTAAAATCATCATTTAATTGTTATGCGCCTTTAATAACACCATTTAATTGTTATGCGCCTTTAATAACATCATTTAGTTGTTATGTGCCTTTAATAACACCATTTAATTGTTATGCGCCTTTAATAACATCATTTAGTTGATATGCGCCTTCAATAACATCATTTAGTTGATATGCGCCTTCAAAAACAATCCTCTAGTCAACGTGTGCCTTTAATAACATCATTTAGTTGATATGCGCCTTCAAAAACAATCCTCTAGTCAACGTGCGCCTTTAATAACATCATTTAGTTGATATACGCCTTCAAAACCATCCTTTAGTCGACATGCGCCTTTAATAACATCATTTCGTTGTTATGCGCCTTTAAAAATCATCATTTAATTGTTATGCGCCTTTAATAACACCATTTAATTGTTATGCGCCTTTAATAACATCATTTAGTTGTTATGTGCCTTTAATAACACCATTTAATTGTTATGCGCCTTTAATAACATCATTTAGTTGATATGCGCCTTCAATAACATCATTTAGTTGATATGCGCCTTCAAAACAATCCTCTAGTCAACGTGTGCCTTTAATAACATCATTTAGTTGATATGCGCCTTCAAAACAATCCTCTAGTCAACGTGCGCCTTTAATAACATCATTTAGTTGATATACGCCTTCAAAACCATCCTTTAGTCGACATGCGCCTTTAATAACATCATTTCGTTGTTATGCGCCTTTAAAATCATCATTTAATTGTATGCACCTTTGACAAAGTCATTTAGTCGACATGCGCCTTTAAAATCATCATTTTGTTTACATACGTTCTTAAAATCATTACTTAACTCACATGCGCCTATGAAAACATCGGTTTGTTTGTATGCGCCTTTAAAATCATAATTAAATAAACATGCGCCTTTAAGATTACCTTTCGATTGATCTGTGCCTTTAAAATAATTTTTTCGATGCATTGAGTATCATAATCCATTGTTTCTATTGAATCCTTCTTTAAACTTTGTCGGCAACTGTAATGCGCCTTTAAACGAACGGATCTAGTCTAAATTTCCCCATTTGAACTTTGTGCCATTTTAAGGTCTCCAGTTGTTATTTCTTCAGTTCAAGGATCTTTAAAAAAACATTAAGCAAGTTCTATTATCCTTTAAATTCATCTGATAAATGTTATAAAACTCCAAACTATCCAGTGAAAAGTATATGAACCCTTAAAATGTGTCCCTAGCCCTTTCTAAACTTTCAAATCATCCATGAAAGTTATATATACCTTTAAATTCATCTTAACGTCATGCTCTTCAGATATTTATAAAACCCAATGCGCCTTTAAAATCTTCACGACTCTTAAAATCCCCAAGACCTGGAAAAATCGACAAAAAACAACAAAGAAGCCATATTTTTCAATTTTTCGTGAAAATTCTTACTGAGCCGGCGAAATCCTCCTCTGTTCGGGCGTCAGCTTTTCGAACAGATTTCTCTGTCTTCCCCGGTTGAAAGTCGATTCTCCCTTCGAATGCCGGTCCATGGCTTCCAAAATCCGATCCGTGTCTTCATTTGACTCCAAGTTCCTTATTTGGGTGTCACTGGAACAAAAATCATGTTTTTTCGTTTCCAGAGGTTATTCCAACTTACAGCTTGCAGGTATCCTTGTAAAACTCGGGCGGAATGATAAATTGCTCTCCGATGGACTTGGGGGGCGGCGGTCGAGGTGTCGGCGTCGTGGGTGAGGCTAAAATTTAGATTTTTGAAAAATTTCTGAATCCCTTTTCTAGACTTTTTGAAACTAAGAAGAAAAAAACTCGATTTATCATGGTTTTTCTATTACATAAAAAGTGCTGTTAGATCCAATTAAAAAGCGAAAAAAAATGTTCAGAGCTCTCTTTTTCTTACTTCAGGAAACCCCAATATTCTTTCACGAAATTTCATCCAATCGATTGTTTTCAGTCATATTTTGAACAGAAAATAGTGAATCTTCGAAATTTCTGGTGAAAACCATCTTTCAAGTCATCCCTAGCATCTGATAAACATTAGGAAACCGAAAATTCTAGATTTTTTATTATAAAACTAGAAGTCTTCTGCAAAATATTGATATTGGAGACTAAAAATCCAAATTTTTATATTCCGGTCTTTTAAAACCACTTTATTTTCACCTCATAGCGTTACATTTTAAAGAGAGACAACATTTTGGTCTTTTTTTCCAGATTACTGCCCAAATCAGGAAGAGGAAAAGTCACAAACATAGCAAAAAAAGGGGAAATAAAGGACCAATAATAATTTTTCAAAAGTCCATTAACAACTCTGAAAAAGTCATACACATTTTTCGAATTTTTAAAATCAGATTCGTGCTCAAATTAGGATAGGAAATAAAGCCACAAACACAGCAAAAAAGGAAAAAATGATATAAAAAGACCAGGTTTTTTCACTAACTTGAAAATCGTGTTTTCATCAAATTTTTCAAGATATGTATATATTTTTCTTAGGTTTAGATCTCCAAGAAAAATAATAATTCGTGCCCAAATTAGGATAGGAAACAAAGCCACAAACACAGCGAAAAATAGGTAAAGGACCAATTTTTAAAATTCCTTTCATTAACAATTTTAAGAAGTCTTATAAAATTTTTTGAAAGAAAAATAATAATTCGTGCCCAAACCAGGAAGGGAAAGAAAGCCAGAAACACAAAAAGAACTAAAAAAAAGACCGGGTTCTTCCTTGAGAACGGCCGGGGCCGATTGAGTGCTCGGCGTGAAGGAAACTCCGGAAATGATGGAGCCGGTGGTCATGGCAGAGGCGATCGTCGACTGAGAAGCCCGTGTTGAAACTGAAAGGACAGGGGAAAATTTGGTGAGGAGTGGAAAAATCATGGGAAAAGCGTGCATGTTGCAGAACAGGAAAGTCGGTTCGTGTTCGGTAATTTAGAGCGATTATTCGTTCAAAATGATTTCCTCGAAATTGGAATTCCGAGGAGCTCTTACTAGGGAACGTTTTTACCCCTTTTTTCGAGTTATGAAGCTTCATAGTCCTCAAAATACGTAAGTTATGACAAAAAAAAAAAGTTCTTTCAAACTTTTGAAGTGTCCTGAACTTTTTGAAAAAAATTTAAAGTTTAACGGGGAGTCGAGTAAGAGGGGGATTCCCAATCAGGTCCTACAGAAGCTCCAAATTTTGAAACTACGTGAAAATTTTTCAACAGAAAACTTCAAATGGAGCATAAAAGACATCGTTTTTCGTTGTGGGACCCTTTCGAAATTCCAATTTTACGATTTCGGAACCAAACGGGTCAATTTGGAAACCACCGAATTTACTTTTAACACGTTCAATTTCGTCTCTTTTTAATCATCCTATGCCCTTTTTTCCAAATCATTCTCTATTAGATCAAAATATGCGGTAACTATAAAAATCTCTTTTTCAAAAAAACACAAGTAAAAAGTATAGAAGTCTTACCTAAAGCGGGTTTAGTGAGAAAATCCTAAATTCTCCACCTTTTTCAACTCTTTCTGAAACGTACCTAAAGTTGGAAAAATCCCCGTTATTCACGAAACGGGATTTCAAAAATTAAGCCTTTTTTACGCTTCATTTTTCTGCTACTTATATCATTTCAACGAAATTTTTGCATTTTAATATATATTTTTTGTCAAATTCGATTCTTTAACCAAGTTGTTGTAGCTTTTAGGTTGGACCTTTCGCAAATTTGTTCACTACGAAAAATTCCAGCAAAAAAATTTTAAAATTCTCATCTAGGAAAGCCTTTAAAAGTCAACAAAAATCGGAGAAAATCAAAAAATAAACGCAGAAATGAACTCGAAAAAAAGCGGAGACCTAAATTTACAAATCGCAAACTTTCTTCCAACTCCAACTACTTTTTAAAAAAATTCTAAAAATGCCCCCACCTGCCAGATTTTCAATTACATACAGATTACTTCAAAAAAGTCACAATTTGTTGGAAAAGTAGAAAAATTGATTATTTGATGAACAAAAGTTCAATTTGATGTCAAAAAAGATACAAAAAAGCGCTTTTTTCGATCACAACTTTCTTGTATGTAGTTTGATCTTTCTGGAGCCCCTTCTAGAACTCTGATGTTTGTTATTTTTAACACTCTAATGAGCTTGCAGTCACTTTTACATTTAGATTAATATTAAAGCTCCATCATAGCTGATTCTCTGCTAACTTGAGGGATCGAAAAAAGGGTCCTGACCCGATAATTAAAGATAGATAGTGCCTGAATAGTGGAGGGCGCAGACAGGCCACGCCCCTTTTTTGTCCCAAGCTAGGAATTTTTCATCAAAAAACCGTTTTTTTCCGTATCTTTTCTCACGGAAATGTATGATTTTTTTTTTCCTAAAGTCCCAAATTTTTACCCGAAGCACTAGTTTGGGCAGAAGCGGCCGACGTCGTCGAAATCGTATCATATGACGTCATCGAAGATTTGTGATCTGGAAAAATGGGAAAAAAAATCCACAGCAACCACAGAAAAACAACAAACGCGTGCATAGGAAAAGGTGCATTTTTTGAAATTCCTTCAATATTTCTGATAAATTTTGATTCCAATCCTCACATTCGCTAGCGTAGGTCGATTTGGAGGAGAGGGGAGTGGGCGGGATCGCCAAATCGGGTCGATAACCGTCCGGATTGGCTCTAAGATGAGCAATACCGGCGCTGGCCGCCTGGGTCGGCGACCGTCGCACGTAGATCACTGTCGCGCTTTCTGAAAAATGTTTTTTTCCAGAAAATATTCACCAAAAAGCTTTAAAAAATCTTACGAGATCCAGAGTGCTCCCTATAGGGATTGGGAGAAAACCGGCCCTACAGGAGTTTAGGATCTTTGTACTCGCTAAAAACCATAAAAACTTGAAAATATCTCATAAATATAAACCTAAAAGATGCAAAAAAATTCTTGTCAACTTTTTATTTTCATCATGAAAATGGTCCCTATAGGGGTTAGGAGGAAACCAGGTCCTAAAGGGGAGACAAAAAAGTGCCTCCTCAAGGGATAAAATTTAGGTGGTCCCTACAGGGTTTAGGAACTCTATACTCTGTAAAGCATTATGGAAAAGCTAAAACTTAGAAAAAACCTTGAAGAGTTGAAAAGATTTCCTGAATACCCTAGGTGCAAACATTCTTTATTCAACATTTTATTTTATATCTTTAGGAACACACAGTGGTCCCTACTGGGGTTAGGAGAACAACAGCTCTTGGAGGTAAATCCAGGTGGCCCCTATAGGGGTTTGAGGTCTGAATCCTGAGCCCTTTGAAGCTACAGTGGTCCCTAGAGGGGTTTTCAAACATTTTTTTTTTTCATTTGTTCACAATTCTTTTTTATTTAATATTTTTCATCGAAAATTGTCTTGAGAGGAATGATTTTCGACGAGTTAGGAGCTCCAGAGTAGTCACTATAGGGGGCCCTTGAACGTCACTCGCTTGGGACGACTTTACCTTTTCCTATAGGGGCCACTGAATCTTGCAAAAGTGGTCCCTTTGGGAGAAAATTTTTATTGAGCTTTTCGCATGGGAATTCTTCTTCTCCTAGAGTTCATGACAATAAACGACTAGCATAGATCCCTAGAGTGGCCACTTTTGTAAGCTTTAGTGGTCCCAAGAGGGTAACCTTAAAGGAGCCCTAAGGTTGTCCCTATAGGGACTACTCTAGAGTTCCAACCTCAGTCAAAAGTTATTCCACTCGAGGTTATTCCCTTGCAAGCCTTTGTGGCCCCTATAGAGAGAGATGAAGTGGTCCCAAAAGAGTAACCTTCAAGGGCTCTTAAGGTTGTCCCTATAGGGCCTACTCGGGAGTTCCTAACTCGGTAAGGCTCTGAGGGTCTCTTTTCTAGGCTTATTTCAGACTTAGAGCTACATTTTCTTATAAAAAACGATGAAAATCCCCACGTCCAACGAGGTCAGGGATGTGAGAAGCTTCATGGAGGGACAGCAAAGTGTCGCCGTTGATCAGGACGTGGACGAACTTGGCGGCATCGATTTGTCCCGTGTCGTACTGATGCATTAATCGGCGCTCGTCACAGACCAACGACGGTTTTCGGCCCTGGAAATCTTTGTGAAATTCAAGTTTAACTTCCCTGAAAACCTATGATTTCTGAATTTTCGATGTACTTTTCTTGGTGTATAAATGATAAAAATGATTAATTCTTTGTGAAATCTAAGTTTGACGCTCTAAAAATTATGATTTTTGACTCTTTGATGAACTTTTTCTGAAGTAAAAATGATGAAAAATTATAATGGGAAATTCTAATTTACATTCTCACATATGGTTTTTGATTTTCGCTGCTCTTTTTGGGAGTAAAAATGATGAAATCGATACATTTTTCCGTGAAATTCGAGTTCATCATCGTGAAAACCTATGGATTTTGACCATTGAATGGAATTTTTCCACAGTAAAAATTATATAAAAGATGAATTCCTTATGAAATTTAAGTTTAACTTCCTAAAAACCTATGATTTCTGAATCGTTGATGTACTTTTTCCGTAGTAAAAGGATAAAATGATCAATTTTTCGTAAAATTCAAGTTCAACCTCCTAAAAACCTATGATTTTTGAATTTTCGATGTACTTTTCTTGGTGTATGAATGATAAAAATGATAAATTCTTTGTGAAATTAAGGTTTGAAAATCTTAAAATTATGATTTTTCGACTCTTAAGTGAACTTTTCCGAGTAAAATGATAAAATGATGAATTCCTCAAAAATTCTAGTTTAACTTCCCTGAAAACCTATGATTTTTGACCCTTTGATGAACTTTTTCAGAACATATTCAACTCTTCTGAATTTCAAATTTTCTATAATATTCTGATCGAAAAGACAAAATCAAGAAGGAGATCGTTTTCGACAGCTAAATTAATTTTTGAATATCAGGAAACCACACTCAGAGAACAGGAAAAATGAACAGTTTCGCTTTTGTTCTAAAAATCTTCTTTTACGTTCTCAAGATAAAATTACACTGTTCTATAAGTTTCAAGTAGATATTCCCATTCTCTTAGTCAAAACCAGCCAAAAAAACGAACCACGACACTGAAAAGTGAGTACATCAAGTACTCGGCGGCCTCCAAAACCCGGGCACTGGCCGCCTTTTTCGGCTCCTCGTTTGAGCTCTGAAAAATAGCAAGTCCTTCTTTTTTTTTTCTCGATAAAGCAACCTTCTTGGTGTTTTTCGAGCCAGTCACCCCGAGTTGAATCGCTTCGGAGATCGTGTTCAGGACACTTTCGCATTCGGCCAGAATCGGCGCTGCACAAAGCCAAACCGCAATCGCATTGTAGGCAGCGACTACCTGGATAAAAATCACATGAAATAAACTATTTTCCACTGCATAAAACTTCATTAAACTTTGATAAAAGTGGAAAATTCAAGGATTATATTTTTCACTTTCTACACTAAAAATCTTCTAAAAACTATTATCAAAAAAGCGATTCAAATAAACAAAATCTTTAAAAAAAAACTATGAAATGCAATGGTTACCAGAATAAGCAATAAATGGCTCGGAAAAAAAAAAGGAAAAAAGCTGAAAACATACTTTTTAGAGAAAATCATCGTTTCCGCGTAAGAAAGACAAAATTAACTCAAATTAACCGTCTTTTTAATGCAAACACTGATTCAAAAAGCAAAAATGAAAGTAAAAATTACAAAAGCTGCGAAAAAACCGACTCAAACGGAAAAAAGAAGGATTTGGCGTCATTTCACGCGCATCGTGTGCACTAAGTGTATGCACACTTCTCTAGCTACCGTAACCTTTTTTCAAATTTCATAGCTTTCACTTTTTCCAAATTTTCAGTTGTATTTTTTTCTTCGATATTTCAAATTTTGATTATTTCGCATGATTTTATTCAAACTCAGGTAACTTTTTCTCTACATTTTTGCTAATCGTTTTTTGTCTTCATTATTTTTTTCTCACTAACAGTCGAGTGCAAGTCCTTGGAATGCATTGGCGGCGGTTTATTCAGCTGTACTTCAATGAATCGGCACAGAGAAGCAACGATCAGAGATCCGGTTGAAACGTCTTCTGAAGAAGTATTCATTTTCAATAATTTTTAAGGTCTGTTTTCTTTCCATTTTTACGATTTTATCAAAATCGAGCAGTGTTATCGAAAGTTTTTCCCAGCTTTTTCAGCACCAAAAACAAACAGTACAATTGTCCCCTACAGGGCTCCCTAGAACAACAAAGCCCTATAGGGACCCTAGAAAATCCTTCAGTAGTTCTAAAAGATTTCCCACCTTTCTGGCACCGAAAAGTACATAAAATTAAATATTTTTTTCCATTTTTGGCCGTTTTTTAGCCTAGAATGTTTCGAAATTGAAAAAAAAACGAACTGTTGGTAAAAAGAACTGTGTGATGAACTTGAGACAAGGAATTCAAAACATCGATCACAGCCAGGGAAATGGAATGATCCGCGGCCCATTCCGGCCGACAAATCCGGTCGCAGACCGCCGAGACGATTCCACGTACAAACGAAGCACATAGGCCTGAAAATTACGAGTTTTTTGAGTCTGCCGACAAGGTAATTCATTTAATTTTTCTCTCAAATCTTCTAAACATCGGCCAGAATACTTCCGGATGTGCCAAATTATGATCTTATAAGTTCAGCCTGCAAAACTTCCTCAAGAACTCAAATTCTCAAAAAGATCCATTTACGACTTTTTCTTGCCAAAAAAGGTGTCGGAACTACAGAAAACGACAAAAAATGATGGTATCTATGCGAATTCATCAATCTAAAAATTGCAAAAAAAAAATTTCCCCGAAAAGGATTCGAACCCGGATCACAGGTTGCACCTTGCAATGGTGCTAACCACTACACCACACCGCCAGTTTCAACCAGGGGCCACTTCGCGCGTCTTATTAGCTCTTGCCTGCGAAGCCTTTTCTTA
This sequence comes from Caenorhabditis auriculariae, assembly GCA_904845305.1. Classification (NCBI taxonomy): domain Eukaryota; kingdom Metazoa; phylum Nematoda; class Chromadorea; order Rhabditida; family Rhabditidae; genus Caenorhabditis; species Caenorhabditis auriculariae. The sequence continues at coordinate 89,874 of CAJGYM010000077.1, forward strand.
CTTGCGAAATTCGAGGGTCCTTAATTTCGTTAAAAGGCAGACGGAGTAAAAATTTCTCCTTGCTTTTGAATCAGGGGACTTGGAAGTACCACGGCATTTCTAATGGGGTGAGGGAAGGTGCGCGAGACGTCAAAGTTTCTGAATTTACAAAAAAAGTAAGTGCGCGCCTCGGATAAAAGGACTGTGACGTCACAGCTATCGTTGCAAATTAAACTGAGTATTCAACGGTATGAAGATAACATTTGGCTGCGTACTTGAGATTCCCAATTTCGCGCTGAAAATTTTTTGACGTCTCCCCACGCCGTTTGGGAACGCCGTGAACTTCCGAAAAAAACTTCTTCTTCAGATTAATTTTCTAACCGCTTTTCCTGTAAATGTGGCATCCCGTGGAGCCAAGAAAAAATCAAATATACTCTAAAAACTCTTTTGTTTTTTTTCTCCACCTTTCTCCGGGATGCCAGCACTGCTAGTGGCCGTCGTGATCCGGATCAAATCCTTGGTTTGTTCCTCATTGAGGCCCAAGTCGAACGAGCAGCTTTCCTCCAGCAAAACAGTGCACAGAGCTGAAAAAGGTCGAAATTTCGAAAAATCCTACAAAATTTACCCAAAGCGATGTGCAAATTGGTGGGATCGGTTTCATTTCGGAGGCTGAAAACCAAGGTTTTGTAGATTCTCGCCCGGAGATGCAAATAAGTGGCAGCGTTAGATTTGAGGCCGGCGGCGTCGGCGACTTCTGAAGAAAATTAATTCAAAACAAAGAGTTCTAGGTACTCACTTAAACAGGATTAAACCACCCCCCCCCCTAACCTCCTCTTCTCCATACCTAAATCTCCATTTCTGAAACCGTAACCCAACCCTAAAACTAGAAATTTCACAAACTTTCGGCATGAAAACGAGAAAAATTTCGAAAAAGCCGTCACAGTGCACTTCCCCGGAAAATCGCGCACCCCCTCCCCCTTTCAAGCTTCTTAAAAACCAACTTTGAACTCAAGAAAAAGCTGTAAATATAAATAATACTTACGATTTATTGAACTTGTTACTTAGAAAAATTCGTAAAACCGGAACAATGCCCTTCCCCGAAAAATCGCGCACCCCCTCCAGCTTTTTAAAAACCAATTTTTCTACTTGAGAATAAAAACTAAATATTCTGAAAAAAACTCTTCTATTGTTTTTATTTATTCATCCCAGTATTACTCACGGTTTTTGAACTTGCAACTTGGACTTCAAAAAGTCGTCACACTGTCCTTCTCCTGAAAAAAATCGCGCACCCCCACCTCAACCTTCTCAAAAAAAAACTTTCAACTTGAGAAAAAGCTCTAAATCTTCAGAGAACCCTAGTAATACTTACAGTTTTTGAATTTGTAACTCAGCATATTCCAAAAATAAGCGGAAAAAAAGCAGATAAAACATGTTGTCAAAGTGCACTCTCCCTCAAATTAGCGCACCCTCCCATTTGATCTCTTTTTCGAATTTTAAGAAGGTTAGAACTTGAAGAAAAAGCTCCAAACCTTCAAAAACCTGTGTTTCTTTATGGATGTTCCTATTATTATTTTTTAAATCTGCAACTTTAAATTTTTTTGCTCCTACTTCTTCACCTCGAAAACCTAGCTCCTGCTCTTTTTCAAAGCCCTTTTTGGAACGTTTCCATGATTTTCCTCTATAGAACTCCTAAAAAGGCTCACGGGAGATCTTGCTCATTCCAAAGGTCGTGGGCCAGCAGACGACGGAAGAAAGAGCCCTGAGGCAGGCCCTTCTCATCTCGACTTCCGAAATCGAGGGATGAAGCCGAAGTTTGGAGCTTTCGATCAGAATTATGTCGAGAGCGAATAGAAAGTGCGGTAGAAGGGCTTCGATTCCAGGTAATCCCAATCGGAACAGGTTCCGGCCGTAGTAGAACAATGTGCACAGGATCAGTCGGTCTTTCTGAACAGTTTTGTTTTTTCAACTTCAGAAATTTCCGGTAAACGATCTGTAAGAACTCCTACATGACTAGCAAGTACATGAAAAATGAGACGAGATCTGTAACAGAAAACCGGACGCACTCCCGGATGTTTCCGAGAAGATCTAGGGATCACTTAAGAGTTCTGACGTCGCTAAAGTGGTCACTAGAAACGCTCACAAACGTTCGCGTTACCAAGATTAGAGTTATTACTTTTGTACCTCAAAAAAACTCCCTTGTAGCAAATTTTCGCTGATTTGAGGTTGAATAATACTTCACATATCATTGATTTTTCTTAGAAACCAGCCAAAATATAACATTTCGTGATAAAAAAAGACAATAAAAAACACAGAATTTCAGTAAGGGACCCTAGGAAACTGGAAACCTCCAAAAATCCGAAAAAAATACTATAATTGAGCGGAAAACCTGCTTTCTAATTCTGTAAGACTGTTGAAAACTTTGAAAATTCTAATTTTTTTAGATTTTTCAAAATTTTTGAGAGCTGACCTGATTATTTTGACATTTCAGTCGTTTCTAAACGCTGTTAAGGTGTTCAAAATATTATATTTAAAGAGATCCCTAAAGGGTTTTATAAGGGATTAAGGGAGCGATATCGCCAAAATATGCGATAACGCTGAAGCCAAATAAGCGCTTTCAGATTCTTATTCCGTATAAAAGTATGGAAAAGGCGAGTTTCACCTCAACGAGGGCCTGGAACAAGGTGGCGTAGAAATTGGCGAGTTGTGCCGGTGGAATTCGTTCCTGAGACGTTTTCGAGGAGACGATTCTGATGAGAGTCGCCAGGGCGGCGGCTCTTCCCGCAGTGACGCCATCGATGGCTCCGATCGCCACTGGGAGGCCTTCGCTGGAGGCGCCGATGCCTCGGTACTGGCTGACCTCAGAGTCTCCAGTCACCGAGGAGCACGAGCTTCCTGGAATCAGGGACTGTGGAAGATAGCGAAAAAATTCAGAACCTTTGTACTCTCTGGTCAGCCTAGTCTCTTCAAAATATCCTAGATTCCTAGCCTAGACCACTTTTCGAAAAGGACAGACCTCAACCTCCACCTCAAGCTTTTTCTTCAAATTTTTCACACTTTTGGAGCTATTTACTATTTTTTTTTCCTTCCCGAGACCCTCACCAGCGCTTTTACGTCGGCTCTGCGGAGCTCCACCACTGTTACTGGTGCTGTCGGCGCCGCTTCGGCCAAGGATCGGACTCATCGCCTCGGGAACGTCCTCGAGGTCAACCGAGTGCAAGGAGAGACCCGATATCACATCTGAAAAATTAAATTGGTCCATGAGTTGTTATAATCTTTCATCTGCCTTGTAACCTATGAGAGGATTTTTGTAGTGGTTTGATTTTTTCCTGATTTTTGGAAGCCCCCAATCAGCTCATTCTCCTATCTAACGTGAAAAAGTCACTAAAAATCCTTCTTTTCACAAAAATAAATTTGGGCAAATAGTTTTTTTCTATCCTAAACTCCCAAGCCTCCCGTGCACTGAGGATTAATAGACATGATTAGATTTTTGAGCGAGCCCTTAAGAAGCGCTAAGGCCACTCAAGTGATCCCTTCAAGAATTAAAAACACGTGAAGAGCATCTGAGTTTTTCGACTCTCACGCTTTCATACACCCTATGACAAATATTAGAAATGTATAGCTGCTATAAGTAAGCCCTCAAGGAGTCTTAAATACTACTTAAGTGATCCCTTAAAGTATTGGAAAGTCGTGGAGGATATTTGGCGCTTTTTTCATTTTTCTTTATCCATCTGTCTACAGCCAAGAAATGATTAGCTTTAAGACCTCTCAAGTGATCACTAAAGGGATCAGAATCGTTCTGAATTTTCTAGTTAAAGAATAAAAATCAACTACACGCTTTGACTTCTTTTTTCGCCAAAGGCGGTGTTAGTGCCGCTCAAAAGAGCAATTTTTTCACCGCCTAGTCGATTCCATCTGACTAAAACAACCAATAAGTTGATTGATTGATTGATTGAAAGTCCAGTCGACCCACACAAATCAGAATTGGCCAGGACGAGGAAAGGCTGGGAGCCGAAGTGACACGTCGGATCATCGGAAAACCAGCGACGGCGGCTGTGGCGCCGTGGCGCCGGTTGGGACCGTCCACGGCGCCGTTGCCTTTTCAACAGTAACACCTCCGACAGTACTCGTCTACAAGGAGTGTTTCTACGTATCAAACTCAGGAAAAGTTCAGCAAAAATGGATCTATAAAAAGAGAAACAAGGAAATGAATAAAGTCCGAAAATGAAGAATATCAACTGAAATTTTGCAAAAATCAGAAATCTTTATTTTTTTTTTTGACGCAACTGTAGCCTCACCAAAAAGTGACAGAATATTCAAAAAATCCTGAATTCTCAAAAATGTGTTTTAAAAATCAGAAACTATCTGAATTTTGAGAGAAAAAAAGAAAAAGAAGACTTTTTTGCATACGGATGGCGAAATTACATAAGTCGTCAAGGGCAACCATTCAGGAGGGAAATTCAAATTTTTGTGTTGCGAAATAGGTGAATAATTGCTCTTTTTTCCTCATTTGAAGCGAAAAAAATTGAACCGGATCTCTTCAAGTTCATATGGGATTCTTATGCCGGGAAAAATATAATTTATTGTAGCTTTAGTAGAGTCAATTTCAACATGATAAAATCCAAAAAAATGAATAAAATAGGAAAACTTCAATTCTTTGTAAGCCACTATAAAAATGCAGCCAGAAATAGTTTTCTTTTTCAGATCGATTCCTTTTGGAGAACTAATCCAACATCAAGATTAAAAGCCATAAATCTCCTGGAATCCCAATTTTGTCGCGGGAAATTGAAGTTTTCCGTCTTTTTTCTACAACTACATGTTTCAGAAGGTTCTGCAGTATATCGAAACAAAAAAATTAGAGAAGAAATTCATAAAAAAAGTTCAAAAATGGTATAAAAAAACATGGGATGCGATAAAAAAATTTGAGAAAAAGGCTTCTAATGGTTCAAAATGATTAGAAAAAGTTTGAAAAAAATCTAATAATCTTCACTAAAATTTGAAGCATCCAAGCTTAAAGCTGGAAAAAAGAACTGAAACTTTTTTTGAATAGAAATTTCACCTTTTCGAAATTTCACGAACCTTGAAAACCAACCAAAAATTGAAAAAAGAAGCTTTTCACATGAATAAAATTCAAGTAGCTTGATCATCGTATTCAAAAAAGAGCCAAAACTCGACTTTTCAACCTTTTTTCCTACATTTTTCAGATTTTTATCAATTTACAGGACCCTAAAATAAACCAAGCAGAAAAAGAGTAGCTCTACACAACTGGAACTACAAAAAATCAATAGGAGAATCAACAAAAATTCAAATAGAACCAACAAAATCGGACAAGAAAGACGGAGAATGACAAGCCACGCGCGCCAACACGGCGCAAAAAACAACAAAAGGGACGCAAAAAAGTGGCGAAGAAAGGTGAGAGAAAAAGAGACGGTTCTTCCGTTTGAAAAAGTTTGCTGGAACCTTCTGAGGACAGGAAATAACAAGGAAATTAGACCAAAAAGTGAAAAAATTGACCTTTTTTGGCTTGGATTTGACGGATATAGCTGTATCGAATACTTGATTTTTGATCAAAATCTTCATATTTTTGAAAATATAGGAAATTCAAATTTTTTTGGAGTGTTATTTCTCACATAAAAGTACTAAATTGACGGAATAAAAGTAGGGAAAATGAAAAAATTGGAAAAAATGTTCAAAAAACTACTGAAAATTCATATTTTCGTAGACTGTTCATTTTATCTTTAAAAAAAGCTTTGATGAGGAAAAATTGAAGTTTTATGTCGAATTTAGTAGTAGATGCTCTGTTAAAATCAATAAAAAAATCGATAGCCCTAATTTAAAAGGAATATGAAGTTGCGGCCGACCCGAAACGAGTTGCGCTCAATTGCATAGGAATACACCCAAACTGGCTGCTGATTACTTGCTTCGAGCCGCAACGCGACCGCGACGCTTTCAGCCATTCCCAATTCGAAGAAAGTGACAAGAAAATCAAGAAGTTCCAGAAAAATCAATTTCTACCTGATCAATTCCGGATTTTTCCAGCTTCCAGAAAGCAAATATTTTCAATCCCAACTCTGCTCTTTCCGACAGAAAAATGAAAAATATTGAAATCGTTTCCATTTGAACAAAAAAACGACAGTTGAACCAACAATAAATGGAAAATTTCTATTCAGAACTACTGTAACCATGATTCATAGGCCCTTAAAAGTCCAGAGAAAAAAATTATTGGAAATATAGAAGTTAAAAAATGTCCCAAAACTCACTGAAAATTCTAAAATTAGTGAAATTACACTGAAGCCGTCCTAGAAATCCACCTTCAGACCAATATTTGAAATCTTGAAATTCACAAAATCTACAAAATCTCCACGAAAATAGTGCAGAACAAGCTCAATTTTCACTCTAGATATTCGAATTTTACTTCAGAAAGTCCAAAAAACTCAAAAACTCCAGTAAAAGTCCAAAAAAAAATAGAAAGATCCTGTTTTTTTTTCCCAAAACCCACCAAAAAGTCCATATTTCTCCTCGTTGCCACCATCTCGAGTTAAGAAACTTGAAGAATACCCAGAAAAATCAAGCAAATATCAGCCGAAATAAACGATTAGTAACAAGGCAAATATACAGCGGAGAAAGTTCGACAAGGTTCTTTGAAAGATCTTTTACAAGCTGAGAATCAATAAAAAGGTTAGGAAACCTGAAATTTATCATCCAAAAGGTAGAAAAACTCTTGAAAAAAATTATTGAAGCCTCAAAATGAGCACAAATTTCATCAAAAAGTGGAAAAAATCGCTATAAAAATGTGTTTTTAGGCTCGAGAAAAGCTCAAAATGAGCAAAATACACTTCAAAAAGTAGGAAAAGGCCGAAAAAAACCGAAAAATATGATTTTAGGTTCAAAAAAAGCTCAAATTAAGCTCAATACTCATCAAAAAGTGGGAAAAATAAAAGGAAAAAAATTTTGAAGTTTGAAAAAAGCTCATAATGAGCTCAATAATTCGAAAAAAGTAGAAAAAACTGACTAGAAAATTTTTTTGGAGTTCAAAAAAGCTCAAATCAAGCTTCATACTCATCGAAAAAGAAAAAAAAAACCCTGAAAAATACAATTTTAACCCCAAAAAAGCTCAAAATAAGCACGAATATGGCAATTTTTGGAAAATGAAGTCGATAATCCAGAAGATAACACTAAAAATACCTTATTATAAAAATTTTACGTTCAAAATTCAATTTAAACTCAAAAATGTCCCAAAAACTCGCTCGTCAACCATTTCAAAGTTCAAAACTCTCAAAAAACAGTCGCAGAATTAAGAAAATCGGTAAATGAAGCGGCAAAAAACGGCGAAAAATGAAGGGAGCCGCTAAAAACAAACAAAAAAAGAGCCGTGTTTACCAGGGCAAAAATGTCTTATCAATGATGGAAAGAGGGTTGAAAATGAGCGAAAAATGATACATTTTTTGATTGGAACGCTTATAAATTTATACCTTGCTCTCTGGAATAATCCAAAAAAATGCAGTTTCTAAAAATGTTTTTCAAGCTTATTTTCTTCTTAAAAACAGTACCCTTGAAGCTCGAAATACCATTAAAAAGTCCCTTAAAATCTCTTTTTGAGGGGGGCTTTCGAGACTTATCAATGATGAAAAAGAAGGTTTAAAATTAGTAAAAAAACGATTTATATATATATTTTTGATTGGAGCGTTTATAAATTTATGATTTCCAAGATTGCAAAAGTCGAAAACATTCTAGCTAAAGTTTTTCTTCCAAGCTTCATTTTTATAAAAAGTAAATTTGAAGCTTGAAATGACATCATGAAGTCCTCAAAACCTCTTTTTGCGGAGGGGGGTTCCAAGACTTCTTATCAATGATTTAAAATGAATGAAAGATAAAAATCTAACACGCTCAACTTTCTTTGTAAACAGAGTCCATTTGAAGCTCAAAATAACCTAAAAAGTGCTTGACATTAATTTTTTTGGGGGTGGGGGGTTGAGGGGTAGGTAGACTTTTTTTCTCGAAAATTTCTTTTCCAGTCAATTTTCAATATTTCAAGCTGTTAATATTAAAAACCCAACTTCTGATTTAATCAATTGGACCTTTCTAATCTCAAAATTTACTTTTAAAAAAAACCAACCATTCTAAAACTTCAAAAACGATTCCAGAAACCTCTCGAGACCAATAAAATATGTTGAAGAGAATATAATATGAATAGAAGAGCTTGACACGTGTGTCCCAGGTGAGTGTATTTGAACTGGGGACGACGTGGTGACGGCGCAAATAAAAACCGCCGCGTTGGATCCCTTAAATGGTCCCTTCCAGGGATAGAGCACAAAAGACAGGGCCAGCTTGACAACGCGACAAACAAAAAGGAGAAAAGCTCATGTCATAATAATCGCATTAGCGCCCCGGAAGATATCACTTAAGTGTACAGAGGACTCGAGCCGAAGCCACGCCCACTTTTTTTGAATATTTTTTTGGGAAAAATTTTTTTGTGAGCATTTTTTTCTGCTCTTTTTTTCCGGATTTTTCACTCTGATAATGATTTTTAAACATTTTTCTTAAAAAAATTATTTCCCTCTTTTTTTGGATTTTTTTAATGTTAATCTAGTTCAAAATTCGACTTAAAAATGTATTTTTTTCCATTTTTTTGTGAACTTTAATGAGCCTTGGATGAAGTTTTTCACCATAAAAAAATTTAATATTTTTTTCAAAATCACCCCCCTTCCCCCCAAAGAAAGGAGCAGAACGAAGCAAAAAAATTAGCCAAAAAAATTTTTCAGACCCTGAAAAAAAGAAAAAAATTGGCCATAAACTCTCCCGTCTGTACAAATATTGCCGTCCTCCAACAATAAAGATTTTTTTTTTCGAAAATCAAAAAAAAAAGCTCACCAATCCAAAAAATGGCAAATTTTCCAGTTCCGAGCGGAAAATAAGTTGAAAAATGCGCAAAAAACTACCAAAATCGGGCAAAAAATTATGCAAACGACACGTTTTATGCAAATCAATCGCATCGCGACGAAAAAAAAGGGCGGAAAAATTTGAATTTTTTTGAAACTTTTTATATACAGAGAGCCAACATTCCTTTATTTTTCCGTGTATAACTTGATGAAAAAAATTTCTCGAAAAAAATCAAAAAAATTACAGCAAAAAAATCAATAAATGGGCGTGGCCAGCCAATCAGAAACCTTCATAAGAAATTAGTAAAACAACTATGGAGCTTTTTATTAAAATTGATTCTTTCATCACAAATTTCAGAATTCTTGTCATTTTTAATTGATAAATATCTTGAATTTAATCCAGTTTATAAATTTTTTCGATTTTTTGTTTCGAGATAAATTTTTTTCGATTTTTCTTAATTAAGAAATAATTCTATGGGGAAATTTGAGATCTTGTTAGATTTTTTTCAGATTGAAAAATCCTTTTTATCTGCGATTTTCCCCTTTTGAAAATCGTATTTTTTTCCACTAGAAACCACGTTTTTTTCACCAACAAAAGCGATTTTTTTCTGGATTCACCCAGAAAATTCAGCGTGAAATCGACCTTGAAGTCCAGAGAAAAGAAAGGGGAAAAAAAAGAAATTAAACCGGGAGGCGAGGAAAAGAAAAAGAGGTTTTCTCTCCGAACAGCTGTGCAACATCCAATATTTCACAATTATTTGGCGACAAACAAGTTTTTTTCTGGGATGAAAAAAAAGTTTGAGCCCATCCACCAGTTAAAAAAAAAATAAAATAGTATCCCCAAAAATGTCGAAAAATGTCCTTTTTCAGAAGTATCTAATCTATAGTCATTTCACCGTGACTTGACAATTTTTGAGTGTCTGCGTCTCTTTTCCCTCACTGACGAGGTCAGAGAAAAATGGAAATAGCATGTCAAAGTGGGATGGCAGCTGAGAGACAAGGAGGGCGCAGATAAAAAAAGAACGGTTTGAAGCCGTCAAAAACGGACTATTTCTGATTTTTTCCATAAAACCGCGGTTCAAAACCCCGTTCAATCCAATCGAATACCAATAATCCACACCATGACCAAAGCGGATGAATAATAGAGAGGATTTCGCGAGGTTCGACGCACACAAAGGGCCCCGAAATAAAATGAGTTCTCGAATTACTGCCCCGGGGACAAAAATACTCGAGTTGAAGGTCGTGTGGACAATGAAGCGTTGGGAAATTGTTTCAAAAAGCCGTTTCGGATCGGAAAAACTGTTCAAAACCATCATTTTGAGCTCAATTTTGAAACAGATATAAAATGTTCCTCGGGATTTGCCCCCCCCTTACCTTGGCTGAAGTAAACTTTAGGATCTCCTGATTTCAGAACAAGGCCAAAAAAATTTCTCTAAACTAGGTCTTATTTCTCAATTTATTAGCTTCAAAGTATGCAGAAAAACGCAATTCACGACAAAAAAATGCTGAGATTTAGCCCCCCATCGTTGGGATTCAGCCCCCTTAATCTTGGCTATACTAAACTCTAGGACCTCCTGATTCCAGAAAAAGACACAAATTTCTCATGATATGTCTTTTTTTCGATTTATGAAGCTTCAAAGGTTGCAAAATTCGCCACTAATTTCAAAAAGCGCTTATTCCAGCTTCTAAAGCTGCTCAACTCGAAAAAAAGATCTGTTCAAGAAATTTTCTTTTTTTTTAGAATCAAGAGGTCCTAGAGTACACTTAAGCAAAGTTTCATCAAGAAGTTCAATCAGGGGGGATTTTTTCAAAAAACCATTCAAATAATGTACAATAATCACCTTTTTCCTACGATTCTCGAGCGACGGTTTATAGGCAATTTCCATAGTGAGTTGGGCAAGTCGACCTTGGGGGGCGTCATAAAATTACGACAATTAAGGTGGGGGGTTCAAATAAGGATCTTACTTGGGCCTCTTAAAGTTTATTGAATCTCTTTTTAATCGAACAATAAATCCTATGAATCTTAACTATCACAATCTTCCACAAATGGAATCCTAAAGTCCTTAAAAATCCACAAATCAATTATCAATCTAATTCAAAGTAATACCTTCACTTTAAACATCAAAAAATCACCCCCTTCCAACTTCAAAATCCTCCCAAATCCATCAAAATTCAACAGGAAGCCCATTTCCCTCAACCTACACCTTTCTTCAAAGCCCGTTTCCGCAGTAAATAAACAGAAAAAGAACAGTTTTCAAGAGCTCCGCAAGAAGGGGGTGAAAAAGTAGCGAAAATTGACTGAAGTGGCTTTCCTAGTGGTCATTTTTTAACTTGTCATTTTTTTAAATAAAGTGTTTCGAAAACTGTTTAATAAATCAATATAATCGATAAATTTTTGCCCAAAAAATTCATCATTTTTCAAAATTTTAACTTATTCTGATTCTGCTTGTATTGTACAAAAATCGTTGTAAACATGAAAACCTGGGAAAATTTCTGAAATAGAAAAAAGAACTCGATAGTCGATTCAAAGCTGACTTGAGCCATCGAAAAAAGGTCCTGACACGAAAAAAAAGAGATAGTGCCTGATTGCTGGAGACAAGCCACGCCCCTCAGCTTATCAAGCTAGCCGTGAATCGGCTATTAGGAAGTCATTGGACAAGAACCATCATTTTTTCTGACTCGCCTCGAAATTCCTCCCTTCCCTTGAAGCTTCAAAAAAAAGGTTCATAGTCCATCCGCCGTTAAAAAACAAAAAAAGTTCTGAAATAAGACGAGGAAAATACAAAAAAAGACCAACTCTGATTGGAATCCTCCTTGACGAAGAAAAACTTCGTGGCCAGCCGCGTCATAACGTCGTTAAGTTGCGTCGCCAGCTGGGCCGTGCTCATTTCGAGTTGTGAATTATTGGTGAGAAGAACCGATAGAAATTAATTAATTGGATTGTCAGCAGCGGGGAATAAAAGGCAGGTAAATCAGTTGAATTGTCTAGTTCTGCTTGATTTTGATCAAGATCTCCGAGTAAGTTCGTTTTTTGGAATCGTTCTCAAGCTCGTCGGAAGACGTGACTTTTGAAGTGGAAACGTCGTCAACGCTTCGAATCCGTAAAAAGTGAACCACTCGTGGAGCGCTACTCCATTCATAGACCGACACAGTCGATCCAGATATAAGTTCGTCTTCAAATGGCCAAGAAATCAGCAGATGGACGGTTGAGTCTTATCTTTGGGGTCGTGCTTCTGTCAGAATAAAAGGCATCTCAAAGAATCAGAATTTTCAGAGCAGCTGTAGGTGTCGATCTTCACTCAATAAGAGGCTTGGCTCTGGTCTCGAAAATTTCCAGCTTACGAAAATTTTTGAGCGCAGGAAACTGAAGAAGCGTCACTCCAGCATCCAGATCAGACTTTTAAAAAGGGCTACAGATCGGAAAAGTCAGAGCAGCAAAGGTAGAGATCAGGATTTCTTAAGGACCACGGCTCCTCGAGTCACTCCTTAGAACAGATTGGAACTCAGGTTTCCGTGACGCCACGAGTCGAACTTCGGAAGTAAGACGATTCAGAAGAAGACCAAATAACGACGGCTCGAGCTTCTGAAGGAACACGGCTTTCCGATTTTTCCTCAAGAATAATCGGCAGGACGGAGCTTTGCAGCCGGCTCAAGTCGAACTTTCGAAGTAGGACGACTCTAATATTCAGAACAAGAATAAATTAGGGCGGTTAGAGCTTCTGAAGGAATCAGGAACAAGCCTGACTCCGATCCGCAGAACTGAGCTTATCAGTCGCTTCCAGAGTAGGACGACGCCAATATTCAGAACGAGAATATAATTAGAACGGTTCGAGCTTCTGAAGGACCAAGGCTTTACAATTTTTCCTCCAGAATGAGCTCGCCTCCAATCCAAAGAACTGAGCTTTGGAGTCGCCTCAAGTCGAAGTAGGTCGACTCGACTCCAATATTCAGAACAAGAATAAAACCGGCAGTATCCACGACTTCCCGACTCCCTTCGATCCTCAGAAAAGAGTGGAGTCCAGCTTTCCCGGGACGCCTCGAGTCGGACTCCTTTCCAGAGAAAGAGCTGTCAATAACCTTGGGTCTTCCCTCCGCTCCGTGTTTGTCGCGAAAAACGGCCCAAAAGTGTGTCTTTCCTCGATCCCCGTGCGTCTGTTGACCCACAGAGACAGACTGGCGTGAAAAAAATTGGGCGTGGCCAGTGAGGCAAAATCTCCACTACAAAGGGCCGACGAAGCGGACGGAAAAGATGGAAGGGGGGAAAAAAACTCGGTTCGGAACCGTCGCGTTTGTTCATTTTCCGACGTCGCTAACGTGTACGATTTGCGAGGAACTGTTTCTTTAATGCGCTTTTCTGAGGATTCGGACGCTTAATTATGGAGGTGGCTTTTGGGATGGCATTCCTGAGGGGGAGGAGGAAATCGGGCTTGAAAACCTTTTCTTCAAGATCTCATTCTACTCTGTAAAAATTGAGGAAAAAAAGTTTTTTTATTAATAAAAAAATTTAGTTACAACATTCTTCATTACAATAGTCTATTGAGACTTCTAAAAAAAATAAACTCGGAATTTTGTCCAAAGCTTTCAAATCCCAAGCTCAAATCCGATTTTTGAGCGTAAATTGTAATAAAAAAAAATCCAATTTTTTTATTTTTCCATATACATACGTTTCACGTCAAAAAGTTCCCTAGAGCCTTAATAAGACTTGAAAAAAATCATAAAATCAATTTTTAATAATAATAATTATTTATTTACAGATCAGCATGAACCCTAAAAAGAACCTTCAAAAAGTCGAAAAAAATATATTTCCTATCATCAGAAGCCAAAAAAATCAGCTTCTACTTCAAAATTTGTTCAATTTCCAGGCTTTAAAAACAAAATCGAACACTTTTTTGAGTCAAGAAGAAAATCGGAATGGTAAAGGAGCCAAAAAAACACCCTATCCAAACATAAATCCATTATTTATCCAGTCCTAACCTTTCAATGTCTCATTAAAAACTCCAAACCCAAAGAAAAAACTCAAAAAATCAGCTTCTACTTCAAAATTTGTTCAATTTCCAGGCTTTAAAAATAAAATCGGAACACTTTTTTGAGCCAAGAAGCAGATCGAAGTGGTAAAGAAGCTGAAAAAACCCCCTATCCAAACATAAATTTCTTATTTATCCAGTCCAAACCTTCCAATTTCTCATAAAAAGCTCCAAACCCAAAGAAAAAACTCCAGATCTCAAAAATTCAGGTCAAAACTCCAAAAAACCCACCAAAACATTATCAGCCGATGAGAGAATCCATAACTTTCCAAAAAAGGAAACAACAGTGACCGAAAAAAAATATAGAAGTTGTGGACGGCTGACGGAAAAATCGACCAAAACCAAACCAGTTGTCCCTCCTCCACTCTTTTTGCCAATACTTCCGATTTCCATACATATTCACGCCATTTCGATCCCTTTCTGTTTGAATTTCCACTCGGAATCATGTTTTTGAAATGTTTAAAATCGAGAAAAAGTCGGTTATTCAAAAAGATATACATAAAAATCAAGTTCCAAGGTGAAAAATTGTGCTACTAAATTTTTTTAAAGAATTTCTTGAGAAATCGATAAGTTTTTTTCAAAGATAGTCTTAACCGTCAGATCCAAGCCAAAGCCCTAAAAAAATCGAGAAAAAAATGGAAGATTCCGATTTTTTTAGAATAAGATTGTGAAAAAAATTCAGGAAAAATCAGAATATGAGTTTCTAAACTGCCTGATCCAAGGCAAAGCCTTTAAAAAAATCAGAAAAAAATCTCAATTTTTTTCGCTTAATTTCCATACAAAAAGTTAAGATTGTCAAGAATATTCGCATTAAATTCTACCCCTCTTCTAATTTTAACCTTTTCTAAAACTCGAAAAACCAAGAAAAAAACTCTAAATTTGATTCTAAGGTGACCAAAAAAAAAAATGAAAAACTTCAAAAAATCAAGAAAACCAATTCGAAAAATCTATAATGAGACTCGAAACCGTCAAATCCAAGTCAAAAAAATCGAAAAATCTTTCCGAAATCCCAAATTTCTAGTCAAATACCATTGCAAAAAATTAAAAACATGAAATAAACGGAAACAAATCAAGAAAATAATGCATATCCAGCGGGAAAGAGGGCAAATTAGGCGGCAAAAGGCAGGGAAAATGCAAAGAAAACAGGCCTACCGAACCGGTTTTTTTTTCGATTAATGAGAAAAAGTCCATTTGAGGAACGCTTAGCCCTTGGAATTTCAATTCATTTCGATTCAATTTAAATCGTTTTCTATTCACTTTTAGCAAAACCCAAACTGAAAAACTTCATATTTACAAGAAAATATTGACCAAGTAGAGTTGATAAGCTCTGAAAATACTTCGGTTCAAAAAAAAGCAAAATACTCGAAAAAACTCTAGTGGTTCCCCCAATAATCTACCCTTTTCCTCATTTTTTCAAAACTCCATCTGAAAAACCTTCCAAAAACTAACCGTCAGCGACGTCTCCATTCCTCTTGCTTTGATCATTCCTCGGAACCGTCATGACGATTTCAAAAAGCCAATCGCCCAAAAGAGCCAACATTCGTTCGCTTTTGGGTCGGCTGCGTGAGGCTCCAACGTATGGAGGAACGATGGGATTGGCTGTAATAGCCAAGTTTTCTTTTATTCATCATTTTTTTCCCTGGCAAAGCCTTCAAACAGTCCTTTAAAAAAATTTTTTTAAAAAAATGTATCATTAACTATTTTTTTATACCATTTTTCTGAAAAAAATCCGCAAACGTTTTTTTGGGAATGACACCTTTGCCTAGGCTTTTTCGAACTCCTACATAGGGAAAAATCGAAAAAATATTTTTCAGGTCTTTTTTGAAAACCCCAGAAAAGGGAAAAATATTTACGGGTGTGGGTTTTGGCTGAGTTGGAAGAAGAAAAGGGCGTTATGATAACTTTTTCTCTGAATAAAACTTGTTGTAAAACACAAATTTTAGGATTTTTTGAAAAACAGCATCATTCGAGTGGTTTTCGAGATACGGTAGCTGAAAGGATTACGGTTAAAATCTTCAAAAGTCTATATCTCGGCAGAAAATCAACGAATCTCGATCAAAGTTTGTCACAAGGTGCAAAATAATTTTAAAAACCTAACACCTCATACTTTCTGATTATTGCTCATATTAGAGAATATTGAAGGAGGCACTTTTAACAAATTATTAGACACTATTAGAGAAGGTACTTCTAATCCGTTTAAGCTCTTTTTTTCACACTTTTTAAGAAAATCGATACTTATCGGCCTTTTTTTCTTTTATTGAACATAATTTCTTCCATTTCTTCTTGATAAATACCAAGAAAACTGTACTAAAACCAACTAAACCGCCCCTTTTTTCTTCATCAAAAACCCACAAGAAAGGAAATTGGCGACGAATTTGTTGGCGGAGCTCTGGCTGGAGACCCAGGCGGCGCCTTGGTCGCCGAAAGCGGAGCTCATGGGGGACTTGGTCTCGCTGGCGGCGCTAGTGGTCCCTCCAGGGGTTCCGACGGTGACGACCGGGGCGCTGGCCGTTGATCCGATGCCGTGGGTCGTGCTGACGCTTTCTCCGGCGTTCGGGATCCCGATCGTGGTTGCAGCCGACTTGATCGTGGAATTGCTCACTTCCGAGGTGTTGCGGCTCTGGAAACGGGCTTTTCAAACTGTTCTTCTACCTTAACCTTAGCAGGGAATGGTCTCAGCTCAGAGTGGGACTTCTGAATGAGACCATGTTTTCTAGGTGTAGTTTTTATGCTGATTCCAAATCCGACCTCAAAAGCTACCCAATACGTCTGTGAAAAAAGTTGTGGATTCACAAAACTCGAAAAAGGAGCCCTTACACGAAAGTATCCAAAAAAGAAAAAACTGCAAAAAAAAGTTTGCACAGCGTGGGCACCAAACCTATGACCTCGTGATCCGCAGTCCGCCCCCTTACCACTGCTCTTCGCTGCCGTTGCGTTGATAGCCGGATCGCCATAGGACACCGCGATCGCATGCTTTTACATCGCGCCGAGCTTTTAAAAATCATATCTGGGCTCCAGAACCTTTTCGAAAAAAATCAAATGGTTTTTCGTGACTGGGGGACCAAGGACTATATACCCTCTTAAAATGAGCTCCATCGGAGACATCGAATTTTTCGACGTTGAGAGCCCCTAACTTTTTTCACAGACGTATTGGGCAGCTTTTGAGACCGGATGTGGAATCAGCATAAAAACTACATCTAGAAAATATCGCCTCCTTCAGAAGTCCCACTGTGAGCTGAGACCATTCCCTGGTTAATTATTTCTCATTCAACAGCAGAATTTTCATTTTTCTGATAATTTCCAACCTGTCCCGTTTCCGTATACGACCTTGAAGCGTGTGATCCGTCTTTTCCGTTGCTTCTTTCTAAAATCATCCAATTTTCAAACTCTATTCAGCCATTTCCAACCAGAAACTCTCGCTTTTTGATCTCTTCTCGGTTCCAAAGTCTTCCCAGCCGAACCAACGGAACTCCTTCCATCAACACTAGCATTGTAGTCTTCTTGGGTCAGGGTTGACGAGTAGGAGCGCTAAAATTATTGAATTTTTATCGAAAACCAAGATTTTTATTTAAAATCGTGCTTTATTATTGAAATAATAGAAAAAAAGGAAACAGAATAAAATTGAAAAAAATATGTAAAATGACTAATGGAAAACCAAAAAAATGTTGCTTAATTCATTAAATTTTTTTAGAACTAGTTTTTCGAGAACTTTTTTACAACTATTTTTGGTTCCTTTTTCGAAAATCATCATCTTTTTTCGTAGCAAAACCAATAAAACTGGTGATTGTTTGATTAAAATGATTAAATGATCATTATAAAATAAAAAAATGCGCAGTTCTGTGGACATTTATCACGTATCACAATGAAAATTTGGATTAATGAGCTCATTTTCTTTCTTTGTCTCATATATAACTTTCTATATTATCGAGAAGAATATCCTCTTTTAACCGAATGAAAATCGTCCTTAAAGATCCTCAAATAATAAAAAAAACTGTTCTTTTTTCCAGAAATAAAGGCAATTTCGAAAAATGAACAAAAAGTTCACGTTTATTACTTCTTTTTGATCAGTTTTCATTCTCAAATACCTTTTTTTTTCAAAGGTGAAAAATCCATTATTTTCTTGGAAAAAAGCAGCTACAACGATCGATAACTTTGCATTACCAGATAAGATTTTCCACTTACCAATTATTTTCCGAATTTATAGGTATCCCCAATTTTTAACCAAATTAAAGTCAATATAAAAGTTCATTAAGCCCCTCAGAAGGCGGTTCTAAATATTTTTATTTTTTTAATAGATTTTTCAAAATTTCAGAACTTTTTTTCGAAACTTCTGATGATCAAAATCGCTGTTATACTTTTTTTAACCGTAAAAATATAATCTTTTTTTCTGAAAATCATGCCTCCCACGACCGATTGATTTGCATTACCAGAAAAGAATCTCTTTTTGCATTACCAGAAAAGAATCTCATTTTTTTTTTGTTACCAACCGAAGCACTCTGATTCTGTTGATCTTGCAGATTGGCGTGTGTAGAAACTCTCCTTGAAGGAACTTCCGATGACAGTAAATCCGCCGAAACTCGACTGTCACCTGCCAAAAACTTGTTTGGAACTCATTCTTTTTCGATTTTTAAACGTAAAATTCGGCCTAAAAATAATGTTTTTTTCTTTGAAAATTGGGCTCAAATTGATAAAAAAAGCACATTTTTTTCAATTTTTTTGTATTTTGTCGACTCAAATCCTTTGATTCTATCCTTGAAAACATCATTTTTTTTCTTTTGAAATAGTTCGAAAAACTAAAAAAACTATCAAATTTTTGGACAATTAAGATGCCACAAAAAAACTCAAAAAGATTGAAAAGTTAAGGCGTAAGCTCATGAAAAAAATCATGATTTTTCTTGTTTTTTTCATCAATTTTTTGCCTTATTTCACAACTAGGAACCGTAAAATCTCAATAAATTACGTCTAAACCTTTACATTTCACACACTACTTCTCTGATCGTGCTGAGACCCCTGTAAAAAACTAACCAAAAATCCTAAATTCATCACTTCCACTCATGAAAATTTTGTTCAAACCCACTTATTTTGCTTGTTCTTTTCCAAAAAAAAATAAACCATTTCTAGATTAAAAAAAAATCAAAACCATAAAAAATATCGACGAGACGTTGAAGAGTCGTTGCGGCCAAGAAAAAGGCGACGTTTCTAGAAGCCGTCGAAGATTCTGAAGCGTGGGACAGGGAAGAAACTGTTCTCGATGGGGCGTTTCCATCTGGAAAATTATGAAAAATTTTTCTATTTTTTTCGAAAATATGCTGAACTTATTTTTATTTTTTTGTTGTTGGAAACTCAACGAAAACCTCCTAAATAATGAAATATCCACTTTACAGAGAAATGTTTTTGTTCAAAAAGATGAAAAAAATCTAAAGGGGTCTTTAATTCAACACGTTTGCGCTCCATGGCTAATCACAACAAAATCTTATTTAGTAAAATTCAGAATTTCAATGCAGCTACTTCTTCGGAAAACCTCGAAAACTGTTACAGTACCGCTCAAAAAGTCTATTAACTTTTTGGTTTTTTTGAGGATATCTCAGCGAGTACTCATCCGATTTATATATAACTTTCAGGGATAATGTAAAATATACTTTGAAACATATACGGTATACAAAGACATGTCCGCAATGACTGTGACGCGTTTTAGGCATTTTTTTATTGAATTCCATTTTTTTGTTTTTTTATGCTTTTTATTTTTTTATTTATTTTTTTATTAAATTTTTTTAAAATTAATAATGTTGCCATATGATTTTTTTCATGTTTTTCAGACATGGGAAGAACCTTTGGAAATAAGAATTTGACTGATAACGACAAAAGAGCCATCGTTGTGGGTCGTCAAAATGGACTGACCATGATGACGTTGGCAGGAATGTTCGGCGTGACAGAGGCGGGCATTTCTCAGTTCCTAAAGCGTCAGAAAGCTCAAGATGGCTCTACTAACAGCCAACGCACTGGAAGACCACGTGTCACTGATCGTAATGACGATAGGAACATTTTGAAGACGTCTAGAACCAATCCAAGACTCACCGCCCCTGCGATCAGACGGGAAGTTTTCTTGAATTCGCCATCTCCGCCATCCGTCTCGACCGTGAAACGACGTCTGAATGCTGCTGGAATCATGGGAAGACGTCCAGTGAAGAAACCGCTGATTTCTGAAAAGAATCGAGTCGCCAGGGTGAAGTGGGCGAAGGAGCATCTCAACTGGACCCGTCAAGACTGGAACAAGATTCTGTCGTCCGACGAAATCAAGTTCCTCCTCTTCGGAAGTGACGGAATTCAATGAGTTCGTAGACCAATTGGGTCCAGATATCATCCGAAATACCAATTACCCTTTGTGAAACATGGTGGAGGACCGTTTCGTCGGACGACAGAATCTTGTTCCAGTCTTGACGGGTCCAGTTGAGATGCTCCTTCGCCCACTTCACCCTGGCGACTCGATTCTTTTCAGAAATCAGCGGTTTCTTCACTGGACGTCTTCCCATGATTCCAGCAGCATTCAGACGTCGTTTCACGGTCGAGACGGATGGCGGAGATGGCGAATTCAAGAAAACTTCCCGTCTGATCGCAGGGGCGGTGAGTCTTGGATTGGTTCTAGACGTCTTCAAAATGTTCCTATCGTCATTACGATCAGTGACACGTGGTCTTCCAGTGCGTTGGCTGTTAGTAGAGCCATCTTGAGCTTTCTGACGCTTTAGGAACTGAGAAATGACCGCCTCTGTCACGCCGAACATTCCTGCCAACGTCATCATGGTCAGTCCATTTTGACGACCACAACGATGGCTCTTTTGTCGTTATCAGTCAAATCCTTTTTCCAGAGATTCTTCCCATGTCTGAAAACATGAAAAAAATCATATGGCAACATTATTAATTTTTAAAAAAATTTAATAAAAAAATAAATAAAAATAAAAAGTATAAAAAAACAAAAAAATGGAATTCAATAAAAAAATGCCTAAAAACGCGTCACAGTCATTGCGGACATGTCTTTTTATACCGTATATGTTTCAAAGTATATTTTACATTATCCCTGAAAGTTATATATAAATCGGATAAGTACTCGCTGAGATATCCCCAAAAAAACCAAAAGTTAATAGACTTTTGAGCGGTACTGTATATAACTTTTTCTTCATGAATAAAAGCTTACTCAGCCTGTTGTTCCTGGTAGCGTCGTGGGACAAAATTCGAGACGGTGAATCCAAAAGACACAATAAATTGTACCTGAAATTATGATATGAAGGATTTTACCCGAAAATAAACAAAAAAAAATTTTTTTAACAATTTCCTTCATTAAAACTTGAGCAATCCGATTAAAACTCACCAAGTTCTGTACAAAAGATGAACTTCATTTTCGTCCTCGTCGTCCAGAGTTGGAACGTTGCCAAACAGGGACAACCGATTCGTCGGCTACAATTTTTTTCTAATTTAAAATTTTTCAAACTTAAAATGTTCTTTTTCAAATGAATAATTGAAAAAAAGTTGTAAACACATAACTTTTAATTTTTTTGAAGAACAACCTCGAAGTCTTAAAAAAAGAATTTTTCAACTTTCAACTCTTTTTTTCAATTAAAAAAACGTTCTGTTCAATTCAAAGATTAGAAAAAATGGCTGTAAATTGAAAAAAACTGTTTTTTTCGAACTAAAAAAATGTTTTTTTCAATTTAAATATAAGGGAAATTGCTGTAAAAGTGTAACATTTCGACGTAGAATCCCAGAATCCAAAAAAATAGAGAAAAAATTATTAAACCTTGAAACTTACAAAAAAACTTTTTGAGATCTTGACAAAATCTTTACGAAAAAAACCTCAAAAACTGAAAAACCCGTTTTTTTCAACTTTCATTTCTTTTTCAGAGTGAAAAAAAGTTCATTCCAATTCAAAAAAACTGTCGGAAAAAAACAACTTATGAAATTTTTTTACAAAATCTCAACGAAAAAAATCCTAGGATCTTGACGAAAAAAATCTCGTAAAGACAAAAAAAAAAACCAACTTATGGAAATCCTCAAGTAGTCGTCGCCGTACATCCGTTTGCACACTAAAACCGTGAAGGATAGGATTTTTTTAGCCCAGCATTCGATGAGGGAAACCTGAATTTTCCGGGGTTGAAAATATTCTCCTTTTCTTCAAATTTGTCGAAAAGTTCTCCTCTCTTTACTTATTTTTTTTTCAATTTTTCGTTTTATTTTTTTCACTTTCTTAGCATCATTTGCAAAAGGAAAACAATTATCAAAAATAAAGCCTCGAATTTTCAATTCATCCCGCCTTTCTAAATTTTTTGGCTTCTCTGCGCTCTCTCATGTTTTTCCGACCTTGCCGGTGAGAGAAAAGAGAGCGCAGACAGGTCGGAATTGTTTCTAGACGTGGCTAGTGGACTACATCCGTTATAGTTTCATTTTTGATAATTTATTTTCTTCCAAAACCAACATTATGTCTCCATCTTCTGGTCAAGGCGGCCAGGGTGCTCCAGTAGGCCATCGAAGGCAAATGCTCGTTCAGAACGGCCTCGAGCCACAGTTCGAACAGGGTGTCGAGCACTCGACAGCAGATCCGCATGCCCATTTCTTCTAAAAAAATTTTTATTATTCTTGAAATTTTTTTATCATAGTCTGGCTGATACCACTTTTTAACACTCCCCCAAGTTTTTAACTTTTGGAAGACCTGAAATCTAATTATTTTCAATTTATAGTACCATTAAAAAAACAGATTGAAAAATTCAATTTTAAAATTTTTTTCAGGAGGGTGCGCCAAAAAGACGGGAGGGTGCGCCAAAAAGACGGGAGAGTGCGCCAAAAAGACGGGAGGGTGCGCTAAAATCCGGGAGGGTGCGCTAAAAAGTCTGGACGGTGCGCTAAAAGACGGGAGGGTGCGCTTAAAAGACGGGAGGGCGCGCCAAAAAGAAGGGAGGACGCGCCAAAAAGACGGGAGGGTGCGCCAAAAAGACGGGAGGGAGCGCCAAAAAGACGGGAGGGTGCGCTAAAAGCCGGGAGGGTGCGCTAAAATCCGGGAGGGTGCGCTAAAAAGTCTGGACGGTGCGCTAAAAGACGGGAGGGTGCGCCAAAAAGAAGGGAGGACGCGCCAAAAAGAAGGGAGGGAGCGCCGAAAATACGGGAGATTGTGCCAAAAATGAGAGGGTGCGCCAAAAAGACGGGAGGGTGCGCTAAAATCCGGGAGGGTGCGCTAAAAAAAGTCTGGACGGTGCGCTAAAAAGACGGGAGGGTGCGCTTAAAAGACGGGAGGGCGCGCCAAAAAGAAGGGAGGACGCGCCAAAAAGAAGGGAGGGTGCGCCGAAAATACGGGAGATTGTGCCAAAAATGAGAGGGTGCGCCAAAAAGACGGGAGGGTGCGCTAAAATCCGAGAGGGTGCGCTAAAAAGTCTGGACGGTGCGCTAAAAGACGGGAGGGTGCGCTTAAAAGACGGGAGGGCGCGCCAAAAAGAAGGGAGGACGCGCCAAAAAGAAGGGAGGGTGCGCCGAAAATACGGGAGATTGTGCCAAAAAAAAAATGAGAGGGTGCGCCAAAAAGACGGGAGGGTGCGCTAAAATCCGGGAGGGTGCGCTAAAAAGTCTGGACGGTGCGCTAAAAGACGGGAGGGTGCGCTTAAAAGACGGGAGGGCGCGCCAAAAAGAAGGGAGGACGCGCCAAAAAGAAGGGAGGACGCGCCAAAAAGAAGGGAGGGTGCGCCAAAAAGTCGGGAGGGTGCGCCAAAAAGTCGGGAGGGTGCACCATATAATTCTAATCTTTCTCTCCATTCATTTAATCGGGATTAAAAACAATTTTCGAGCGTCCAAATTTAAACTTCCAGAAAAAAATTTCGAGTATCACTTTTCATGCTCTCAAGTTGAAAAATGGAGCGAAAACTCATAATTATTTAAAAAAATATGTAGGTCCTGAATCCTTCAAAGTATTTTTTTAAATTTATACCTGTAGCATTCGGCTCGGCAAGCAATAAATCCGTCGAGTTGAGCAAAAAAACTGAGGGATCTCGACCAGACCTAAAATATAATTTTTTTAAGGATCAGTTTTCATTTTTTAAGCTTCTACCTCATCTTGATATTTTCTACTCGAGTTCTGGGTCAAGCCGCGCAGGGCATCCAAAACGATGTCAATTTCTATCGACTGTCGCTCCACGGCGAGGCTTCGAGGAACCTAAAAATAGGATATTTTCAAGGTTTTCAGGAATTTTGAGAGAAAAATTTCAGCTTATTAGCGTCTTATAAGGCTAGTTTTTAATTATAAAACTAGAAAAATATCCGGAAAAACATGGAAAAAGTGATAAAACCCTAATTTTCCTGACTTTTTCAGAGAAAAAAACCATGTTTTTCCTTTTTCCTACAATGCTCACTTTTTCAGGTAGGGGAAAGTGAAATAGTTTAAGGAATTTTTTTCGAAGAAAAAAATCGAAATAATAATTTCCTATGAAAATACAAGGAAGACAGAAAATTTCCTACCTGCGTGGCCGAAGACGACGTCAAGGCTGAAATTTCCGGATCATCGTCGCGACGGCAGAAAATCCATCTCATCGCATCGATTATGTTTCTGGAAGTTGATATTTTATCTGAATTTCCCGATGAGTAGCCTGGAAGAAACTTTTTTGAAATTCCCAAAGCCCCCCTCCAAAAAAATTCACCTTTATGTAAAGTCTTTTTCGCTTGACTCAGCACCCACTAGAAGGGTTAGGGAAAAAAGTCTCTAAAGTAGCCAAAAATTGTCCTTCTAGGAGCCTGACCCATAAGCCCATAAATCTTAAGTAGTCCCTATAGTGATCTCTTAACTTTTTGCTGTGACTTGTGTGATAAAAAACCTGGCATGTGTCCCTAAAGTGGCTACTAACCGAAACCCTGGAGTGGCCACTTTCATAAGCTTCAGTGCCCTTAAAGATGGATATAACCACTAGCCTACACCCTTGGAGTGGCCACTTTTGCGAGATTCAGTACCCTTATGAGTAGATTTAAGGTAGCCCTTAAGGGGAACCTACAAGAACACCTAAAGTTACCACTCTGGCGTCCCTAAGGACTCATTTGTTGCTTTTTTGACCATTTTTCATTTTTTTTTTCCCGGTTTTCTTGTACCGAAAATACCGCCACTAACTAAAACCCTAGAGTGGTCACTTCTGTAAGCTTCAGTGCCCCTGTTGATGGCTGTAACCACTAGCCTACACTCCTAAAGTGGCCACTTCTGCTAGATTTAGGTATAACTAAGGTACCCCTTGAGGGGAACCTATGAGAGCCCCTAAAGTGACCACTCTGGCGTCCCTAAATACTTTTGTTGCTGTTTTTCGGCCATTTCACTCATTTTTCTCCCGTTTTCTCGTACCTAAAATACTGCCACTAACTAAAAACCCTAGAGTGGTCCCTTTTGTAAGCTTCAGTGCCCTATAGATGGATGTAACCACTAGCCTACTCCCCCAAAATGGCCACTTCTGCTGGATTTAGTACCCCTATGAGTAGATTTAAGGTAGCCCTTGAGGGGAACCTACAAGAGCCCCTAAAGTGACCACTCTGGTTTCCCTAAGAACTCTTCTGTTTCTTTTTCGGCCATTTCACTCATTTTCCTCCCGTTTTCTCGTACCTAGAATACCGCCACTAACTAAAAACCCTAGAGTGGCCACTTTTTTAAGCTTTAGTGGCCTATAAATGGATATAACCACTAGCCTACTCCCCCAAAATGGCCACTTCTGCTAGATTTAGTACCCCTATGAGTAGATTTAAGGTACCCCCTGAGGGAGACCTACAAGAGCCCCTAAAGTGACCACTCTGGCGTCCCTAAGGATTTTTTCCCCGTTTCCTCGTACCTAAAATACTTCTCGGGAGTTTCCAAAAGAGGAGTCGGGATCGTATTGTCCGGCGTGTCACAGAGAGCCCTGAGCCAGTGGAGATAAATCCTGACGGCTCCTGGAAGGTTTAATTTTTGGGATTAAACCAAGAAAAAAATACCTTTAAGCGTTTCATACTCCCTCGTAGTGGAGAAGGACAACGTCAGGGCGTGGTTCAGCACCTCAAAATATTGATTTTTTTGAATTTTCAATAGTAGAAAAATATTTTCAATAGTTATCAAGCTTCAAAAAAATACTTGTAAAAACCCCCGGAAAAAAAACTAAAGTTTCGAGAAAAAAACTTGAAAAAAATCACAAAATTCTACAGGAAAAAGATGATTTTTTTGAAGTTTTTATGAGAAGGAGATACTGTTAAAAACTAATTAAACCATGAAAAAAATACTTAAAAAAATTCAGAAATTTCAAAAATATCAAGCAAAAAAATTCATATGAACTTGAAAAAAATCTCGTAAAAATCTATCATTTACAACAAGTTTCTACAGGAAAAAAAGATGATTTTTTTCAAATTTTTATAGAAAGAAAATGCTTTCAAAAAAACTATCAAACCTTAGAAAAAAATCCAAAAAAAATATTAAATTTTTCGAAAAAAACTATTCAAACTTGAAAAAAATCCATTCTTTACAACAGTTTTTCCAGTGAAAAAAATTTTTGATTTTTTTTACGAGAAGAAAATAGTTCCAACAATGTATCAAGCATGGAAAAAAATAAATAAGAAATGCAAAAAAATTTCAAAAAAATTCAAGAAAAAAAGTCACATTAACTCGAAAAAAATCTCGTAAAATACATGATTTACAGCAATTTTTTTCAACGAAAAAAATATTTTCTTCAAAAAAATGATAGGAAAAAAACACTAAAACCTCCGAAAATTCAACGAAAAAACCAATAAAAGTTGGAAAATCACGAAATTCTACAGGAAAAAGATGATTTTTTTCAAGTTTTTTTAAGAAGGAATCGCTGCCAAGAACTATTGAATCATGAAAAAAATATAAATAAAAAGCCAGGAATTTTTCAAAAAAATTTTTTTGGAAAAAAAGTCACAATAACTTGAAAAAAATCTCGTAAAATACATGATTTACAGCAAGTTTTCGACGAAAAATAAAATAGTTTCTTTAAAAAAAGTTACAAGAAAAACACCAACACTTCCAAAAACTCAAGGAAAAAATCATTAAGACTTGAAAAAAATTACAAGTTTCTGTAGAAAAAAAGCTTATTTTTTTGAATTATTTGAAAAAAAATACCTGCATACACCACTTGAGATGGTCCTCATTGTTCAGTCGAATCGACCCATTTTCATCGGAATCTGACCGGGTTAATTCGAAAAGAAGAGCCGAAGAGACGCCTTGAGAGGTGGCTCTGAAGAAAAAAACCCGATTTTCACGAATGTTGCTCTTTTTCAACACAAACGAAACCATTCAAAAACCTTAAAATCCATTATTTATGCGTGAAAATCTTGCTCAAAACCTCAAAATTTAGCTGATTTTCCTAGTTGAGAGAGTTTAGTTGATTTCTGAAGGAAAAAACCCGTTTTTCAGTGATTTTACTCTTTTTAACACAAACGAAACCATTCAAAAACCTTAAATCCATTATTTATGCGTGAAAATCTTGCTAAAAACCTCAAAATCAGAAAAATTGAGCTAATATTCCTTATCGACCAGCTGAAAATTCAAATAAAACATATTTTTTTCAAAATCATGTAGCTCGAACTTCATGGAAATCTCTTGAAAACAAAATAATTCTCAAATATGAGCCTTCAGTAATCAAAAAAACCTCTTGAAACATTTCAAAACCCATAAAACACAATTTTTATCACTAAAATAACTTTTTTTCTCTATTTAGAAGCGAAAGAGCCAGATAAAACGGAAGTTTTTGCAAATCATGGAAAGAAAAATCGTTTCGAAACATTTCAGAGCCCCTAAAATCCATTATTTTAACATGAAAATATTGCCAATAACCTCAAAATCAAGAACATTGAGCTGATTTTCCTTGGTAACTGGGGAAAATTCAGATAAAACGCTCTTTTTGACCTTTTTACCTTAAAATTTATGAGAATTCATGGAAAAAAAATTCTTAAATCTAAACATTTGAGTGGAAAAAAACGTTAGAAACATTTCAGAGCCCCTAAAAACCATTATTTTATCGAGAAAAACTATGCCAATAAGCTGGAAATCAAGAAAAAAATTGAGCTAATTTTTTTCTCATTCAAAAAGCTAAGAATCTAAAAGAAAACGTTGTTTTTTTGTCTTATAGTTTATAGGAATTTCTTGAAACGAATCTTAAAAAATGCTCAAAATTGACATTTTTGTCAAATTCACACCAGAAAACTCACATTTTCGCTCAAAAAAATCTCAAAATTGATCAAAATTCAAAGGTTTCCTTGCTCAGTGGTCAAAAATCCAGATAGAACGTGATTTTTTAACTTTCCGCCTCCAACTTCATAGGAATTTCTTGAAACGAATCTTAAAAAATGCTCGAAATTGACATTTTTGTCGAGTTCACCCCTTCAAAACCATTGAAAACTCACATTTTGGTGCGGAAAAATTTAAAAATTGATCAAAATTCAAAGGTTTCTTTGCTCAGTGGTCAAAAATCCGGATAGAACATAATTTTTCAACTTTCCATCTCCAACTTCATAGGAATTTCTTGAAAATAATCTTAAAAAATGCTCAAAATTGACATTCGTGTCAAATTCACACCAGAAAACTCACATTTTCGCTTAAAAAAGTCTCAAAATTGATCAAAATTCGAAGGTCCCCTTTCAAAATCAATAGATATTCATGGGAAGCTGAGAAAGGATGGACAAACTTTGTGAAAAGGTCCAAAATACTCGAGTTGAGGTCGGAAAACTCGAGCACCGGCCATTGCTCGTACATTTCCCCGTCGACGCGCACCTAAATTCAGACCAAATTTTGAAAAAAATTATGCTTTCTATAAAAAATGTCCCAGGCTGGCCCGGAAGCCTGCTTCGGGCCGGCCTCAGTGAGGCCCAAGCTTGCGCGAGGGCTGGCCCGTCAGTTCCCAGTCATTTTCTAGCCCGTAATTGCCCGACACAAGCAAAAACGGGCAGCCTGGCCCGAAGAGTGCCAATTTGGCCAAATATCGAGTTTTTAGTTATTTTTTCCCTTAAAATTCAACAAAAATCATAATTTAACCATTAAAAATAGTTTTTTGGTGAGAAATTTTAGAATTTAACGTGAAGCCTGAGCAGTCCCGAGCTGCGCAGGTTACTTGGGATTTAAAGCCCAGCCTTAGGAAGGCCAAAAAAACGGGCGGTCGGGCCCAAAAAAAGTGCAAATCTTGACAAATATTAAACTTTTTTTCAGAACAAAAATCACGTTTTGGTTTTTTTTTTATCATTAAAAAAACCATGATTTAAGAAGTAAAAAAATTATTTTTTTGAAAAAAATTTCTGAATTTAATTCGAAGCCTGGGCAGTCCCGAGCTGCGCAGGCTACTTGGGACCTAGAGCCCAGTCTTAGAAAGGCGAAAAACGGGCGGTCAGGCCCGAAAAATGAGAATTTTGACAAATATAATACATTTTTTCAGGGCAAAAATCACGTTTTGGTTCTTTTCACATGAAAAAAAAACCATGAAAAAATAATTTTTTGGTAAAAACTTTGAAATTCTATTCGAAGCCTGCGCTGGCCCGAGCAAACTTCTTCGCAAAAGAGTCCCAAACGGGCCGACCCAGGGCCAGCCTCCCCGACTTAAAATGCTGAGGAGAGGTACTAGAAAAACCCAAAAAAACAATACAATAAAAATACAAGAAAATGTCTTTTTTCACATTTGATTCAATGCAAACCTGCTTGGGCGGCCGCTGATTGGCCTGCTGCTTGGGCCAAAAGCTCGGGCTTTGCTCGGGAGCACTACTGCTGCTGCCGCTGACGACCCCTTCGGTCAAGGTTGGAAGCTCCTTTAAATAGTTGACAATCTGCTCCATCGCTCAGCAGGGTTTCCACTATAGGGGGGAGTCTCCGTGGCGCGCGCTTGACTCCTTATTTCTTTTTTCGCGTTTTGTCGTTTTCTTCTTTCTTTCCCGTTTCAAAAGGGGTTTTGAATCAGAGTTGAACTTAGTCGTTGATTGAACGTTTAAAATAGTCAGAAAATGAATTTTCAGCAAGATAATTGAGTGGAAAAAGACAGTTCCGTCTCAAATTTCGGAATTTTTCCACCTTCAGGTAGATTTTCTTCGTTTTTTGAATGTTAATACAGATTCTCAACGTTCAGATCAGCTTCAGTTTGATTAAAATCAGAAAAATGGTCAGAAATAATAAAAAATTGAAGTTCCAACGCAGAAAATGTTCAGTTTCAGGCCGAAATTCAGGATTTTTTCAGAAATTCCACAGATTTTCAACGGCCAGTGATGTCCGTAACAGTTCCAGTTCCATATAAAACTGAAAAACGGTCAGAAATTGCGGAAAATTACAGTTCCAAACCAGAAAATGTTCAGTTTCAAGCCAAAATTGAGGATTTTTCCAGAAAATTCACAGATTTTCAACGACCAGTGATGTCCGTAACAGCTCCAGTTCCATATAAAACAGAAAAATGGTCAGAAATAGCGGGAATTTGCAGTTCCGAGCCAGAAAATCTTCAGTTTCAGGCCGAAATTTAGAATTTTTTAACAAAATTCACAGATTTTCAACGCTAGTGTTGTCCGTAACAGCTCCAGTTCCATATAAAACAGAAAAATGGTCAGAAATAGCAGAAAATCTCCAGTTTCATGCCGAAATTCAGGATTTTTCCAGAAAATTCACAGATTTTCAACGACCAGTGATGTCCGTAACAGCTCCAGTTCCATATAAAACAGAAAAATGGCGCAAAATTACAGTTCCGAGCCAGAAAATGTTCAGTTTCGAGCCGAATTTTACGATTTTTTCAGAAAATTCACAGATTTTCAGCGACCAGTGTTGTCCGGAACAGCTCCAATATCATATAAAACAGAAAAATGGTCAACAAAATCAAAAATACAGCTCCAGCAGTTAAAATCTCCAATTTCAGCTCAATTTTTCAGAAAATATGGGAAATTTCGGGCCGAAGTGAGGTCCGAAAACAAGCCCAGCGGGACGGGTGATCTATTAGGCAACACAAATCGTTCTTCCCTTTTCTGTTCCTCCCGAAACAACACATATTTCGAGGTTGCCCAGGCGAGGAGGACGACATTTCCGATCTTATCTCTTCAAGAGAGGTGTTGCCAAAATTGGACACCACAGTTCGCATTGAAATTAAACTAAATGCCTCGAAATTCTTTTTAAAGGTTCAAAAATGCATTAACTTTAAGAAAACGCGAAAAATTGACCTGAAACTGAACATTTTTCGATTTTTTGCTGTTAAAAAAGACTACTGAAGCATCATTTCTCGTTATTCCGGGCGATTTTTCTCGATTACTCGAAATTGGACACCACAGTTCGTTTTTAAATTGAACTAAATGTCTCAAACTTCTTTTTTAAAGTTCTTTAAACTTAAAAACTCTAAGAAAAACGCGAAAAAACGAAGGATTTTTTGATAATTTGCTGCAAAAAAGGCTACTGAAGCTTTATTTTTTGTTATTTGGGACGATTTTTCTCGATTACTCGAAATTAGACACCACAGTTCGTGTTTAAATCAAACTAAATGGTCTCAAAATACCCTTGTAAAGTTTTAAAATGCATTGAGTTTGATAAAAAGCGAAAAATTGACCCAAAATTGAGTATTTTTTGATACTTTGCTGCAGAAAAAGGCGCTTCATTTCCCGTTATTTCGAAGGCTAATGAAGCCTTCTTTCTTCTATTTCTGAGGATTTTTTTGTTTTCGATGCTTCAAACTAAACAAAATATATATTGATTTTCATCTTTTAACCTTCAAAAAGCATCTAACCCTGAGAAAACTGGAGATTTTTTGATTTTTGCTGCAAAAAAGACTGCCGAAGCTTACATCTGGTTACTAATGACGATTTCTGTGATTTTTTTAATAATGAATTCTTCGAAATTACTTTTTTTGAAGATTTAAAGACGCATAAACTCTGAGAAAATGCGAAAAAAATTGAACTAAAAAAATATTGATTTTTTTCCTCAAAAAAAGACTGCCGAAGCCTCATCACCCCAATTTCTGAAGATATTTCCTTTTTTTCGATGTCTCAAAATCGAACACCACAGTATGTTTTGAAAAAAAAAACTGAATGCCTCAAAATTCCACTTGAGAGGTTCAAAAGCTAAAAATCTACAAAAAACTTGTGTAAAACGCGAAAAATTGTACAAAAAAAATGAGTTGTTATCAATATCACTGATCATTAAAATTCCGCCTTGAATCATTCAAAAAGCTGAAAATTTTGGCTGAAACATGAGATTTTCCCCGAAAAAGGCTGAAACTCCTTCACTAAGAATAACTGACGAGATAAACGCGAAGTCGGTGGCGGTACATTGACGAACTCGCAAACATGTCGCATTTTTCTAGG
This sequence comes from Caenorhabditis auriculariae, assembly GCA_904845305.1. Classification (NCBI taxonomy): domain Eukaryota; kingdom Metazoa; phylum Nematoda; class Chromadorea; order Rhabditida; family Rhabditidae; genus Caenorhabditis; species Caenorhabditis auriculariae. The sequence continues at coordinate 122,053 of CAJGYM010000077.1, forward strand.
CGCGATCTCGCATTTTCCTGGGCGCGAGCTCGCATTCTTCTCGGCGCGAGCTCGCATTTATCTTGCATTTCGGAAACTTTCAAAATGCGAGAGAAATGCGAGCTCGCGCCCAGAAAAATGCGAGAAAAAAAGCGAGATGTTTGCGAGCTCGTCAATGTACCGCCAGCGTCTCGCGTTTATAGGTCATTCCGCGCCAGCTTGTCACGATTTTAAATTTCCTCGGAGCTAGAGAACCCATTTCGGCGCTTCGCTTCGATGCTCTCGGTGTTCCCCTCGGCGTGCGCCTTTAATAAAACATTACTTCTGATTAAGATATTGCTTCAATTTCCTCTATCTCTTTTTATTAATTTACGAGGTTTTTTTGAATGAGTTGATTTCATTTTTTTCGCTTTAACTATACACACTCAGATTCTGTGCTGGATTTGTAAAAAAAAAAGAAAATCAAAAATATTGAATTATTACTTTTTTAATTGTTAATAATGAAACCGACTGTCTCAGCTTTTCTTGCATATAATTTTTGGGTTAGTTTGATATAAAATTTGATGTTACAACTGTTTTTGTAAAATAAGAAAATTCCAAAGTTCGGAAATAATGAGTTTTATTAAAGGCGCACGCAAGGGGGCACACCGAGAGCATCGAAGCGAAGCGCCGAAAAGGCTACTCTAGCTCCAAATAAACTGGAAATCGTGACAAGCTGGCGCAGAATGACCTATATCTCGGCAGTTATTCTCAGTGTTTTACCGTGGTTTAATGGTAATTTTTCTGATTTTTATCAAACTAGAGCTTTTATTAAAATCAAACGGCTATGAAAATCTGGAACGATTCTCGGAAAAACGCGAAAATTTTAACTGAATCGAAAGATTTTCACATATTTTTTGCGAAAAAGAGAGCTGAAGCTTCATTTTTCGTTATTTCTGACGAATTTTCTAATTTTGATAGAATCGAAGCATCTTTTAGAGTTATAAGAGAGTAGGGAGCTTACACATTATTTGAAAAAAAAGCGAAAATTCGAGCTAAAACTTTGAAAAATCCAAATTCTACTGAAAATAGAGGATTTTTGAATAGTTCTCACACAGAAAACTTGCTGGAGGTGCATCATCTAATCTGCGAGAATTTTTATCAAATTCAATCGATTTCAAGCTTCTAGGAAAATATTCAAAATGAAAGTTTGAAGCTTAAAAATCCGCAAATAACTCAATGTTCACATTTTTTAAAGCTCGAAGCGATTCAAAAAGCAACCCTAAAATTTTTCGGCCGCACGTAGAATGGCTTCTTGCATCTGTAGGGTGCACCCGACCCAAAACTACTTTCGCACGGAAGCCTATAACAAGCCGTAAAGCTTTGACACATTCCAAATGCGGCCAATTTTAAGCGAAAAATTGATAATTACTGCAATTAATACCTTCTGAAATCCAGATAGCAAGGACAGCTTGCGAACTGTCGTACGGAACATTTCGATAACATCCAATCTCGTTTATTCACCCGAAAAATGATATAAATCATCAAATTGCATAAATAAGGGACAAAAATAGAAAATTTAGACCACAAAAATGGAAAAGAGAAGCTTCCAATGCATATAGAACCACACAACAAAAGCTAAACTTGTTGAAAAGGAGAAAAAAATGACAAAAAGAGGTGGATAATCCAACTTCAAAGGGAAGGGAGTACATAAACCACCGAAAAAAGAGAAAAACGCGAATTTCCCACTATAAATCAATTCTCGAACGGTTGTAAATTGTAAGAGGAAAAAAACGGACGGAAAACCCGAAAAAATGAGTCACCGGGGCCATTGATAACATCAAAAAAAGTTCGTTTCATTTCCTTTTTTCGAGTTTTTGAGGTGTTTGCGTTTCGATTAAAGTTTGATAAAAAGGTAAAGATAAGATAAAATACTGTTGAGTTCAAGTTTTTAGGTCTGAAAATGTATTTCTGAAGAAAAAGTTTATTTCGAATTTTTTTGGATTTTTCTCGAGAAAGCGACCATTTTTTTCTGCTAAAAAAATACGCTGAAAAAGTATCTTGGAGCCCGAAAAACTGTAATTTTTCTCTAAAAAAATCCTTTTTTTGAAACCAATCGAAAATTCCAACACCGCCCAGAATTTGAGCAAAATCTGAGAAAAAAATTGGGGCCAATTTCAACGAATTTGAGGTCCAAAATCGGATTTTTTTCAATCTATTTTAATATTTCGAGACGCAAGTGGAAAAAAATTATTTATTTAATATAATTTTTCAACCTTTTTTTCAGAGCAATGTTGCTGTTAAAAAAATTATTTTTTTGGACTAAAGAATTTGAAAATTTTCATAAAATCGGAAATTTAGCATTTTTTTGGCACTTTCAAAATTCGAAAAAAAAAAGTTTTTTTTAAATTTTTTTGACTTGAAAAAAAATTATGACCTCAAAATTGATAGCACAAAACTCTAATGAACCTTCCTAATTATCTCGAAAAAAATTAATCGATAAAATAGTGAAAGAGAAAAGAAAGACAACAAAAATGAGACAAAAAATCGAAAAGCGAGGAAAAAAACATTTGTTATGGGAACAGAAATATACAACAGAAAGTTTGGAGAGCTGAATAAACATACAATAAAAAGAAAGTGTTGAATAAACTACAAAATTATTGGGAACATGTAAAAATTTTATCGAAAAAAAGGGATCATTATCTCAAAAATCCACTAAAATATCATAAAAGTTGATTTTTTTAAAAAAAATAATTTTTCTTGATAAAAAAAGTTTTTTTAACACATTTTTTTCTTTTTCAAAATCAACTAAAAAAATTGGTTAAAATTGAAATTTTTTTAGGTTTTTTTCAATGCTATTTTTTTCCTAAAATTCAACAAAAATTCAATGATCGTTGTATTGAAGCTCATTTTAAAAATTCGAAAAAAAGGAATCCACAAAAAAATTCAAAAAAACGGACTTTTTTTAAGCTTTTTCCAACACAATTTTTCCAACAAAAAAACAGAAAAAAAGCATGAAAATTGTATATTTTTCTTTTTTTCAAATACATCTAAAAAAATCAAAAAAATTGACCGTCTGAGTCCTTTTTACAACACATTTTTTTCAACAAAAAAACACAAGAAAGAGCATGGAAACGATATATTTTTCTATTTAAATTCTTTAAACTGGCTTTTTAGGAAGCTTTTTTTCATTGCTTTTTTTCTAACAAAAAAACAAAAGAAAACCTCAAAAAAATGACACATATTTTTTTCTATAATTTCACCTAAAATTAAAAAAACTAACCCTTTTTTTGAGCTTTTTCCAACACTTATTGAAAAAAAAGCATGAAAATGATATATTTTCTTTCATAAACCCACCTAAAATCAAAAAATGGACTCTGCGCAAGCTTTTCCAACACAACTTTTCGACAATAACAGAAAAAAACCTTGAAAATTATAGAATTACCAGTACAAACCTACTTAAAATAGGAAAAATGGACTCTTTCTAAGCTTTTCTAACACAATTTTCAGACAAATATAGAGAAAGAACCTTGAAAATTATAGATTTTCTAGTAAAAATTCACAAAAACTTGGAAAAATGGCCTCTTTGCAAGCTTTTTTCCAACACAATTTTTCAGACAAAAAAACAGAAAAAAACCTTGGAAATTATAGATTTTTCCAATACAAATCCACTAAAAATTGGAAAAATAGACTTTTTTTAAGCTTTTCCAACACAAACACCGAAGAAAAACCAACAAGATTCAAAATTGATGGCCGTCATTGTAAAGTGTGCCCCAGAAATCTGCTCGAGAGACGGCGGAAGGCGTTTTCCTGCAACATTAAGAGGCGAATGTCAAGTTCTCGTGGTCAAGTTCAACACGCAAAACGGAATTATTCGAGTGGGGCCAACAGATATTGAATGGACATTCGGTCTCTTTCATCTCAAATTATGAGGAAGGTCATTTTAGTTTGATGTTTTGATTTTTCTAAAAATTCGTTGGAACACTTTCTAATGTTCCAGATGACGATCCTAAAGGTCTTAATCTGCAAAACTTTCTCGTTTTTGGAAAAAAAAAATACATGAACGTTGAAGAAAACCCTCAAAATCCTTCAAAATCAGTCATTTTGAGCCTTATTTCTCAAAAACTAGGAAGAATACTTACTTTGTAATTTTAGAGTGATCCCTTTAGGGGTTAGGGGGAACAGCCCTTACATAGGGGCCGAAAAAGTGGTCCCTATAGGGGTCTAAAGCCCTCTCAAGGTTTTTCCCACTGCATTTTTTAGGAATAACATATTCCAAACAAAACCAAATTTTTTTTGTTTAAAGTATCAGACCTGATTTTAACAACAAAAAAAATTTTATTTTAAAAATCCAGCTTCAAAATAGGAGCCTTTTCTAGAATCGAAAAACTGATTCTCATTCTCTCAAATGAAAGGCTCTCGCATGCTGAGCAGGTGTCTCAACGGGTGTACCCGTATTAAACCCGTGTTTCTGAGGTTATTTTAGTCTCAGTTGGGCTAAAACGGGGGAACAACGGGTGTAAGAAAAATATGTAACCCAGCTGGGCTAAAGCGGGGTCTCAGTTGGGCTAAAAAGTGCCAAAAGTTCTATCAGCTGGGCTTATACGGGTTTAATACGGGGGCACCCGCGGAGACCCCGTGTTAGCACGGCTGGGTTACCCTGCTCAGCATTCGAGGTTACTGAAGAAAGAAAAAAGCAAAAAAAATGTAAATCTTAAGATCAAGTTCAAAAAATAGAAGCCTTCAAAAGCAAGTCTAATGGAGCAATAGTATTAAAAAAGAACGAAAACTCGAACTTTTGTAACAATTATTCCATATTTTATAATTTCTGGAACAAAAATATTATTTTCTACAGCCAGCACGTGCGAAAAATACTATAAAGTTGATAATCAAAAAAAAAAAACTTTTTGAAAATTTTCCAAGATTCCATTTCGCCCCCTGGATTACCCAGAAATCAACAAAAGTTCAAAAAAAAAATTCGAAAAGAGGAACCAATTTCTCACAGACGCAGCTGTGCGAGCACCAAACCAAACAAATCGTTCACTTTTTTTTCCAAAAAAAAGGCGTGGAAAAAAAAATTGAATGTTTGGGCCAAGAAAAACGACGCGAAGTACTTGAAGGGGCACACGTAGGAAGAAGGATGGCCTCGAATGTTTGTATTTCGAAAAGGGACAAGGTAAAAACGAAAAAATGACAATACATGAAAAAAAAAATAACATCTTTATTGAGAATTTTCGGCTGAAAAATTGAAAAAATAAGAATTTTTGAAAAAAAGGTGGTGGATTCAATATTTTTCGACCAGTTGAATATGCCAGTGACCTTTACTTTCTGATGATAAACACTGAAATTTTCGGAACACAAAACGTCGAAATTTTTGGAAATATCGGCTGCCCGAATCTAAAAATTAAACAAAAGTGCAAAAAAAAACTTCCACCGCAATTTTTTCACCACTAAAAAAAACGTCATTTAGACTATTTCTTCAGTTTTTCAGTTCCAAAATATCAAAAAAGAGGCAAAAAACATTTTTTGGAAAGGAAATTAACAAGAAAGAAAAACGATAAAAATGTTTAGTTGTCGTAAAATAAAACGCCCTTTGTGCATTCGGTGTATGCATACGGAATTACAGTACTGTAAAAATAAACTTTTTCTTTTTTTTCATTGACAGTTCCAACAAATTTTCATTGTTTCTGATTAGGATTGATAAGATACCGACTGAATATAAATTTTGCGAAACTTCGATCGATTATTTCGAACTCGTTTTCTCAAAGGATTTTGATGGATAAATTGCCATTTTATCAAATTATTTAGGACAATTTGGTTTTGGCGCAATTTTTGGATGAATATTTTTCAGGAAACATTAGAGATACCAAAGTTCGAAAGGGCGGAATAGCTTGAAAGAGTTGAGAGAAAATCACAAGAAGGAAGACCAAGGAGAAGAGATCGAGTAAACAACAAAGATGTTATCGATTGAAGTGCTTATTAAACGATTTCTTACGTTTCTCCCAAGTGCCCATTATAGGGAGCAAATACTTTATGATAGTCTACTCCCTCTAGTGGCCATCAATATGTTCCAAGAAGACACAACGAAGTTAGAAATGCTCTGAGCTTTTCTCTCAGGTGCAAGAAAACTCTTTTCAACTTGGACGGACATTATTTGAGGCGTTCAATACAGTGTCTCTTGAATGTATTACTTCCCCGTTTGAAGGGGCAAAAATCTGGCGAAAAAAAATCAAACACATCAATCATAAAATTTTTTGTGACGACCAAAAGTCGAAATTTAAGCGTTGAACATCTCCTTGTGCTCAGCATCTTTGGCCATCTCGGCAGGGAATGCTGAAATTTATTTTTTATAAATTCAAGCTTCAAGTCGGAAAATAACTCGCCGTGCTCGTTGGTCGACTTCATCTTCTTGTCCTTCTTCTTGCCGTCGGTCATTTTGGGCTTTCCCCACATGATGCGGTCCTTCTTTCGTTCCTTCTTCAACTTCTCATCAACAGGGTCAACGGCCAAATCCCTCCCAGCTTCATCTCTATCGATTATTCGCACATTCGGATTTTTTGCCGATACAAGTATAGCCGGATTGAGCTTTTCGCCAGATGTTCCAGAGCTGGTGCTCGGATCCGGACGGTTGGCGGCCGGGGCTTTCTTGTCCTTCGAGCTCGGCTTCACCCTCACGCAGAAAGCGATGAAGGATACGATCGCGAGAGTCAAGAACAGCACAACGTTGAGAACAACGGAAGGGATTATGATCATCATGTCTGCAAAGGACTCTTTAGCCTCTCAATAAAATTGAACTTGTAGATCTTCTCAAACTTTTTATATTATTTTCAGAACCTGAGGGTCCTGAAGAATCCATCCTTGATCAAATTAGTCTAAATTCAGAAAAAAAAACCCAGAATTGTGTAGTTCGTTACAGACTTGGAGAAGCTATACAATCTGAAATTACCATCACAAAAATAATTTTCTACCAGATCTACGTCTAAAAATACTCCCTCTGGCTATCAAAAAAGCTTACTTGAAGATTCCGATTCCTCGCTTTCGGCTTCGGCAAGCTTCGCACTATCAGCGCAGGGTGGACAAGTCGTCGAATTACTGGCTCGGCGCCCAGAGCCTGCAGGGAGCGCAGAGCCCGGAGAGCGGGCAGGACCTCCAGAAGCCGGGGTTTTCAGGCTGCCGCAAGGGGCCAGGGTCTGTAAGAACAATTTTCTCACTAATTTATTTCAAAAATTGACATTGGTGATTTCTTGAGAACTTTTGAATGACCAGGTATAATAATTTTTTGAAGCATTTATTCGCTTTGAGGCTTGTTCTGGAAAACTTCTAGGATCTTCCCTTGCTACTTTCTAACCGTTTTAGGCGAGTTCCAACTATCGTTCAAGGGGTCATTAGCTCAAACTTTCCGAACTTTCAAGATGACTTACTGCGTTCAAGTCCTTGTCCAGTTGTTGTTTGACAGTGCCATCAAGACTTCCTCGAATGTCTATCAGCTTTTCGCCATCGCAATAAGGTTTGATGTCGTCGACTGTGATCACTTTCAAGTTCTGGAAAGAGGAGTCTTCGAGTTTCGCATCGTCCAAAAAGATTGCCGGGCCTATAATGAAAGAATTTGAAAAAAATGACAATAAACTCAAAAACAGAAAGAGAAAAAGCAGAGAAACGAACCAGGTCCTTTGTGAGTTAATGCGGTCACTTGAGAGAGCGTCATCCTTTTGTTTTTGTTTTTGATGACGCTGAGTGTGCTGATCCTTTCAACCAAATTGACGAAATACGAAACATCATTTGCTTTCAAATCAGTTTCTTGGATAACTATTGGCGCCTCCGTGCAAGTCAACTTCGCGCATTCCGGAGGCACCGAATCGCAGGTGGAGTAACTCGAGATGGCTCTCTTGCAACATACATCTGCAAAGAAATATCGTCTTGAAAAAAATCGCATGCTGGGACGGTAGGTCAGTTCGGCTGCTTTTGATGATGCCTTTTTTCATTTTTTGAAATTTTAGGAGGGCTTTATAAGGGGTTCAAAGTTTTCCCGCTAAAACTCAAAGGATGTATAATTGTACAATGTATTATCTCAATTTCAAGATTCAAGTGAACTCGTTAGGGGTCACGCTTATCTGTCAATAATAATATTATTATTTAAAAAAAGTACGTATTTCTTCATAATAGGACAAATTTCGAAGCCAGTTTTCAAAGATCTTTTGAAAAAAATCTAGTAGTTGGAACAATAAAAAAACAATATCACAACCAAAAAAACTATCATCTCTATGGAAAAAGAGAAAATTTTTTTGACAAGACTCGTTCCTATATATTCATCATGGCTTTTTCCTATACATACCTGCGGCGGAAGTCTCATGTGGCCAGGCCAAAACGATGAGAAGGAACACAATTGGTTCGATACGGAAGAATATCCACGCTGAAACTTCAAAGATTGCATTTTATAATTTGAAATTTTTTTGAGAAGCTGACACCCAGATTTGAAAAAATAAAAATTCAGAAAAACGGTTTTATTATAATAGAAATTCAACTTGATTTGATAAACTAAAAGTTGAGAATAACAATTTTTAAAAACTACAACTTTCGTTCAACTCCAAGTACATATTGGCAACATTGGCTGCGCTCTCCATCGACCAGGCACTCTCCATTTTTTTTTCATGTCAGGACCCTTTCTTGTGTCAACTATAAGAACATCTCAAAATAGTATTTTCTTGTCAAAAACCTATAGTTGGTTCGCGGCTGGCTTGGGACGGAAAACTGTATCTTTCGTGGAAAAGGAATTTGCGGAGGCTCCTCATGCGCCTTTAATATTAACCTATTTTGAGCGCAGGGTCATTTTAAAGGCACATGGGGAGACTCCGCAAAGTTCTCTAACAAGGACAGCTGTTTCACTCTGCTTGGACTTGAAGTAACCTGAAAATTGGCCAGGACTATACGGAAAGTACCAGATTGAGGTCCTTGAAGTCTAAACCTGGGAAAATTTCTAAATTCACGGAAAGAATGCCCTAAAGTCGAAGAATCTTCCCAAAACCACAAAAATACGCGATTCTTGGACTTTAAGGGGTTACTTCCACAGAACTAGAAAGTTTTGGAAGTTGAGACTCTCAGGATCTTCATCTGGTACATGAGTGTCCAGACCAACTTCCAGAGAATTCCAGAAACAGAGTAAAGTTACCATCCTTCGTCCCGTCCGTTTGGATGCCGAGCCAGCCGGGAGCCGAGTTGGAGCCAAAAGTGGAGCCGTCGGATCCCTCAGAACTGACCCATTTGGAAGTCGACCTCCTGGCTGTGGACTTGATGAAAGGAATGACCACTTATCGACGTCCCAACTCATGTTGACTTCGTAGATTTTATTTTTCTCTTTCCACGTGAGTTCGACATTGAGCTTTTTGCATTCTCATTCTCATCGCTTTTTCACGTCACGTAAAATTTTTAAACTCTGGAGAGCCTTCTAGAAGGGATATATAAGGCGCAGTCGTCGCGTCTAGCTACAAATACAAGCCAAGGTCCAACTTGTACGTTCGTGTACTACGAGTGGCTGCTGGGCAACGACAAGGGCCCTGCGGTCGCCAAAATCTGCAGATCGTGCAAGGAAGACGCAGTGTCCCAACGTACAGTCAGGCGTTGGTTCAATCGTTTCGAGAGCGGCGACACGAGCCTTGATGACAGGGAGCTCAACGGGAGGCCTTCTATGATGACGAATTCCGTCACAATTGACTCAACTTACTCGGCTACTGGCCTGTTGGATCCCCACCGTCTGACGGACAAAAACAAGCAGAGCCGCATCGCTGTCTGCCAGTTCCTCCTCCTTCATCCGCACGCGAGGAGTTTCTCGAGGACCTGGTCACTGGGGATGAGACCTGGGTCCTCTACGACAACGTCGCCCGCCATGCCGTCTGGATCCCGCGCGAAGAAGAGCCGCCGACAACGCCGAAAGCCGACCTGCTCCCGCTGAAGATCATGCTCTACTGTTGGTGGGCCGCCAAGAGCTGCTATAATTCGAGCTGCTGCTGCTAGCCAGGACGGTCACCATCTTCATCTACACCGATCAGCTCGAGAAACTAGCCCACATCAAGTGATGAAACTTTAAAACAATGTTTTTGTCTAAACTACCCAAAAGCTTGATAACTGATCATTTCGCTCTCATTCAGTGTTGTCCCGATGTTCGTAAGGATTTTGAGCCAGAAGCAGAGCTGTGCTTGATGCCTACCGGGCTGGCCAGAGTGTTGCAACGCGGTCGCGAAGCGGCCGAAAATTTGTCACTTTTCGAACTTTTTTGTCTCGAAATTTTCACAGAGTGTCTAAATGGGGGATTGAGTGATCGAAAACGTGTTATTTGGTTAAATTATGTGATTTAAATTATGAAATGAGATGAAAAAAGCGCGCGATTGCGACGATTGTGGGCCGATTCGGCCATCAACCTCGGCCCAACGCACAGCTCTGGCCAGAAGAGTGAAACTCAGAAAAATTCAGAAAGTAGTACAAGCAAATAAACTGCTTCATCATGTTGGAACAGTACGGCGCCCAGCTTGTCCAGGGCCGACGGGCGTCGGAATATTATCCCATGAGAAAGCGGCAATGAGACCGACTTATCGACGTTATGAAATGAGATAATAATAAATTTTTTCGAAGGTCGAAAAAATATATTTTCTCAAAATTCATCCAAACGAAAAAAAGGAATATTTATTATGATCCAAGAAGGAGCCGAATATGAAGTCCCAAATTCGGTTATTCCATGTATGAGACCCAACACAAAATCCCGAGAGCCAAAGCCAAGGCAGCGATGAGAAAGATGACAGGGATTGCCTCGATCCCAACTGAAAAGTTTTCCACATCTTAACAAAGTTTAGCAAAAAAAGACTTTAAGATCGTATTTTTTAAGACCTGAAAATATCCCAATGCCCAGAGAATATATTCAAGTTTCAATTGGTCCGGGTTTAGCACGCCGTTTTTGTTAGTAGAAGAAAATACAAATCTAGAATGAAGGGGGCGTATTTTATGGAAAGAATATGGGCCGTGACTCTTGATCGAGGGTTCGCTTAATTTACGGATATCTGTTGTGCGGTCCCTGTGTGTTGTTTAGCACGGGGCCTCAGACCTCGGTTCCATGTTGGATCCGATTTTTGGTTCGAACCAGGTGTACGAGATCTCCTGGTTCTCACCAGGATCCTGTCTAACTCCGACAGGACCCCGACCGATCTGATGATCAGTCGCGTCGACCGAAAGGCTTCGAACTGCTGGGAATGAGCCTTACTACGCAGAGCTCGTGAGATCGGCTCAGGAGATCTGATAGATTGAAATAATTTATTAGCTCGTGAGATCGGCTCACGCGATCTGATAGATTGAAATAACTTATTTTTGTCCAGATTACCCGAAAAGCTTGAAAACTGATCATTCAGCTGATGTTGTCTCGAGGTTAGTAATGACTTTGAGCCGGAAGAGTAAAATTCAAAATGTCACTTTTCGACGGTGGAAAAAATGATTTTTTTTCAAAACTCATTCAAACGGCAAAAGGAATATTTATTTTGATTCGAAAAGAAGCCGATATGAGATTCCAAAAATGTGGGTTAGCACTTGTATATGAACCAAAACATAATCCCGAGAAGCAAAACCATGAGAGCGATAAGTAAAATGCCAGGGAGTACGGTACCCAGAACTGCAAATTTTTTTTAGCTTCTCAGTTTAGCAAAAAACGTTTAGATCATCTCAGATTTTTCGATTTTTTGAACTGGCGCCCAAAGAATCCATTCAAGTTCAAATAGTCCAGGTTCATGGCAAAAATAATTCTCGATTTGGACTTTTTCTCCATTGAATTCCACCTCATTGAAATGCTTACAATTAAACGTTACCTCGGCAAATATTACGGTGATTCACATCAAATCTTGAATTGAAACAAGAACTTTTTCTTCAATAATCTACAATTTTGTAGAGTTTCAGACTTGGAAATGCCAACAGGTTGGAACCATTATCTAAAACTCATTTTTAACTGGCCCTACACTTAAAAATACTCGAATTTCTTTCACATAGTACAGTTATCAAAAAACTTACTCGCAGGTCCCACGGCGCCGGCAATTATTTGAGTGCACGGGGGACAGCTTGGCGTATTTTCCACTTGGCGTCCAGAACCTGCAGAGCCCGAACAGCCGGAAGAGCCTGCAGAGTCCGCAGAGCTCGTAGAGCTCGCAGGGCCTCCAGAGGCCGGGTTTTTTAAGGTGGCACAAGGGGCCAGGGTCTGTAAGAAATCGTCTTTTTTATTTCCTTCTGAATCAATGGTCAAGGTGCGATTGAGGAATTTCCATAAATTTTCTCGGAAAATTATGCAGTCCTAATAAAGATCGCTACCTTTTACTGCTTTTTTTTTTTAGAGACATGTTATTAGGTTACAAAACTTTTCCCAGCTTAATTTTGTGATTAAATCATTTGAAAAATTACATACAAGTCTTCACGAACATCTACCTTTGAGAAATGATTCAGAAAATTAAAAGCCTCACTCTAAAAGCCTCCCATATACCAATAAACTAGTTTGGGTGCATTTGTTCGCTTTTGTTCTGAAAAACTGAAAATTGTTCTGAAAAACTGAAAATTAACTTCTAGGATCTTCTCTTGCTTTTTTCTAACCGTATTAGACGAGAACCAACTATCTTTCAAGAAGTCATTAATTTTAATAATATTTATTTACAGGAAGAAAAAAAAATAAAATGTATAAGAAAGTAAGTTTAACTTCTCAATTTTCAAGATGACTTACTTCTTTCAAGATCTGGTCCAGTCGTTTCTTGACAGTGTCATCAAGACTTCCTCGAATGTCTATCAGCTTTTCGCCATCGCAATAAGGTTTGATGTCGTCGACTGTGATCACTTTCAAGTTCTGGAAAGAGGAGTCTTCGAGTTTCGCATCGTCCAAAAAGATTGCCGGGCCTATAATGAAAGAATTTGAAAAAAATGACAATAAACTCAAAAACAGAAAGAGAAAAAGCAGAGAAACGAACCAGGTCCTTTGTGAGTTAATGCGGTCACTTGAGAGAGCGTCATCAATCTGTCCTTGTTCTTGATGACGCTGAGTGTGCTGATCCTCTCAACCGTATTGACGAAATTCGAAACATCATTTGCTTTCAAATCAGTTTCTTGGATAACTATTGGCGCCTCCGTGCAAGTCAACTTCGCGCACTCCGGGGGCACCGAATCGCAGGTGGAGTAACTCGAGATGGCTCTCTTGCAACATACATCTGCAAAGAAATATCGTCTTGAAAAAAATCGCATGCCGGGACGGTAGGTCGGTTCGGCTGCTTTTGGTGATGCCTTTTTTCATTTTTTGAAATTTTAGGAAGGCTTTATAAGGGGTTCAAAGTTTCCCGCTAAGACTCAAAGGATGTATAATTGTACAATGTATTATCTCAATTTCAAGATTCAAGTGAACTCGTTAAGGGTCACGCTCATCTGTCAATAATAATATTATTATTTAAAAAAAGTACGTATTTCTTCATAATAGGACAAATTTCGAAGCCAGTTTTTCAAAGATCTTTTCAAAAAAACCTTGTAGTTGAAACAATAAAAAAACAATATCACAACCAAAAAAACTATCATCTCTATGGAAAAGAGAAAATTTTTTTGACAAAACTCGTTCCTATATATTCCCCATGCCTTTTTCCTATACATACCTGCGGCGGAAGTCTCATGTGGCCAGGCCAAAAACGATGAGAAGGAACACAATTGGTTCGATACGGAAGAATATCCACGCTGAAATTTCAAAGATTGCATTTTATAATTTGAAATTTTTCTGAGAAGCTGACACCCAGATTTGAAAAAATAAAAATTCAGAAAAACGGTTTTTATTATAATAGAAATTCAACTTGATTTGATAAACTAAAAGTTGAGAATAACAATTTTTAAAAACTACAACTTTCGTTCAACTCCAAGTACATATTGGCAACATTGGCTGCGCTCTCCATCGACCAGGCACTCTCCATTTTTTTTTCATGTCAGGACCCTTTCTTGTGTCAACTATAAGAACATCTCAAAATGGTATTTTCTTGTCAAAAACCTATAGTTGGTTCGCGGCTGGCTTGGGACGGAAAACTGTATCTTTCGTGGAAAAAGAATTTGCGGAGGCTCCTCATGCGCCTTTAATAGTAAGCTATTTTGAAAACAGGGTCATTTTAAAGGCACATGGGGAGACTCCGCAAAGTTCTCTAACAAGGAGTTATTTCACTCTGCTTGGACTTGAAGTAACCTGAAAATTGGCCAGGACTATACGGAATGTACCAGATTAAGGTCCTCAAAGTCTCAACCTGGGAAAATTTCCAAATTCACGGAAAGAATGCCCCAAAGTCGAAGAATCTTCCCAAAACCACAAAAATACGCCGTTCTTTGACTTTGAGGGATTACTTCCACAGAAGTAGAAAGTTTTGGAAGTTGAGACTCTCAGGATCTTTATCTGGTACATGAGTATCCAGGCCAACTTCCGGAGATTTCCAGAAACAGAGTAAAGTTACCATCCTTGGGTTGTGGTTCCAAGCCAGCCGGGAGCCGAGTTGGAGCCGAAAGTGGAGCCGTCGGATGCCTCAGAACTGACCCATTTAGATGTCGACCTCCTGGCTGTGGACTTGATGGAAGGAATGACCACCTATCGACGTCCCAACTCATGTTGACCGCGTAGATTTTATTTTTTTTTTTTTCACGGCGTGAGTTAAACTTTGAGCTTTTTTCATTCTTCATTCTCATTTTATTATTTCTCACTTTAAGTTAGAAAGGTTTTTGACGAATATCGTCATCACGATGACCTGAAGTATCACTGAAAATAGAAAATCATTTTAAAACCATTCTAAAAATTTGTCTTTGCTCCTTTAAAAGTCTCGGAAAACGGTTTCTAATACCTCGGACATTGGTAACGCGAAACGGACGTGCTCGGGATGTTTCTGAGAACTTCTAGGGATCACTTAAGAGTGCTGAGGCTACTAAAGTGGTCACTAGAAATGTTCCGACACGTCCGATGTCTTTTCGCGTTACCAAGGTCCGAGGACCCTTTCAAGTACCACCTCTACGCGGTGATGGGGAGGCAACGCCATTTATGGCGGCTAACGGTACACCGGTCACGCAGTTCGACATGCTTCTGCCAACAGAATGGGCGGTCTTTTTTTAGCCATGGCAAGGCAAGAAAGATAATCAGACCACAATTATGCTATAACACGTTCAACACCATAGATGGAACTTTTTTGCAAGAATACCAGTCAACCAGGACGACAACACTGAATGACCGATTGCATAAGACCTACTGGAAAACGTGTGGTCCACGCTTCGATCAATAAAAGACAATAAAAGGTCGAAAGCGAAGATGGACCATCTAAGTATCTAAGTAAGTAAGTAAGGTCCGAGTGCCGTTTTCAAATTAATCCTGTTTTGTGTAGACAATTTCGATTGAAAATCGATTTTTTAAGCCTGAGTGAGCTGAATAATTACGAAAACTGTGCTTTAATCAAAGTTTTTTGAACGTCGAATTTGAGTTAAGAAAAACACGATTCTCATAAAATCTAGCATAAAATAAGAATAAACCCGTGAACTTGTTATAAATGATCCTCATTTTAATTCAAACCTCTCGAGGCGAGCGCTTGCCCTAGAAGCGGTACTTAAAAATCCAGTATTGAAAAAAAAAGTCTTTGGAGCGGATTCAGCAATGGAGCAACTTTTGACGACGTTACTTCCATTCGAATCGCTATTCTCCATGCTGCTTAAAATGCTTGTCTATTCAGCCGTTGCCAGTGCAACTTATACATTTTGTGTAAGTTTTTCCTACTGAAGAAAAAAAAGAAATAAAAACTTTGAAGATCGCTCAAATTGAGCTGAAAAGTGATTTGAAACAATCAGGTTTACATTCAAAAATTTTATTCAGTCTTTTTTTTCAGTAGAGTCAATATAATTATTATCATATTTCAGCTTTTCAAATACTTGATCCAAAATTCTGTATTTTTCGAGAAAACCTCAACTTTAACTTCTACTTTAATCATAAGCTTTCATGACGGAAAAGTTAGTGGGAAATTTTTTAGTGGCCACTTCAGGGTTTTGGCCTTTTAGTGGCCAGTATAGTGGTCAAATTAGTGGCCACTTAAGGGATTAAAAATTAGTGGTACCTATAGAGGTCTAAATGCTACTACTAGACCACTTAAAATTTTAGTGGCCACTTTAGGGGTCAATGGATCAACATAACTGGTCCAATCTGTTTTGAAATTATCAGAGTTACTGGAAGGAAGGAATAGTGGACGAAAAACTACTGAAGTGGCCACTAAAAAGGAAAATAGTGGTCACTATAGAAGTGGGTTTAGTGGCCACTTTAGTGTCCACTCCAAGTAGTCCTTGGCGAGCCTCTATAGTGGCCACTAAAAATTTTCCCAGAAGTGAAAGATTCTACCAGCCGAGAAGCTTCTTTTTTTTCAATATGGACTTCAGTACGACTTTACAAGACCTCTTAAACGCATCTAATTTTGACAGACCAAAAAGAAGAAGAAAGGGATGAGCGCCGAGGATAACACTACCATCACCGAAGACGATGAATCTGAGGAAGAGTCGCGACAGAAGAAAAGACGAAGAAGGAGGAGGAGGAATGAGACGGACGACTCGGCGACCAGTGGGACCACCACCAGTGCGACGTCGACCGGAAAAGATAGGAAAAAGCCGGCGGAGAAAGTTAAGGCTCCGATGGCCGGTAAGGTCTTATCGAGGTTATATTGAAAACCATAAATTTATAAACGGATAGGGGTGGTATGACAATATAACCACCAGTATAGCCGGTATGAAAAAAAAAACCCCTCGGACCATGAAATCCTCTCAAATCCCTTAGACTTCCGGAGAGACCCCATTTGAAGCCTTACTGCTCCACCTTCCATTTAAAACAGCTTTAAATTCCAGGAACCTACGACCCCAACTACCAGACCCTTGCCGGCCTCAACAACGCCGAGATTTTCGACAAGCCAGGAGGAGCTGGAGGAGCAGGAGCAGGAGCAGGAGCAGGTCCAGTGGCGCCGAGGCCGAACGTCGCCGGAGGCATCGCCGGCACTCATGATCCCAACTACCAGACCCTCGCCGGCCTCAACGACGTCTTCGAGAAGAAAGATGGAGCTGGACCAGTTGCGCCAGCGTACAACTGGGTCCGAACCACCGCCCCTCTGGTTATGTGACTGAATTTTCAGGGGGCCAAGGCCGGAACCTACGATCCGAATTATCAAACTCTGGCCGGTCTCAATGCTGACATTTTCGATAAGAAAGGTGGAGCTCCTAATCAAGTGAGTTAAGATGAGATTAATTATCGTGAAACTTAAAAAAGGATTCTTAGACTTTTTTCTTTAAAAATAAGAGTTTTCAGTCCTTCAAATTCTAGCCAAGGTTCGGAAAAAAACAAGACTTTTGAAAAATCTGTTCTTCTAACGCTGTCGGAAAAACTTCTAGAAGAATGTTTAAATAGAGCCAAAAGGGGAAAAATCGATATTCCTTGAGGGTATCAGTTGGTTCTATATAAAAGAAGACCCTTTAAAAAATTTAAAAAACCACATCTTACTCAATTCTGATCATTCTGAACCAAGATATGAATTTTTAAAGTTTTGAGTGACAAAATTAATACCAACAAATGAGAAAAATCGATATTTTGAGAGCTCTATGGGTTCTCTAGAGTACCAAACGGTTCTATTTGAAGAAGGAACCTCTGAAAATGTCAAAAAACTACATTTTACTCGGATCTGAGCATTTTGAGCCGAGATATGAATTTTTGAAGTTTTGAGTGACAAAGTTGACCCAAAAAGGGAAAAATCGATATTTCGAGAACCCTATGGGTTCTTGTAGGTACCAGTTGGTTTCATATGAAAGAGGACACTCTGAAAAGGTTAAAAAACTTAATTTTACTTGGATCTGAGCATTTTGAGCCGAGATATGAATTTTTAAAGTTTTGAGTGACAAAATTATTACGAAATGAGAAAAATCGATATTTCAAGATCCCTATAGATTCTTGAGTGTACCAGTTGGTTCCAAATAAAACAGGACTTTTTGAAAACATTAAAAAACCTAATTTCACTTGAGTCTGAGCATTCTAAGCCGAGATATGAATTTTTGAAGCTTTGAGTGACAAAATTGGCCCAAAATGGGAAAAATCGATATTTTGAGGACCCTATAGGTTCTTGAGGGTACCAGTTGGTGGAATATGGAGCAGGGCCCTCTGAAAACGTTAAAAAACTTAATTTCATTCTATTCTGAGCATTTTGAGCTGAGATACGAATTTTTGAAGTTCCCAATGACTAATTAACCAAAAAACCGAAAAATCGATATTTTCCTCAGAAAAATACTAGTTACAAATTTTTCTCATTCTCGTGAAGTTCTTAAAATTTGAGCTATTCCTCAAAAAAAAAAGATTTTCAGCAACCCCAAGCCGGAAAACTCGACAAGAACGGACCAGTTGCCCCAGTCAACAACTGGGTCAGCAATCCTTTTTTCCCAGATTGAAAATGGTATCTTTAGGGCGTCAAGGCGGGAACCTACGATCCAAACTATCAAACGTTGGCTGGACTCAATGCCGACATTTTCGTAGCCGACAAGAAGGCCGGAGGAGCTGGAGCACCTGGGTTCGGAGCCAAAAAACCAGCCCTGCCAGTCAACCAGGTCATTTTTTCAAGAAACTTTGACGAAAAAATCAAAAAATAACCATTTTTTTCGAAAAATTTGACAGTTTTTGAGTGTCTGCGTCTCTTTTCCATCACCTTTGAAGTCAGAGAAAAATGAAAATAGCTCTTAAACACGAGAGGGTCGTCGAGAGACGAAGAGGGCGCAGAGGAGCCTCATCCTTTCAAGTCCTTTCAAAAAATAGACTATATAATCCACGTTTTGTTTCTGCCTGCACCATTTTTGGTCGCGAAATCCGAATTCCCCGCCTTTTTAAACTTTTCCCACGCGTTTTATTAACATAATCATTCCATTTACATCAAAATCTTTCCAAAAAAGGTTCGAATTTTTACAAAACTTACTCAAACCTTGATAACGCGAACGAGGCTTTTCTAGTGGCCACTTAAGAGTGGTGACACTACTAAAGTGTCCACTAAAAGAGCTCCTTCCGATTAACGTTACCCAGGATCGAGTATGAAGATTTTCCGCGTAATAGTTTTGAAAAATGCGACAAGTTTGCAAATTGGCGCCAAAAACGCATCGCAACCGCTTCGCATGCGAACTGCAAATGACGCACGGTTCAATTTGAAGAAAATGCATTGTTTTGTCTCTAAATAAGATTTCCAAGTAGTCCTACTCAGCTCAAGATGGTTCTAGAGAATTCGAAAATTGCCTTGAAAGGCCCAGAAAATGCAATGATATCAAATAAGGCTCAATTAGTTGCTCTAATGGCCCAACTTATTGTTTTTTTCTTGCGAAAATTAATCCAGAATACTTCTTGATACACCAGATCCTGGAAGTCTTTTTCTTCTTCATTCTCGGAAAAAAAATACCCAAAACTTCAAAATGGCCCATTTTTCGGATTTCTGGACTTTGAGCCCCTGTTTTCTCAAAAAGTAAGAAGTTGGGCAACTTGGGACTCTCAGAAAACTTTACTCGGTCCAAAAAAAATCCAAAAATTACAACTTTTTCGAAAAATTTGAGTTTTTGAGTGTCTGCGTCTCTTTTTCCCTCATCCCTTGGCGCCCCGTGCAGGCGCGCGAAAGTCGCTTTACGGTCGGGTGCACGTGAAAAATCAATACACTTTGATCAATTTGAAGCGTTTTACGGTTTTTTATGATTCTGTTAGACTTTGAGAAACTGTTTCTCAAAAACCAGGAAGTTGGGCAAGTTGGGACTTTCAGAAACCGGCCAATTTTCAGAAAAATCAAAGTGAATGACCTTCCTTGTAGGGATGACTAGATCGAAAATCAATAGCAGGAAACGAATTCGGAACTATTCAGAATGCCAAGGCGGCGACACAAGATCCGAATTATCAGACCTTGGCTGGACTCAATGCTGATGTCTTCGGAGCGGATAAGAAAGGAGCGGGAGCAGCTCCAAAAAAGATAGTCCCTCCTGCCAACCAGGTGATAAGTGAATTAATTCTTTTTTTTCGAAAAATGAAAATACAGTATGCAAAAGCCGCGACGAAAGATGCCAACTACCAGACTCTGGCTAATCTCAACGCGGACATTTTCGGAGCGGATAAGAAGAAGAAGTGGTGATTCGGATTGATAAAATATTGTAATTGAGATGAGTTGAGCAGACAATCACGAAAAAAAAACCCTTGAAAAATTGACCTACAGCTCAAAATGGTCGCGTTTGGAATGGGTCAACGCGCGTTGCGGCGAAGCCATTATAAGGCTTCATGGCCTCCCTTGAAGCTTGTCCAAGGCGCCGAGCGTAAGTCGCTCCTGGTCGGGCGCATGTTGCAGGAGAAAAAGGAATAAGTATGGTCATACAGAACCCGAACTGATATACGGCTGAACCATTTTAAAACTTAATAGTTTCCTTAGCCGCCGCGCGTAAATCGTTTGAAGTCGGGCGCTTTTGAGAGTAGAAAAAAAACTTGCAGTTAGGTATGGTTTGAAGAAAGAAAAAAGTTCATATAGGATAAAATAAATCGGAAAATGAGTTTTTCTCAAATATTTGAGAAAAAAAATTGACGATCTCATAATTTACAATCAATCCAAAATACTAAAGAAAAATGATCAACTTTCGTCAATTTTTTTTTCGGTTTTCACTTAATTTACACTAAGTAAAAGGATAGAAACCCAAAAAATAGAGCATTTGAAAACAACAAAACTCACACAATTTCTATCTTGAATTTTTCTCCACGGCTTTTTAGAACTCAAATTGAACCGATTTGTCCGAAAAGATGTTGTTTCGAACCTAAAAACAGCGAAAAAGTGAGATGAATATTTTTTAAGAGCTGTGATTGGAAAGCTACTTTTTTAACTTGAAAAATGAAGTTTCAAAGCTTTATCTTTTCTAAGATTTTCCTGAAAACATTGTGAAAAAACCTTTTTGGAAATATTTTTCAAATCATTGCAGTTTTTTCCAGGCTCGAAAGTTTTATCAGAACTTCAATGTTTTGAAAAAAAAAAAGTCACCTATTTTGAAAATGCGTTTCTAACTTTGAGAGCATCACCTCCAGCCGATTCGTACTGAAAAAAACCTAGAATACAATTTTAAAATCTTGGAAAAAGTCCTAAGAGAAAAAAACTGAATTTTCCGAAACCACGTGAAATAAAATGATCATAATCTAGATTAAAACCTTTTTTTCTGATTTTTCCAAAACAGCTGATCCATAAGAAAAAAACTTAAAAAGACCCTTGAAAAAAAGAAAAAAATTGAATTTTTTTAAATTATCATAATTTGATCTGTGAAAGCTTCGTAAGAACATCCATTAAACCGGAAAAGCGTCAAATTTTTCCCAAAAAAATCCTAAAATTTTTTTCGAAAACTTTCTTGAAACTTTCTTGGAAACTTTCTCAAAATTAGGAAAATCTGTCATTTAAAAAAAACATCTATTTTTGGCTTCAAGGAAAGTTTTTTTCGCTAATAAATATTCTTTTGGCATTATTCGAATCAATACCGCCTTTGATCGAAAAAATCAATAAAATATATATAAAACAGGACCAAATTTATCGTCAATCCTCACTCAGAAAAATCGAAATGAAACAATCTCACAAACGGATATTACAAGTAGTGCGAATAATAGTAAAAAAAATAAGTCTCATCAATTTTTTTTTTTCGAAAAACTTGATATTTCTCCAAGTTAAAGCCATCCGTAATCATAATAAAAAGAAATAACAACAAAAAAATCCAGTAGGTATGAATAAAAATGGAAAAATTATTAGAAAACGAGTAAAAAATGAAGAAAAATGGTGAGGATCTCGAGAATAGTTCAAATGTGGTTAGCCAACAAAGAAGAAGGGAAAAAACGTAACATGCAAAATGATATAAATGAGAAGAAATACAAACATTGTATACAACTGAATGTGGTTAATTATAAGGGTGATGGGGAAAAATAATCATGAAATAATTGAAAATCGAATCAATATGATCAAAAAATGGTTGATTTTTAACGGCGCGTCCGTTTCGTCGAAGTCGGAGAATCGAAGATTTTCTTGAGTTTCTCGTCGGAAAATTCGTTCAGCTTTTTGGAACACTGAAGAAAAATTGGTTAAGTTGAGAAAATTCAGAATCGATAGTTATGTCTGTTTTGTAAAGCCTGAAAGTTCTGAAAAAAGCTCATATCTTGCAAAAACCCCTTGGGAACTCGAACTTGCGACCCTTCTGATCATAAACTAACTCTCAAACCACTGAGCTATCCTTCTTGGAAGCTTAAGAATCATTTAAAAATTATAAAATGACAATAAAAAACTTCATCTAGAGATAATTCAAAAATGAGAGAAACCAGGCAGCTCGAATTTTCTTCATCCGTCTGGTTGTCTCTCAATTTTCTATGCTCTCTAGCTCAAGAAGAGGGAATTTGGAAAGGTTTGAGCTAGAGATAACTGAAAAACGAGAGACGTCAGACATTTGGGATCTACTCTAACTTCCTCGCCTTCTCCTAGTATTGTACACTATTTTGAAAGATTGACTGAGTTAGAAACAATTGATAAATGAGAGACGCCAGACAAAAAGATTACTCTACATCTCTGCCCCTCTCGAAGTTCCATACTATCTAACCTAGTTGATATACTAGAGGCACTAGACAGTGTAAAATTACTCTCTATGTCTGGCCCTCTCTTGAAACTCCATACTACTTCGGCCAAAAAAAGAAACCCTAGACATAACTGAAAGTGAAGAGACGCCAGACAGCTCAAATCTTTCCCTAACGCCTGGAACTCTCCAAGTTTCACTCACTCTCTAGCTCTAAACCAATTTTCCCCCTCTTCACCTCATAAATCTCGCTGTCCTCGTCGTTATACTGCTCGCAATTGGCGAAGATCAGCTTGAAGTCGGAGCAGACCTGGAAAAAAATCGATAAAATCAATAAAATGGATGAAAGATCAACCTCATCCGTATGATCGTATATCCGTTGCTTCATCTTGTTCATCATCGTCCTCAGGTCCATTGGCCTTTTGATGACGTCATAGTAGTCGGGGACCTGAGAAATTGAAATGACTATTCCTGTTTCAGATCAAAAGATTGTGACGGTGATTTTACATGTTACTCTGTCCAACTTTACGGGCTGGGTAGCCCCGGGACAACTGTTTTGACTAGCGAGACGGCCCGGGGCGCTACTCTGAGCATAATTTTCATTCGCTACAACTTAAAAACTCCTGGTCGCATTTGGAATGGGTTGCGTTGCGGTCGCGGTGCGGCTTCTTCGAGTAGTTCAAAATTTCCAATGACGAAACCGTCCATGTTTAAGCTTTACAAGCAGGCGCGCGAAAGTCGTTTTAAGGTCGGGTGCGCCTTAATGATAACCGCTACGCAACCGCAACGCATCGACATTTTTCGCGAAACTTATCAGGGGAGCTCATTTTGGTACCCATCAAAGCGTATCGAAATTCTGAGTCTAGTGGTAATTCTTGAATTCTTGAAGGGCCCTTTTAAGAAACCTCCAAAAAATCATAACTTTCTTTAATTGAAATCGATTTTTGTGAAACAAACTGTTAAAAATTCCAAATTCTAGGATCTTCAAGCATAAGGTTCCTACAGTACCCCTACAGCCAATAATCGTTGCAAGACCCACTTCTTTGGGATCGACCGGCTCGATGAAGGGCCAGGCGAACTCCTGTCGCATGCAATCTTTCAGCAAAGCTTCCAGTTGCCCCATTTTCTCTTTGGTATCCGTGGAAGTGTGGCGAATTTGATGCGCTGGCGAGAAATCTTCCAGTTCCGAGGCTGAAAATGGCAATTTTGAGGCTGAGATCTGGAAGAAGATATTTTGAAAAAATTTGTCATGACCTATATACGTACTCCTTATTGGCTTGGCTTGCACATCCTAACTACTGAAAATAAAATTTTGAGCTTGCTCTCTTTAAATTTTGAAAGCGCAAGATGACATCATAGCATAGAAGATCAGAAAGTCGCTAGGAGTCGGGCGCAACTTGACAAATACCAAGAATGTAAAACTATTTTTGATGATAAAAAGCAGCTCAAATGCGACGTTTTGTGTCATTTCATGCTGTTTCAAAGCGTTGAAAAGCGAAGAGTATCAGTACGTAAACACATCACGAGAAATTGCATACTTTTTCAAATTACAGTAAATCTTATTTCTAGCACTAATCCACCTGTCAAATAGTATTATGCGAAAACCTAAAGATTCATATTTTCGAAACTACAGTAACTCTTTTCTGCCACTGGTCTCTATACGAATCAGCAGTATGTAAACACCTCAGAGATCCGCACGAAAACTTGCAGAATTTCAAAACTACAGTAACCCATTTCTCTATCCCTTCTTATCAACTTTCAGAGCCTAAAAAGCGCTCAAAAATGCAGATTTTCTAAACTACAGTAACCCATTTCTCTATCCCTTCTTATCAACTTTCAGAGCTAAAAAAGCGGTCAAAAATGCAGACTTTCTAAACTACAGTAACCCAATTTTTCTCCCACTTCCAACTTAAGTTCGGATCTTGGAAAGCGAACAAAAATGCAGACTTTCTAAACTACAGTAACCCATTTTTCTATCCCTTCTTGTCAACGTTCAGAGCTTTAAAAAGGCACACAAATGCAGACTTTCAAAACTACAGTAACCCATGTCTCTACCACTTCTTATCAACGTTCAGAGCTTGAAAAGGGCACAAAAATGCAGACTTTCTAAACTACAGTAACCCATGTCTCTACCACTTCTTATCAACGTTCAGAGCTTGAAAAGGGCACAAAAATGCAGACTTTCTAAACTACAGTAACCCATTTCTCTATCCCTTCTTATCAACTTTCAGAGCTTAAAAAGCGCTCCAAAATGCAGACTTTCCAAATTACAGTAACCCATTTCTCAACCAATAAACTTCCCTTTGAGACCCACCTTTCCTTTTCCTACTATTCCTTCGTTCCAAGACCACTTCTTCGTCTTCCAGCGTCTCATCTCCATCGTCCATCGACCCATAATCGTCTTCATTGTACCTGAAATTCCTGTCTCCAGAAATTAATTCATTTAATCTTCAAACTTTGGCCGACTTCTTGAAGATCGTTTCGATTGATCCGGGGTGTTACCATTGGACCTTGTGGTTCTTTTCGAAGCCTTCAAGGAAATTGATTTCTTCAGTGGGACTTTTGGAAAGATAAACCTTGTGGGGAGGTGTTTCGGCGCCACTACCGTTACTCTCCGTGTACTGAACTCTCCGGACAGCCCGGCCACTACTTGTTCTTGTGATGGATTCACTGGAAATGAAGGGAATAACTAATTCGTCCGAAAAAAAGTCAACCATTTTCTTAAAACTCTGATCGAAAATTCGATAGAATTAAAAAAATTTAACTATCAACTTCATCGGGCTAAAAACTAGAGACTATGAAGAAGATAGAGACTCAAAGACACATAAAGAAAAAATAAATGTATCCTTAAAAAATCTGCTTCAAGAAAAAAAATTTCAAATGTAAAACGCGCTGGAATTCATTTTTTTCCTATCCAGCTGTCTGGTTCTCTCTTTTTCCACCATACTATCTAACGACTTTTTCCTCCAACTCCTCAGAAAGGTAGTACAAGGCTCTAACTTTCGTATTTTCATATGAAAGTTACTTTTTTCAGCCTAGCCAAATTTTAAACTTTCAAAAAAATAGTTGACTAGTTTAAAATACTATAAAAAGGCTTCAACTTTCATATTTTTTCATGGAAAAAGATCCTTTTTTTCAACTCAATCAGCTTCTTAAAAAAAGTTAAGGACTACCTTAAAATCTTCAAAAAAAAGTAAAAGCCTCTAATTTTCCTATTTTCATGTGAAAGCTCTTCTTTTCAATCTAACCAATTTTTTTCACTGTCAAGAAAAATAGTTGAATACTTTAAAATCATAAAAAAATGCCCTGACTTCCCTATTTTCATGAGAGATCCTTTTTCTAAACTCAACCAGTTCCTCAAAAATCTAAGGACTATTTTGAAATCCTGTAAGAAAAAGCCTCTAAGCCTCTAATTTTTCTATTTTCATGTGAAAGTGCTTCTTTTCAGCCTAACCAATTTTTCACTTTCAGAAATAGTTTACCTAAACAAAAAGACTATCAAGTCTTTAACAGTCCCTAATTTCATGAGAAACATCCTTTTTTTTAAATTTAATCAGTTCCTCGAAAAAAACTAAGGGCTACCTTAAAATCCTGGAAAAAAAGTGGTCTAAACCTATAATTTCATATTTTTCAAGTAAAAGTTCTTCTTTTTCAGCCTAACCAATTTTAAAATTTCAAAAAAATAGTTGAATACTTAAAAAAATCCTAAAAAGGCCCTGACTTCCCTATTTCCATAAGAAACATCCTTTTTTTAACCCAGCCAGTTCTTCAAAAAAATTGAAAACTACCTTAAAATCTTCGAAAAAAATTTTAAAAGGCTCCGATTTTTCCTATTTTTCATGTGAAAGTGCTTCTTTTTAGTCTAACCAATTTTTAAAACTTCAAAACAATAGTCGAATACTTTAAAATCTTAAAAAAAAAGCCCTGACTTCCCTTATTTCTCATGGGAAAAAAATCTTTTTTTAATCCAACCAGTTTTTGCCATTTAAAAAAAATAATTGGCTGCCTCAAAATTCTGTAAGGAAAAGCCCTCTAAACCTCCGATTTTTCCTGTGGAAAGTGCTTCTTTTTTTCAACCTAACTAATTTTTATCTTTTTTTCAGAAAATAGTTCACCTACAAAAAAGGCTTCCAAGCCTCGAACTTTCATCTTCTTTGGGAAAAAAATATTTTTTTAATTTCAACCAGTTCCTCAAAAAAAAATGACTACCTTAAGATCCTCAAAAAAACAATAATTTTCATAATTTCATGTAGGTTTTTTTTTTTCAATTTTTTTCCCATTTAAAACAGTCGAAATTTAAAGTTTCTCTCAACCTTACATTGATATAACCCACCTTTCCTCCGCCTCGGACGCGATATTACTCTCATCGGCGCTGTTGTCGTGGTCCCCATCTTGCAGCTCTTCCTTCAAAGCCGCTTCTGAAGCGAATCTCTTCAGTTATTCACCACTTTATGATTTTGAGAACCCCTGGCGGCGCTTCTCTTCTCGGCTGCGGCGTTCTTGCGTTTCTCCGCAGCACAGACGGAGCATTGCCAGTCGACCGGCGGCGGCCGTTCGATCCGGACACAGTGGATGTGGAAGCATTTGTCGCAGGTCGCGCAGAGAACCAAGTCGTCGGCGGCGCCTTTTCGTCGGCACAGACGGCATTTTCCCTGAAATTTATGAAAGTAATGAATTGATATATAAATGAAAGCTTGTAAAAATCAAGAGGCGCTCCGTTGCGCAACAGGTTGTGTGCCTGTCTACAGTCCACAGGGTCACCAGTTTCGATCCCCGCTTCGACCCTAACCCTCCCCCTCAGGGGTTTAAGAAAATACAAAGGCGTATGAAGAAAAAAATCTTAAAAAGTTCTAGCCAGAAAGATCATATTTTTATATGATAAATTTTTTTCTCGAAAAATTGAAAAATTTTGTGGATTTTTCAAGTAGGTATTCGGAATCTTGAGAATTTGCAGAAATGCTTTTTTTCACTCCTTATATGCTTTTTTAAAACGATTTTTTTCTCAGGAAAAGACAATTTTTCAAAAATTGCCCAGTTCTCTGAATGTTTTTCTTCCTGTTTTTCTTGTTATATAAAATGTTGCTAAACTCAAAATTTCTCCCCATTTAACTGAACTTTTTGATTGGAAATTTCTAAAAATTTTTAAGAATTCTTTCTCAAAATAAACCACTACTGGTTCAAAAATGCAGTATCCTATGTATTTTTTTCTTCATGTAAATCCTTTCCAAAATAGTTATTTTTTTCTTTTTTTCCCAAGAGCTGTCTTACAGAAATAGGAATAACTCTTAGTAATCTTTTTTTCAAATTCAAGGTAGAAAAAAACTTGATTTTTTTGAACTATCAAGTTTTTAAAAGCTTCATTCGACTCAGAAAAACTTCATGACCATTTTTTCAGGATTCTACTGAAATTTTTCAAGTTTTTGGGAAGATTTAGTAGATCACGATTAATTCAATAGTTCAAAAAGTACTATTTCAGATTTCACTATCCTACTTTTTCTTTTTTTAAGCCCGGGTCCTTTTTTTCTAATTTTGTTCTTCAGCTTCGGTATTTTTTTCAATTTTTTTCGATTTTTTTAAATTCGGTCCTTTTTCCGTTCTGCTCCAAAATTTTTCAGCATTTTATTCAAAAATCGACAATAATCCCCCATTCCACCTATAAATCACCTGCAATCGACTCTTGTCCCACAAGATGACGGGTTCCAACGTGGAGAGGAACAAGGAAAGGGCCGAGATCGATTCAGCTTCGATGAGAGCCGTCTGCCAACGGAGGAAAATCGCGGCTTGTCGTAGGTTCGATGACCCATCTTCAAGTGAGAACAGTGAAAATAATGATAAATCATTGCGATTTGATTACGTTCATCCTTGACGTTGACCACAAACGGATGTCGGAAGAACTTGAGGCTAATACACTGGATCAGTTGGAGGAAGGCGAACGCGAGTCTGGGAAAATTCAACTTATAAGATATCGAAAAGATTAGGTTCATGATTCTTTATAAGCGTCGTAGTGCAACTGGTTGCGTGTCTGTTTGAGGTTCAATGGGTCACAAGTTCGACCCCACTATGGCCCAACCAAGGGGTTTAAGAAAATTTGGTAGTGGGAAAAAAAAAATTACGACTTCGTGATCCGAGGCCACTTAAGCCAGTCCACTGATTATCACTGATCGACTTGCTGATCAAGCGGTACAAAAGCTTAAGAAGAAGAAGTTACTAAAACTTGTGGATCCATTGAAAATACGCCAGCCTGCACATCTAACTAACCAGGGAATGGTCTTACTGTGAGACTTCTAAATGAGACTAGGTTCATTAGATAGAGATTTTTACGCTGATTCCAAATCTCTCCTCAAAAGTTGCCCTATAGGCCTGTGAGACTAGTCTCATTCAGAAGTCTCACTGTGAAGTCAGACCATTCCGTGGTAAGTACAGACGTAACGTTTGCAAAACTTTTCCTTTCCTGCCAAAATTTATTTTTGGTTTCCTCGAAATTTTAAAATAACTACACTCATCTGAGAAAATTGAGAAATGAAGCTCAAAGAACTTAGAAGCGCCAGAGTGGTCCCTATAGGGGTTTAGGGTTTGACACTTATTTACTAAAACTCAAGTGGCCCCTATAAGGGTCTTTCAAACGAAAAAAAAACTTGATACATTTTTTTCTATGTAAACGTTTTCATTCAAAAACGCTAATTTTTTTTGTTTTTCGCATGAAAATGCTTCTTCTCATGGTGCTCATAACAATAATCGACTAGTATGCCACTAACTAAAATCGGGCCACTTTTGCAAGCTTTAGTGGCCCTTATAGGGGCTGGTAAAGTGTTCACTTCAAGGGCCTGGGACCACTTTGGACTTCCTAAGAAAATGAATCATTTGAAGGGAGTTGAAAAGCTGAAAAGCGGTTTAGAGCTTTTATTGGAAAAGCTTCAATTTCTCAGAAATTCGAATAATATGCAGTTTCTAAAGGTCGATTGAAAGTATGACGCGCTTTCTCTCCTCCTCTCATGTTACCGTGCTATTTTCAGGTCTCCTCGGTGAGAGAGAAGAGAGCGCAGGCAGGTCAGAGTAGTCCAAGCCTTTCTCCTCCCAACTCACTTCTGGCAAGGGCCCAGCCGGGTCAGCTCCTCATTGGTGAAGATGACTTCCTCTCCAATGACCACGTCCTTTCTGAGTCAATCCGGTGACGTCACCAGTCTCGGCGAGAAGACGTCGCCACTCGGCTCTGTCGACTCCATGGCAAGCGGCCAGGGAGCCGAGCATCCCCTGCTCGATCTTCTCCTCCAGGTCCAGGAACAAATCCCTCAATTCGGCGTCCCAATCGATATTTCCGGTTTGATAGGGGTCCGTGTCGGTCAGCATCAGAGTCTCCTTCCATTCTCCGCTTTCGATCGCCTTTTCCTGAGAAAAAAAAGGTTTTTTGAAAGACTAGAATAAGTTTTCGAAACCGCATTTATCCAGGAAGGTCATTTGGATTTTTGGAGGGGAATTTTTAGAAAATTTTTTCCTTCTAGGATATTTCTTGATGTACAAGATGAACATCTTGGAAGTCTTAACCTGCCCAACTTTCTAGTTTTTAAAAAAAGACACCTCAAAGTCAAAATAAAGCCGTAAAATCCATCAAAACAATTTTTTTAAAGATTTGAGTCTTTATTTCCCGGAAAGTAGGACGTTGTCAGGGTTTGATACTTTTAGAATTTTTTAGTATTTTGGCCAATTTTCAACTTGATAGTGAAATTAACTCCCTTGTAAGGTAACAAATCTTCAAATAGAGTCCCAAAAATCTGCGCGAAATTCCACAAAACTTCCTTTTTTTCAAAAAAAAAACTACAAAAGCTCAAAATTTGAAGTTTTTTGGCCAACTTCCTGGAAATTCCTAACCGAAAAGTTTAATAACTTCCCTTGTAAGGCAAAAAAAAAATCCTTAAACAAAAACACAAAAAATTGCCAAAACTCCACAAAAATTTCTTTCCTCAAAGTCCTCAAAAATCACGAATTTTCGAAAATTAGATACTCTGGTTTGTATAGATCGCCTTTTGAAAACAATAAAGGGATGAAAAAAAAATATTTCCGCCAATTTTTTGTGGAAAAGTTTGTTGAAAATAATAAGCTTCAAGAAAAATTTGAATACTGTGCAATATTGACAAAAAAATGATCTAGAGCCTTGAAAAAAATCTCAGAGTAAAAACCATATTTTTCTTGAAAAAAAGTACATTTTTTTCTGCATTTTTCAAGTACAGTGAAACGTTCATATTTCAAAAAATCGGCAAAAAAATTCTACCATAAACTCGGCTTTTTTTTCGTAACTTTTACTACAAAACTGCAAAAAGATGGGTCTTGAAGCGAACTGGTTCAAATTTGGGATACGGTACTTTTGGCAGAAAAATAAGCTGACGCGGAATGGGCTATAGATCATATTCAAAAGTTCTATCGAATTGAAAATCCCTAAATAGTTTTTTTCCCTATTCTTCTAAAACTTCTGAAACTGAGATTCACCGTTGTTCCGACGACATCCAGAAGACAGGGCTTGAAATAATTGAACTCCTCGGCGAGGGCGATTTCCCGGAAGCCGCGTGGGTTCAACGATTGGATGAACTGGGGAAAAAAGGTAATTTTTTCGTGATTTTCCAAGAAAACCTCTTCGAAAACGGCCGTCGAAGGGATGAAGCTGAATCTCGGCCTCGAATTCCTCTTTTCGCCGTGAACGTGGCACGTTGCCAGGTCACAGCTACACGTCAGAATGATATTATTTCGGGTTTCCTCGTCAACTTCCGTCTGGAAATTAAGGAATCAGATAGTAATTTTCAAGTTTTAACCATACACCGGCTGGATATCACCTCAGACTTTTGCGCGCGAAAAAAAAAATTTGAAAATTTACTGAGGTAGGCCGCACTTTTCGGGGGGTAAGCCGCACTTTTTGGAGGGTAGGCAGTTTGAGAAGGGGGGCGCACCTCGGGGTGGGACCCAGCCGACGTATAGTTACAAAATCCAACATGATTTTGTCTTAATTTTGATATCTTAATATATGATACCGATAAAAAGCGTCAAATTGAAGATTCTAGATAATCAATCACTCTTTCCCGACGTGAGAGACGAGTCATTGGCAAGAGCGACGCGGCTTTTTTGAACCACAAAAAAATAGCAAAAAAAGGTATTTTTTTATCACTTTTATACTTCTGTTCGTCCAAATAGACCATGAAAAAAATAAAAAAATAAAAAGCTTATTGATAAACTGTCAAAGAAAAAAATTTGAGCTCGATTTTCCCCAAAAGCCGCGACGCGTACGCAACGCCTCACCCTTGCCAGCCTACCCATGTCGCTTTTTCCAATCGAGCACTATTTTTTTATTTTTTTCATTCTCAGTCTGAGGTTAGACATGACTGTCATATGGAAATGAAATTTATTGATTTCCAAATTCGTAATATATTTTCACTCTTATTTCTCACCATCAGAACTTCCGTCTCGGTACAAACGCCGATTCGATCTTCTTCCCTCGGGTTTTCGACCAAAATAACCGGCAAATTGTCGATGACAAAATAATTGCGGAAGGCGCGGTCGCGGCCCAAGTGCAAATCGCCGATTCGGGCTGCAACAATTAGAAAATAAATTGAAAAAAAAAGTAATTTTGTGAAAAATCATAGTGAAAAAAGTGAAAAAGGCTTTTTTGCAATAATAAAATATTTTCTAACTAATTCAAGAAAAGTTTTAAAAATTATAGAAATTCGAAAATAGCAAAAAAAACCAACAATAAATCTCGAAGATCTTCTCGATGAGATTGTTGGCGACGTCGTCGCCGCCCTCCTTCTGCAGGGAACGAGCCTCGACGATCTCGTCCAGCTCAAGTTCGCCGTAGGGCACCGAATCGAGAAGGATCTTAACCATTCTTTATCAGTGGCCGTAATGAGGGATTCTTGGTTTTTTCAACTGGAAAACTCCGTAAATGACTCAATTTGTTATTCTAATGAGCCGTTCGCAGTTTCGCCAATGAAGAACCAACATGCATGGCTTGATATTTTCCTCAAATGAGCCGTTCGCAAGTTTGCCAACGATGAACCAACATGCATGGCTTAATATTTTCCCCAAATGAGCCGTTCGGAAGTTTTCCAACGATGAACCAACATGCATGGCTTAATCTTTCGTTGAGACACATAAAACTGAGAAAATCAATCTGTAACGCAGAGAAACCCATAGAGATTGTCTCAAATTTCGAAAATTTCGTTTTTAGAAAAACTTTTGTGAGCTTCCCACTGACCTTTGAACAAATTTACATGTATAATCTACCACCAAAAATTCTAAATTTTTCTGAGGACTTTTTAAGCTAAAACTCAAGTTCAGAACGCAACCTTGCTTCTCTAAAAAAAAATTCCTTTTCTCATCCAACCATCTTTTTCACCAATTTAGCCCTGGAGCACAATATCCCCATACAAAAACGCTTCAGGACTTCCTAACCGTTTCCAAATCTTCCCGATCCGTCCGTCGATTCTCTCTAACCGCCTTGAGATGGGCTTTCAGTCGAAGGGCGACTTTTCCAGGCGTTGTCCTCTGAACAGTTTTTGGAATGAATATTGATTGATTTTTGGAAAATACTTTTGAAGCTTCGGAATCCTTGTTCTCCATCTCATACTCCAGAGCGAGGCGAGCTTCTCGGGCTTCCTGGAAAAAAATCAAGTGAAAATTATTAAAACTTTTTTTTGGATCAACTCCGTGAAAATTTGCCATGAAAAAAAAACTCAGCTCTTAAAATTTAATAAAATTAACTGCGAAAATCTAAAAATGGAGGTAAAATCTCGAATTTTTTTAGAGCGTATAATGCCCTGCAAAAAAACTTCTCTTTTTGAAAATCCATAGGATAAACCGAGGAAAATCATTAAATAGAGATGAATTTCATGAAAGCCGTCCTATTGAATAAAAAAAACAAGCACTGTGTCTAGAGAGCTGAAAAAAACATCAATTTTTAGCTTTTCATGTTGAAACTTCACCTGTATTTCAAATACCTTTCCACAAAAAGTCCAAAAAAAAAATTTATTCATGAATTTCAAGCATTGCCATTTCACATTTTTTTGCTACTTCCCATGTATTTTGATAACTTTTTTTCCTCCGACCCATTTTCAAGCTTTTTCAAAATTGATGTACACCTCTCCTGTTCAAATTTCAACTATTTGCTCATTATTATTCTCATTTTTCGTTTTTTTTTTTCAACTTCTCTAATTTTTCTCGAGCCATTACCTGCTCCTGAGTCGTGTCCCAAGACCTCAACTTTTTCAAATCCTGCCGGGTTTCTTTCAATTCGGCTAGCTTGTCTTCCGGGAACACTCGGAACTGAAAATTTTTTTGTCATATTAATTTTTATTTATCGACCTAAAATACCCTGTGATAAGTTAAGAGCTGCTGGATGATAGTTTTTAATGATTTCGAGGCGTTCCGGAGGGTCGAGGTCAAAAAAACGGTCATCTGAAAAGAAATATTTTTGAAATATTGAATTTTGAAATGACAAATTCCAACCGTTTTCATCTTCTCCATGGTTTCGGGGAACTCCTGGCAGAAAATAAAACCGGGGTCTTCATATCTAAAAAAAAACCACGTAGATTAGTTCGAAACAGCAAACTTTGAATCAATACAATTATTTTTTGATTTTTTTGGTCAAATTTGTGAAGTGGCCACTATAGTGGTTCCTCAAAGACTACTTGGAGATGACACTGAAGTGGCCACTAATTGACTGCCCCTTAAGCGGCCACTGATTTGATTAAAACGCCGGCATTTTTTTTTGCAATTCTCTTGGGAAAGTTTTTGTTGGCTTTTTCCTCAAGGACTACTTGGAGAGAACACTAAAATCACCTCTATGGGGCCACTAACTTTTAACCCCTTAAGTGACTACTATAGTGGTCACTAAAACGTCAATACCCTACAGTGGCCACTGAAAATTTTCCCAATAAGGTACACTTCTTTATGAAAAATGATGAAAAATCGAAAAATTGCGGACAAATTGAACGTGAACTTTTTAAAATATCCATATCTTACATTTTTTCCATTTTATTTCCGCTAAATAATTTATTTATTTTTATTTTTCCACGATTCCAATATTTCTGTCGTTCCTATGAAGTTCTGTACCATAAAATGCGTTCGAAAATGATAAAATTGTCAAATATTCATCAAAAATGAAAGCCTTTTCTTAATGAATAAAATTCTCCAACTTGAATCATGTGTAACTTTAATGGAATAATTATCTGGAAATGAAAATGAAAATCACGATTTTTTCAGGATTTGGATATGATAAGTATGTAGAAATGAATAATTAATGCCGTGTTTAAATGCGAAATTCCCGTTAGAGAAAGGAAAAGATAACTGAATTTTGGAGAGTCAGAGATCATTTCGCGGAAATTACTTTGAACACGGCGTAAGAAATAGATCACGTGGAAGATTAGACCAGTATGTAAGGGTCTGATTCCACAGATTTTCATTGAATGGCCCGACTCCCACACTGCGACCTCGCCTCCTCGACAGGACGCCGCCACCGACGTTCTACTCTGAGGACTGATCAGCGCCTTTCCAAGGACTACAGTTCTGGGCCCGTTTTCCCTACACGCACACAGAACATTTATAAAAGTGGGAGTGAGACCACTTTTATGTATGTATCTATTTGTGCGTGTGTTGAAATCGGGTTCGGTCTGCTTGGGCCGGCAAGGTCGGAGCTGGAGAGGATTCGAGGCGGTTTTGAGGATTTTTATTTGTAGTTCGATTGCGATGTTGTTTTTTTCTTCTTTCAAGGTAGTTTTTCCTTCGAACAAACTCTACCGACCCTTTGTAACTGCCTCTGGGGAATAATCGATGTCGATGGGTGGATAATCCGGTATAATAGCCAGAGGTTAGTAGAATCAATCGCAGGGCTTCCGTCAGGGTCATCCAATCAACGGGAAGGTTTCGGACCGATTGGCCTGGAATAATTTAAAATTTTACAGTTTTTTTTTTCCAGATTCAATTTGATCTATGAAAAAAACTATCAAGCTTCAAAAAAATATCTTTAAATTTTTGAAAAATATCAATTAAAAAAAAATTTACACCTTAAAGACCTCTAATGAGTGTTAAAAAGCCAGAAAAAAAACTTTTTCGAATATTTTTTTCTATTTTTTTCTTTCTGCTTATTATTTACCATGTATCCGCCGGACAGTCTCATGCAGATAGTTGGTTTCCCGTATCTTTTCCCCATAGACGGGATGACTCGGGTCGCAGTTTTGCATGTTGATCAGCGCCTGCTCGTCGCGACTGGATAAATCCGCTGAAATCGAGAAAATTAGTTTCAAAACTGGAAAAAAAACGCTGTTATAAATTCATAAAATACCGTTACAAAACTATACGATTTCAAAAAAACTTTGTCAGGAAATCATTTTGAAAAATCAAGAATCCCGTTTTCAAGTAACTTCAAATATAAACTTTTTAGCTCAATGCATTTATCGATTCAATATAGCTTTTAAAACCCTGTCTGTTACGAAAATGTTTTTGATCTAATTTCGAAACATGCAAATAGTGTTATTATAGCTAATCTAGTAAAAAGGGGACTACAGAGTTTTTGAAAAAAAATTTTTATAACTTTCAAATTTAAGAGTCGATACTGTCGTTGTTAATAGAATTCTTGTTCAAAGCAATCATTTCTGACTCTTTTGATAACTCGATATCAGCTGAATATTTTAATTTTTGCGGAAACATTCTGAACAGGGCATACATTTCTTCGAAACAGCTAAATTTAGAAGTTATGGACTGCCAATTTTTCAAAATATCTTGGGACTCCCAATTTCTCAAAATATCTTGGGACTGTGCCAATTTTTCAAAATATCTTGGGACTGCCAATTTCTCAAAATATCTTGGGACTGTGCCAATTTTTCAAAATATCTTGGGACTGCCAACTTTTCAAAATATCTTGGGACTGCCAATTTCTTCAAATTTTTTTGGGACTGCCAATTTTCTCCAAATTTATTTGGGACTGCCAAATTTTTCAAAATATCTTGGGACTGCCAAATTCTCAAAATATCATGGGACTGCCAAATTTTCATAATATCCTCGGACTGCCATTTTCTGCAAAATATCTTGGGACTGCCAAATTTTCAAAATATCTTGGGACTGCCAAATTTTCAAAATATCCTGGGACTGCCATTTTCTGCAAAATATCTTGGGACTGCCAAATTTTCAAAATATCTTGGGACTGCCAAAATTTTCAAAATATCTTGGGACTGCCAAATTTTTAAAAATGTCTTGGGACTGCCAAATTATTAAAAATATCTTGGGACTGCCATTTTTCAAATTATCTTGGGTCTGCGTCTCTCTTCTCTCTCACCATATAAGACACAGAATGAGCCCGAGAGATGAGAGCGCGCAAGGAAGCCGAACAGTTTCAAAATTTGGCAAGTCAGTGGTGTAAAAATCCTCAAAAAAATGTTTAAAAGACTTTATGAAAAAAAGCGGCTTTTATTCAAGACCCTTATAAATCTATTTATACGCCTTTAACAGCCCGAGCAAAGATTTTTTCGAACAAAGTAAAGCAGAAGCTATTAAAAATCCTACAGAGGCCTTGTACGTACCCTCGTCGCCGTCTTCCTCATCGGCCGTGTCGGTTCTCGCCGTGAGCAAAACCCGCATCAGGTCGGCAAAAGGGCTGTTCTGCGGGTCGTTGCATCGGACGGCCGTCACGATGTCGGCGAAGGAGATGTCTTTGCTGCCGCGGATATCTTTTAGGGGTAAGAGTTCCTGGAAAAAGATCAGTTCATTCTAC
This sequence comes from Caenorhabditis auriculariae, assembly GCA_904845305.1. NCBI lineage: Eukaryota > Metazoa > Nematoda > Chromadorea > Rhabditida > Rhabditidae > Caenorhabditis > Caenorhabditis auriculariae. The sequence goes on from CAJGYM010000077.1 coordinate 159,374, forward strand.
TGATGTTTTTAAATCTCTGAAGCAGACCTAAGAACTTGGTAGCTATAGGGGTGACCTTAGGGCCCTTGAAGGTTCTTTTTTACCCCCTATAGGGACCCCTTCATCACCCCCTACAGAAAACCCTTTTTTTGCTCCCTAAAGGGACTATTTTTCCCCATACCCTATAGGGACCGCTTTACCACTTTCTCCAGGGAGAATAGACGCCCCTGTAGGGACCCCTCCACCTCATACAAGGGACGTACTTTTGTCTTCTAGAAGGACCACTTTACCACATCCTGCAGGGGACACTATTTTGCCCCCTAGAGGGACCTCTTTACCGCCTTCTACAGGGGACACTTTTTCGCCCCTATAGGGATCCCTCCACCTCCTAGAAGGGACACTATTTTGCCCCATAGAGGGACTCAATACCCCTATAGGGATCACTACAGCTTGCCTAATTGAAAAGAATTGAAACACAGTTTGAACCCTTCGCGGAATCTAGCAAGAAACCTGGACCAATTCTTTAAACTGTTCAAATCTCACCTTATAGGCAACGAAAAACTGCAAAATGTTCAAATATTCTGCGAAATCCTCCTCGGTCATCCATTCCGGTAGTTCGAGCTTCGGGAAAACGGGCATCGGCTTGAAAAATGACCGTTTTTACGGGAATTTCGAGGAAAAAACCTTCAAATCGTCACAAAGAAGATCGTCGCGCTTTTTATTGTAGTCAATCTTTTGCCGGTGCTTCTTTTTCCGTTCTTCTTTCACTCTTTGTCGTTCCTGGAAATTTTCGGAATCGTTATTCTTATTATTTTTTGATGAGAAAATTGAAATTTGTAGACAGAAAAAAAGATGATATTTTTCTAAAAAAAGATATCTTCGACTATGAAATTTTTAAAGAAAAAAATCCAAAAAAACCTATCTTTTTTTTCTTTTCTCATAGGTTCGATTAGCAAAAACGGAAGCAAGATCCGCATTTTGGAGGGTTATTTCTTGCGAAATAAAGAATATAAGCAGGGTTTTCAAAATTTTCCGAGGAAGGTAACTGGAAAATTATTTTTTCTGACTTTTATTAGAAAAACTCTCTGCAGTTTTTCCTTTTCGTCCATTTTTTCGCTCTCCTTTTTTTAGACTGTTTTTTTTTCCGGGTATTCATAAGTTCTGCGAAAAATGCAGAACCTTGAAAAAAGACTCTGAAAACTTTAAAATCCTGAGACAATTTTTAAAAATCAAACCGGGCCACTGTCTAAAGCTGTATACAAAAAAAAAATTGAAAAACAAATTTTTATTATTTTCCTGAAAATGACTTCAAATTTGAATTTCTAAATTTATCCGTTCTTATCTGAAACTTCCTATAGAACCTTAAGACATCAGAAAACGTCGAAATTAACGAATTATAAGGCAAGTTTCAGGCCTTCTCTATTTTCAGGAAAATGATGGAATTACCCACTTGCCCATGTTCAAAAAATGAAGAAAAATCAATATTCATCTAAACTATTCATAAAGAAAATGGAAAGCATTTTTTTCAAAAAGCCCAAATCCTGAGCCGGATCCGAACTCACCACAGCCTGGGCCTCTTTGACGAGAGCCTTCAAGGCGGCGATATTTTTTGGGGTCAGCATCCGTTCTTCCTGTTGGTACTTGGAGACGTCGACTTTCAATTGGGCCGCCGTTTCGAAGTAGAACGACAGTTCTTGTTGTTGATCTTGGATCTGAAAACCTCCTTCAATTCACTGAAAATGGAACGAGGGGGTTTTTTAAACTCTGGTTGAATTCTTGATGAAGCTTTATTCGAGAAAATTCTAGCAACACATTTTTTTTTCGAATTATGATTCGGATTTCAGTAACGATAATCGGACCCGCTCCGGACGTTTCTTACTAGTTCTAGGGATCACTTAAGAGGGCTGACGCTACTAAAGTGGTCACTAGAAATGCCATGACATGTCCGATTCGCTTTACGTATGTCTGATTAGTAGGGAGGATGCTTCAAAGCTCGCAAAAAAACACAAAAAATGGAGAAAAACTGTTTTTTGGAAAATTTTGAAGATTTTGAACCCTAAAAAACTGTTCTGAACATAGAACGCCCTAAAGTACGTTCCAACCAAGCTTCACCAAAAGTTAAACCAGTGGGCTAAAAAATCTCGCTAAAAAGAAAAAATACCATTTGTCGCTTCTTGGCCGTCATTTTGGGCGTCTTCTTGCTGGGCGTCGTTTTGGAGGGCGTGTTTTTCGAAGCTGAATTACATTAGTTTGAATGAAGGATTACAGTTTCAAGACTCTTTTTTGAAAATCAACTACAACTAGAACAGGTTTTAAAAAAAATTTAAGATAATTGGATCAATAAAATGAGAGAATTTCGTATTTTTTTACAATTCAATCACAAGTTTATTTCATTTTTATCTGAAAAATCGATAAGATTTTTGCTTTATTTTTTTAAGCAAATTTGTTCGAAAAATAATCGATAATTTCAAGCTCATTTCCATCTTCTAGCTTTAGTTTTTCTATCTTAGACACTTTTTTTGAAAAAAATTACGTGATTTTTTTGATTTCTTGTGATTACAAAAACAATTTTTAGTCGAAAAAAATGGGCTTTTTCGATTACTCAACATTGACTTTTTGTTAGAAATATTTATTTATGTGGCTCACCTACACTTTTTAAGAATCACTTTTAACAAAAAAAGAATTATTTAAAATTATTTTTTTCGCATCTCCTATGCAAAAAAAGTAGAAAAAAAGCAAAAAAAGGATCCTTTTTTTCTAAAAAAATTTCGGCCACCTTTATTTCAATTTTTTTCTCATGATTTTGAATTCTTCACCCATCTGTTTATTTTATTCTTTGAAAAACGTGATCCGACTAAGAAAATTGATAAAATTCTGCCCATGAAAATGAGAAATCCTAATTTTCGCATCTCCTATGCAAAAAAGTAGAAAAAAAAGCAAAAAAGGATCCTTTTTCTAAAATTTTCGGCCACTTTTATTTCAATTTTTTTCTCATTATTTCAATTCTTTAACCATCTGTTTATTTTATTCTTAGAAAAACGTAATCCGAATAAAAAAAATTGATAAAATGCTGCCCATGAAAATGAGAAATCCTAATTTTCGCGTCTCCTATGCAAAAAAGGTCAAGAATTGGTACCAAACCTTTTTTTCAGGCTAGGTCATTTATTAAGAAAGCACTTATAAGGACTTTCAATCCCTCATCTCTATCTATCTGTTTATTTTATTCTTCCCAAGAGCCCAAACCCTCACAAGAAGGCGTCGAAATACTGCCGTTGGCCACTTTGGGCGTGGTCGAAACGGGCGTCCGGGCGACGTTGTTCGACTCCTTCAACGCCTTGGGCGTCCTTCCCCGTTGCAGGACGGGCGTCTTCGGGCAGTTCGGCTCGGCGCCGCCCATTATCAGGTTCCAGCGGAGGCCCTCCACGATCCCGTCTTCCATGTAGTTTTTCTGGAGAATCACAAAAAATTTCTATTTTTTCTCATTTTTCAGGTATCCAACCGATTTTTTTGAAACTATTTCAACCGTTTGAAAAAATCCAAACCTTCCAGTTTTCATCATTTCTTTTTCTAAAATTTTATTTGAATTTTTTTTTTGGTTTATTAAGAACACCTTCAGCTATTGAAAAAAAGAAACGAAAAGCTTCGAAATCCGAAAAAAAATCCAAAATTCTTTTTTTTTTTGAACCAAAAATTATTTTCGAACCTTCCTGTACTTACTTCATATCAATACAGAAAGTATAGCTTCTAAAAATTTTTGGATGAAAATAATTTTTCATTTCTATTTCCAGTCATTTTTTTCAAACCTCAAGTGACTTAGGAACTCCAGAGTGGTCCCTAAAGGGGCAACCATAGGGCCCTCGGAGAGTCCGTACTAGGGACCTCTTCACCAATCCTTATAGGGGTCACTAACGCTTGCAAAAGTGGTCCCTATAGGGGACATGCTAGTCGATAACTGTTATGAGCTCTACGCAAAGAAGCGTTTCCATACGAAACACCGAAAAAATCAGCGTTTTTGAATAAACTTGAAAAACCCCTATAGGGACCACCTTGATTATATCTCTAAAGAGACCACTTAATCTTTAGGGGCTAAGTGGTCAGACCCTTATCCCCTATAGGGACCACCTCAATTTTATCCCTATAGGGACCCCTCAAACTTTAGAGGCTAAGTGGTCAGGCCCTTAATCCCTATAGAGACGACCTTGATTTTACCACTATAGGGACCACTTTTTTCGGCCTCTCTAGGGGCTGTTTTTCTCCTCAGCCTCTATAGGGATCACTTAAAACTTTGAGGACCCCTAAATCTCCCAAAAACCAACCCGAACGGTATAATGATCGCCGGGGAACTGCATGATGCATGAATTCTTCAGGAACAATTTCAAATTTTGGCGTGATCCGACGGATTTCGGTCGGCTGAAAGTTCATTTTTCGAGTTTCGAATCTCTTTTCGGGTTTTCCAACTGCATCTTGTCGTTGGAGACATTCTCCCTCATTCCGTCGTCGGTTTCCCGGACGCCGTCGATGATCTGCAACGCGTAGCGATAGTACTCGGCCGCCGGCATCACGACGTCTTTCTGTTCTTTTCCACTGCAAAGAAAAAGACTAGAGATCAAAAAAGAAGTATAATTTTCTGATTTAATCGAAAAATAAAACCCATTAGCATTGATGGGCAAGTACAAAACTCCTTCAGCCCGGGAGAATAGGTTGGATTAAAATATTTTCAGAAAAATCGGAAAAAAATCGAGTTTCAATCTCAGAAAGCTAGTTTTGGCCACAATAATACAAGTTTCACCATCCGGAAGGTAGTATCAACTTAAATTTAGGAAAACTTGGGAAAAGGGCTTAAAAATGGGTTGCCCAAGTATGCCCCTCATCGTTGAATTTTTAAAAATCGAAAAATGAATCAACTAACTTTTTTCGGCTTCAAAATAAGTATTTCTGTGCTTATCTCCTAAAAAAATGAAATAAATAAAAAAATCCGTAAAAATAAATTGATAGAATCAAAAAGAGAAGGGCTTTCGCCTTTTTTTGAAATCTTAGAGAAACAGGGAAAAATTATTGGACTCAATTTTTTTCGGCTTTGAAACACGTATTTTTTTGTTCTTTTTCCCCTGCAAGAAGAAGTTAAATTTTTCTGATTTAATCAAAAAAATTTTTTAAAAAAACCCTTGGTCATTTTTAAAGATTCTTAAAAAAACCGAAAAAAATGATTCAAAACAGTCTTTTTCGGCTATGAAATACGTATACCTGTTTTTTTAGGCTCTAATAAATGAAATTTTTAAAAAAAATCCGTAAAATATTTCGTATAAATCAAAAAAATGAAGCTCTCGACCTTTATTAGAAGTTTAAAAACAAGAAAAAAATGATTCATCTCAATATTTTTCAGTTCTAAAATACTTCACTCTTTTTTTCCCTGCAAAAAAATGATTAAAAAAGGAATAAAATCATCTGATAGAATCAAAAAGTGAACCTCCAAGTCATTGTTAAAAGCTTGAAAAAAGAAAAATGATCGGACTTTTGGCTCTAAAACTTAAAATTGAAGCTTCTGTGGATTCTTTGAATTTTGAAACAGAGGAAAATATTCTTCACAGGATTTATTTTCATAAAAAAAGGCTTTTTTTCTACTTTTTAAGGCAATTTTTTTCGATAAAAAAATATTTGGTAGAAGCTCCAAATCGATTTTTCAAGTTCAAATTGATCTTTTTCCATCAAAAAAAAACTAAAAAACGAACACTTCCTTCTTGATTTCACTCTCTCCAATGGGCGGCAAAACATAGGAAGCGACAATTTTCGCCCGGCATTTTTTATTCCGTTCGACGTAGACAATCTCCTCTCCGATGAAGAATCGGTCCTGGAATCGATTTTTATTGAAGCTTCAAAGTGTATTTTTTTCGTTTTAACGGCTTCTTTTATGCTAAAAAAATCAATAATTTATAAAAAAAAATTTTTTTCAAACCAAGAAGTTCCTTTTTTTAGACGCAAGAATCAAATTAACGAAATAATCTTAGAGGTATGTATAAAATACGATTTTTTTCCCGAGAAAGCTAGAACATTTTTCCTCCTTTTTTTTTATTCACTTTACTTTTTCATGATAGTATTGAAAACTGGTCCGATTTTTCCGATTTTTTTCTAATTTTTTTCTCAAAGAATTTTCAAATCTTGTAAAGTAAAGTTTCTCTTCAAAAATTTGACGTAATGAGCGATTTTCTTGAGTTTTTTTCTGCTGAACTGTGAACAAGGGACATACAAATATAATAAATATGCTTAAGGCTTTGAAACTAGCCCAAATTTTGCTCTTTTCTTCAGTTTTTTACAATTTTTTTAAATTTTCAAGCTTCACAATTGAAATTCTTGCTCAAAATTTGACCAAAAAGACCGATTTTCTTGAATTTTTCTGGAATAATCTGTAAACAAATTAAGAACCTTCATAACAGAATCCGTATCCTTAAGCTTTTAAAACTAGCTCAATTTTTTTGCTCTTTTTACAATTTTTTTACAGTTTTTTTAAAATTTTCAAACTTCACAATTGAAATTCTTGCTCAAAAATTTGACCAAAAAGAGCGGTTTTTCTTGAATTTTTTTCTGAAATAATCTGTAAATAAATCCAAATAAAAACAAATTAAGAACCTTCATAACAGAATAAATATCATTGACGAGTTCTTCGAACCGTCCTCGACACGTATATTCGTGAACAACAAACAGGATCGGCCTTTCCAGGTATTCCGGGAACTTGTCGAGGGATTTCTGGAAAAAAGTGTTCGTTTTTAAAAGGGTCCTTGTTTCAGGGTCAGGGGGGCTTTTTTGAGTCTTTAAAAGGAAATTTGTAGATTTTTTGAGCGACTTTGAAAAGGGCTAGGAAAGTTTTTTACTGGGGGAAAAATTTTAGTGGCCACTTAAGGGCTTTGACGTTTCAGTGGTCAAGTCGAATTAGTGGCCACTTAAGGGGCCTCTTCAGAGGTCTCATGGTACTACTATAGTGGCCACTAGGACGAAAAATAGTGGCTTCCATAGAGAGGGTTTTAGTGGCCACTCCAGGGTTTTAACATTTTGGTGGCCACTTAAGGGACTAAAATTTAATGGCCTCTCTAGAAGTCTAAGTGGAACTTCTACACCACAAAAATCACTATAGTGGTCCCTCAGAGGCAAAGCAGTGGCTTCTATAGAGGCGGTTTCAGTGGCCACTCCAGGGTTTTGACGTTTTAATCACCATTTAAGTGACTAAATTCTAGTGGCCTCTTTAGAAGACTCATGGTACTACTAAGCCACTAAAACTACTATAGTGGCCACTAAAACGCAAAGTAGTGCCTTCTATAGCGGCTTCAGTGGCCACTTTAGTGTCCTCAAAGAACCTCTCAAGTGGCCACTTTTTCGGGCATTTTTCTTACCATGGCTTCCTGTTCAGATTGCTGTGCTTCGAAAAAGGTCAACGCCGTTTTTCCCGTAAATTCGCAGGACCAAATCGTCGCGTTCAGTTCAATCATCCGGTTGTAGTATTCCCTGAAGAGTTTTCAATGGATAAATATTTAATTTCAGTTATTCATGTTTGTTTGCGGTTTTAAACAAGTTCTTTTCCATGAAATCTATTGAAAAACCTTGCTGATTTGTTTAAAGGAGCATACAGAAGGTCTCGAGGCGAACAGCTCTTTTAAATTTAATTTTGGGTGTTCCAAAACACCTAATCCTTATAAGAAGCAACTTTCAAAACTTATGGTCAATTTTGAGGCTGAAATTTTTCTTCCTGTTAGAGTTCGTTGAAAAAGTCTTGCTGAGTTGTTTAAAGGAACCTAGAGAAGGTCTCGAGGCGAAATCCCTTTTAGGCGTTATTTCAAACGATTCAGGTCTTATTCTCTTCATAAAAGGTAATTTTCACTGTCTCAGGTCAATTTAAGGCCTGAAAAAAATCTTTCAAAAAAGGCATGCTGAACTTTTAAAGGAGCATAGAGAAGGTCTCGAGGAGAAAAGCCTTTTTTGATATTTCGTACTTTTTAACACTTTTACACCTTCAAAAAAACAAGACTTTTTGGACGAACTTTTAAAATAAGGACAATTTTTAAGCTGGAAAAAGGTCATATTTAATTAGAAATTTCGAATATTTCGAAATTTGGAAAAAGTTATGAAGAAATCAAACTTTTGAACCTAATTGGCTTTCATGATCTTATTACAAACAGAATAATCCTTTTTTTATTTAAACTGAGGTCAAATTTCAAAAAAATCATGATATGCCGAAATCGAAAAAAAATTACATCATCATAAATTTCTGAAATCCTTTAAAAATTGTATTTTTTTGATAGTTTCGAAACTAATAAACTTTTTAGGATCTTTCAAAAAAATGAATAAAATATTTATGACCTTTTTAATAATTATCCCCAGAAGAAAATATGATCATTTTTTTATAAAAAAAAATTTTTCCCGCGAAAAATTAATTTTTCTCACTATAAGTCAATTTAAAAATCCTTTTTCATATTTTTAAAGTTGGACAAAAACCCACTCATGAGTCAGGAAGACCTCTTTAGTGGCCTGCAGGAAGAAAACTTTGGTTTCCGGTTTTAGGCCCGGCGGCGCCTGAGCCGGTTCAAACGGCTTTTTATTCTTGAGTGGCATTTTTTTCTGAGACCCGAGAAGCCTGAAATGTATTTTTATGATGCAAACACTTCAAAGTGCGGAAAAAATGACGCGAAATACGAAAAAATTGAAGAAAACTTTCTGAGGAAGCTTCTCAAGCAGATAAAAATCTTTAAAATTCAAAATAATAACTATAAATCTTAAATTAAACTTTTCTTTTTTTCAGCCAATAAAATCGAAGAACAACAAGAAAAAAAAGAATTTTTTTAGGCCAAGTTTTAATAAAAAATTCCGATCCAATCATCTACAAGGCTTCCAATTGATCTACAAACACGTAGAAATATGAAAAATATAAAAGTTTGATTGGGAAATCTGAAATAAAAGGCGAGAAAACGAGGGGCCGCAAAGGACGAATCGATTTGAACACACATTTTCATTGTCAACATTTGCAGAAAAAGAAAGAGGCCAATATATGCGAGTATTTTCTACTGATAAATCGAATTTCGGAGGGTTTAAGAAGACATTTGAAGACTTTGAACCATCGTATAGGTTCACAAAGTCGAAAAACGCAGAAAAAACGTCGAAAACGGGCGTTTGAAGGAGTTTGTGAGGAGATATAATAAAAAAGAAGACTTTGGATTCGGGCAGTCGAGTTTTCGCGCCCGAAACGTCGGGCCGTCTGTCGCCCTCCGCGCTTCCTGCGCTATTCTCCGGGTTCTTCACCTATTTTCGTCGCTTCCCTCGACTTTTTCGAGTTGTTTCTGACTCTCTGCCCTTTTGGGATAAATAAGTGAAGCGAAGAACGCAAGAATATCAATTCCCATTCAGACTTACTGCCATTATTTGACATTTTATATGATATTCGAATCAATTTATTCAATATTTAAATAATTTGACGAATTAGAAAAAAATATACTTTGATTGATCTGAAAGAAAAATCGAAAAGAAATAAACCGACATTTCTAAAAAAATTTTAGATAATATTATTACAAAAACTCGTAGAAACGTTTTTTTCCATCAAAAAAATTAAATAAAAATACGTGAAATAAATTTCATTTTTTTCTACCAAATATATCTTATTGACATTGATTTTTTTCTATTCATTTCATCAATTTACTTCTGTACAAAATCATTCTTGGGAGCTCGAAGAACACAAAAAGACGTTTAAAAGTTATCCAGGCGAATATCTGTCTCATAAATATAATTTTGACTCAGTCGCAACTTCTAACTCTTTCAAAACTTTGGACAAGACTTTTTTAGAAGTATTTAATAAACAAGAAAGTAAAATAACAGATGAAAGAGCAATTAAAACAAGAAAATACTGCAAAAAAAGAAAAAAACCAACTGTCGTAAGTTCCGAGTTTTTGGTGTAATTGTGTCTGCAGATCATGCATCAAAATGTACGACAGGAGGAATAACATCAATCTCTTCACTTGATCAATTTTTATCAATCAAATCTTTATTTATAAATCTTCATTTTTTAAACAACAGACAAAGCACGAACTAAACCCTTTGTACAACCTGATTATATCGTGAACAAAAGACGAAAAAAAAACAAAGAACAGTGCAATACATGATTTTTCTAAATTGAGCAAGTACATGTGACCATTTATGCAGTTATACACACAAAAAATCAAGTAAGTATACCCTAGAGTGTCGAGAATCTTAAAAAGCCTAAAAAAATAATTTTTTTATTGATTCAATGGCGCCTGCTTTCATTGTGGTCAACTTGTCGGAGACCTGAAAAATTTTATTTTTTTTGTTTTGAGGGTAAAATTACTTTGAAAGCAGCCGGGGTGACTTTTTTGATGTCCTCGACGGTCAATCCTTCACGAACTTCGATCAGTGTCAATCCTTCGGTTTTGCAAACGTCGAAAACGGCCTAAAAAAGAGATCGATTCATGAAAAATTCCTGATTTTGATACGTTTCTACAGAACTTTAAGGGATGTTTCATATTGATCTTAATGTTTTGTACGAGTCCACTGCAAAAAAAAATCAATCAATTAATTTTCCTTAGAGATGGTCCTTCATCATAGCGGTCAAAATCTTCATGGAAGGAGGCTCCATAAAAATGTTTCTTTTGGGGTGAAATAGGTTCCTTTTTTGCAGCCTCTTTTGGGCCACTTCATCGACTTTTATGCACCATTTTTGCTGCCTCTCCCTTTTTCCACCATTTTCTTGAGCTTTTTATGTTTTAGAAAAAATGGAAGGCTCGATAAAGGGACTCTCTTTGCTGTCATTTTCCTGCCTTTCTGCGGCCTTTTTGCTACCTTTTCCCGGCCTTTTCGCGGCCTTTCTGCGACCTTCTCGCGGCCTTTTTCCTGCCTTTATGCGGCTTTTTTGAGCCTCTATTATTCACCATTCCGACTTTGCCCGAGTTGTCCATAGTCAGTTAAAATTTTAGCAACTTTTTATGAAACTTCAGAAATTCATCGAACGCAAGTCATTTCGAGTCGGGCGCAGCCTCTTCATCGACTTTACCCGTTTAAGCTTCGAAATATTTTCTCAAAACGCATCGCGACCGCAACGCGGTTAGCCTTTCTAAATGCCACCAAAATTTTTGAGTAGGTCCGTTTTTGGCGACTAAAACTGCTGTTTTTCTCTGTATCGTCCTCGACTCTCTCATGTTTACGTGCTATTTTAACGTTTCTCTGAACTCGCCGGCGAGGGAACAGAGAGACGCAGACACTCGAAAAGTTTCCGGTGAACTATAAAACTTTCAAACTTTTTCCATACAGTAAATCTCTGAAATGACACATTTTCTTCAATTAGTCTGCGTTTCCACAAATCTAATGCTCTTTTCTATATTCGTTTCAAGACCCCTCCCCCCAGAGTTCACCCTTGAAAAAATTTTAAACTAAAACCATTTTTCACACCCGTTTCAAAACCACAATTTCATCTGGCCTAAAACTAGAAAAATCTGTTGAATTTCTTCAATAAACTGACCAAATCAGTGATCAGCCTGGAGATGACATTCTTTCCGGTCAGAGGGAGTTCACATTGGGGCAAAATTTTCGGGGCTCCATTTTTGGAAGTATGTTCCATGACGACAATGACACGAGCTCCAGGAGCCGAGACGAGGTCCATGGCTCCGCCCATTCCCTTGACAAGCTTGCCCTGGAAATTTTCCGTTACTTAAATAAATTGAAACGATACTATAGCCGATTTAAGGCCAGCTTGAAACGCTGTCTGCACTCTCCTCTAACCAAGCACTATCTCACTTTTTCGTGTCAGGACCATTTTTTTTTTCCTTAAGCCAGATGTGAATTGGCTGCATCTTAGTTGAAAATTTTTTGAAATCAAGAAAAAAATTGGTCTTTTCAAAATTCGTCATTAAAGAAAATCGATTTTTGAATATTTCTTCTCACTTTTCCACGTCATCTTCTAAAAATGCGAGGGCCATTGTCTTCGCTCTCCTCTAACCAAGCACTATCTCCTTTTTATCGTGTCAGGACCATTTTTTCGATGGTTCCAGCTAGCCATGAACTGGCTAATTATGGAGGAACAATTTTAAAATGAGGAAAAAGGGATTTTTTCAAAATTCGTGACCAAAAAACTCGACTTTCGGATTTTTTTTTTTCACTGTTTCAAGTTTTCAATATTTAACTACCAAAAATCGATAATTCACGCATTTTTTTCATTTCTTTCAAATGGAAATTAAGAACTAGCCGCCTGGAAAACTGTTATTTTTTTAGGAAAAAAATGAATCATAATTCTTCATATTTCTCGACTTTCTTGATTTTTCAAGTTTCAGAATGTAATTTTCAGACGAATGATCGAACAAGATTGAAAACTAGAAATCTTTAAAAGTTATGAAGCTATTTTGAAACCCAACCATTACAAGTTAAACCTATCATTTCTTAATATTTTCAAAATCTTTAAAACAGCAAAAATTCATTTCAAAAAACCCACAGGGATCATCCAATTGGCCAAATCACCATATTGCGAAACTTGGAGGGCTCCAAGGACGGTAATATCCATGTGGGAGCTGAAAAAAATCGCATTTATTATCTTAAAAGTCACTTTTCTAGTGGATTATTGACTTTTGGAAAAAGTTTTTCAGTGCAGTCTTTTGACTTGAAAAAAAGCCTTTAATCATATTTTCAAAAATCGAAAAATTGAAAATTTTTTAAAAAAATCAAAACCTTGAAATCAATGCTGATTACTTCAATAAAAGAAAAAAATATCGATTTTTTTCAACTTCTGGGTCATTTTTTTCTCCATTTCTCGATTTTTTTCCAAAGCCCTAAAATAAACCCCCGGATCATGGCAAAAGATTCATCGCTGCCGAAAATAGCGGCGCCTGGCCTCAAGGTGATTGGCTCCTTGCCGGCGTTGATCAAGTCCGGATCTTCTTGGCCTTTTTCGTGGATAGGGGCCCTGAAAAGTACCTTTTTCTCCTAGAAAATCAAAATTTGGAAAAAAATCTGGGAATTTTTATGACATTTTTCCTCACTTTTTTTCAAACCGTAATGCTTTCAAATAATGAGGGTCATGAAAAAAATAAACCTTTTTTTCGATATTTTTTTCAATATAGCATATTTTTTTCCACTCACCACTCCAATGATCCCATTCTCACTCTGCAAATGAACCGTGACGCCTTTGGGGATGTAATTCGGGGCCAAGGTCGGGATTCCGATACCGAGGTTCACTGAAAAAAAGGTTTTTATTCTGAATATCAGCAAAATTTTTTTCAAAAAGGCTAGAAAAAAATTGAAAAAAATTCTGCATGTTTATTTATCAGAAAAAAATTCTGAAAAAAAATTTTTAAACGCATTTTTTTCAGGAACCACCTGTTCTTTCTATTGAACAGGTTACAAAAACTACTTGGGACTACTGAATTTTTCGAATCAATAATTTTTCTATTTTAGAAATTTTTCATGGGACTGCCAAATTTGGAAGTTATTCCCTATATTTAGAGTTTTTTTGGGACTACCCATTTCTGGGAAAAATTACTATAGAGGCTCGCCAAGAACTGCTCGGAGAGGACACTAAAGTGGCCACTCAACGCACCTCTATAGTGGCCACTATTTTCCGTTTTAGTGTCCCCTTTAATAGTTTTTCATCCAGTATTCCTTCCAGTAACTCTGATAATTTTAAAACAAACAAATTGGACCAGTTATGTTGATCCATTGGTCCCTAAAGTGGTTACTAAAGTGGTCTAGTAGTAGCACTTAGACCTCTATAATGGCCACTTATTTTTAACCCCTCAAGTGGCCACTTATTTGACTACTATAGTGGCCACTTAAAACGTCAAAAACTCTATAAGGGCCACTAAAAAAATTTCCCAGATGATTGCCAATTTTTTTATAAATTTTTCTCGGTACTGCCAAATATGGAAATTATTTCAAGACTCCTAAATTTGGATTTTTTTAGGACTGTCAATTTTTTATAATCAATGATTGCCTATCTATTGAAATTTCCTTGGAACTGCAAAATTTTTAAAAATGTCTTGGGACTGCCAAACTTTTTCAAAAACTTGTTTGGGACTGCCAAAATCGAAACTTTCTCTGTCTCAAATGAATCACTTTTTTTTTCTTTGAAACCAATTTTTTTCGATTTTTTTATTGATTCTCTAAAAAGAAACAAAAACCCACCATACATCCCGTCGCGGAACTCCAAAGCCGCTCTGGAGGCAATAATTTCCCTGGATTTTTCCTTCAGCCGACGTCGAGGCCTTCACAGGACCTTCCTAATGAAAAAAATAATCTTTTTTTATTTTTTTGAAAAAAATGGCTGATTTCCAAAAAAATATGTTTGAAGATTACAAATCTCATAAAAAAATCTCAAAAAAATTAGTAAAAAAATTCGACAAACTTTATTTTTAAAAAAATTTTTCTGGAAAAAAATTGGTTTTTTTAGAAATATTCACAGTACATTGAAAGACCATTCCCACCACATTTTTGAATACTAAAATAAATTTCTAAAATTTTTCCAAGAAATAAAAATTTTTTTCTGTACAAAAAAATAGTCAATTTTGGCCCTTCTTTTCGGAATTTTTTTGATGTAAACTACTTTTTTCGATGAATTTTTTATGAACCAGTATGGAGTCTTTTTTTTATCAGAAAAATCACCAGGAAAAAAATCAAAAATCAAAAAAACCTGGGCGAACATGGGCCGTTCAATCGGTTTCTTGTAGTTCTTACCGAGGACCAGTCTGTGGCAATAAATCGAGGGGATATGGATCTGAAAGACAATTTTTCCGTTTCAGGGAACTTTTCAATGAAAATCACATCATTCGGGGCAATTTCGCCGGCCTCGACGATTTCCTCGACTTCCACTATGGTGCATTTGCTGGCCTTGCACATGGGATTGTTGAAATTTCCAGCGGATTGTCTGGAGTTTCCCTGATTTCTTTTCATTTTCCAGGTTAATTGATTACCTGAACTGAATATTACCCAATTTGTCGGCTCTCCAGGCTTTGATCAACGCAAAATCGCCCCAAATCGCCTCTTCCATCACATAATTGACGCCGTTAAACACTCGGGTCTACGATTTTTTTCAATTTATTGTTTCAATTTTTCATTTTTTTCAATAATAATTTCAATAAAAAGGTACAAAAAAATGTTATTTATGAGTTCGAAAAAGCTTCTAACTTGAAAAATAGAATGAGAATCGAAAGAAAATTTTTTTCAAAATCAGAAATCAACACATTTTTTTAATGATCTAATATATTTTTCTTTAGAGGTCCCAAGCCGATTTCTAATGATAAAATGTAACGATTTTTCTCTATTTCTAACGAAAAAAATTCAAAAAAAGTTCCGTTTTTTTCAAAAAAACTAAATATCAGAGAGAAAAATTTTTTTCAATCAGAAAATCAACAAATTTTTTAATGATCTCATATACTTTTTTTAGCGGTCCCAAGCCGATTTCTAATGATAAAATGTAACGATTTTTTCTCTATTTTGAAGCGCGAAAATTCAAAAAAATATTTTTATAAGTCTGAAATGCTTTTTAATTTGAAAAATAGTAAAAAAAATCAGAGAGAAAAATATTTTTTTCAATCAGAAATCAACAAATTTTTAGTGATCTTTAATATACTTTTTTTAGAGGTCCCAAGCCGATTTTAATGATAAAATGAAACAATTTTTCTCTTTTTGAAGAGAAAAAAAATTCAAAAATAGCTGCGTTTTTTTCAAAAAAAACTAAAAATCAGAGAGAGAAAAATTTTTTTCAACCAGAAAATCAACACATTTTTTTAATGATCTAATATATTTTTTTAGAAGTCCCAAGCCGATTCTGAATGATAAAAATGTAACAATTTTTCTCTATTTGTAAAAGCGAAAAATTCGAAAAAAAGTCTCCGTTTTTGTCATCAAAAATCAGAGAAAAAATTTTTTTCAATCAGAAAATCAACAAATCTTTTGTGATCTAATATATTTTTTTAGAAGTCCCTAAGCCGATTTTTAATGATGAAAATGTGAACAATCGTCTCTATTTTTAAAACGAAAAAAATTCAAAAAAAGTCTCGTTTTTTTCAAAAATCAAAAATCAAAAAGAGAAAAATATTTTTTTCAATCAGAAATCAACACATTTTTTTAATGATCTAATATATTTTTTAGAAGTCCCAAGCCGATTCTAATGATAAAATGTAACGATTTTCTCCATTTTGATGCGAAAAAATTCAAAAAAGTTCCGTTTTTTCAAAAAAAAAAAAACTAAATATCAAGAGAAAATTTTTTTCAATCAGGAATCAACAATTTTTATGGATCTCATTAACTTTTTAGCGGTCCCAAGGCGATTATAATGAAAAAAAATGGAACAATTTTTTCTCTAATTTAAACCGAAAAAAAGTTCAAAAATTTGAAAGTCCCCCATTTTGATTTTTTTGAGCTTTTTCATTGAGGACTTTTTGAATAATACCCCTTTCAAAAAAACATTTTTCCATCAAATCAAAATTCAAGAGCCCAAAAAGTCCACAAATCACTAATTAACAACCATTTCCTTATCAGGAAAGCTATAAAAAGGAGGCGACGAACGAAATTATCACTTTTTATCAAAAATTTTTATCAGGAAAAGTCTCAAGCTTTCATATTTATCAACACTCAGAGAACGGTCACGAAAAATCAAACAATTAATAATTTTTTTAACTCGAAATAAATAAATTTGTACTAAATAATTCAATTAGAATCAACTGAAATTATTTTTGTATGTCTTTAAAATCAAGGAATATTTAAATAATTCAGCTGTAAATTTCACATTTTTTTAGAGTTTCTTATATAAAACTTATTGTAAAAAAACGGCCAAAAGGCAAAAATCTTTTTTTCAAAAAAATACGTTATTTCTCAAAATAAAAAGGCTTTATAGTGCTACAAATTCTGAAAATTCACCCAAAAATTTCTAGTTTCTTCATATTTTGACAGAATAAAAAGGTTTTTTTCTAGGCGAAATCATGAAAAAAATCGATTTTCTTTTCGAAAAATTTACAATTTTTCTCAAAAATAAAACGGCTTTAATACTGATTTTTAAAGCTACAAATTCTGAAAAATTCACTCAAAATTTCTAATTTCTTCATATTTTTGACAGTAAAAAAGAATGTTTTTTTCCAGGCGATAATCATGAAAAAAACCGATTTTTCTCTTTAAATAATACCTCCTTGGCCTGGCTGGCGATCTCGATCTTGTTCTTTTCCGTCTTACTGTACTTGATTGGGGCTCCGCCTTCCTGTATCTGAGTACCGTAACCGGTGGGAGTGTAGAAGGCCGGGACGCCGGCGCCGGCCGCCCGGATCCGTTCCGCCAGGGTTCCCTAAAGTGAAATTTTTGAGATTAAACCTATGATATCGTTTGAAAAAAAGGTCAAAAGAAAAAAATCGAATTTAAAATTTTTAAGAAATTTGAACAAATACAACCTTTCTTGCCTGACTAGAAAAAGTTAGTATTTTTTTAATTCAAAAAGGCCGTTTTTTTCATGAAAAATCTATGGATTTTTTTCTTATAATTAATATTTTTGAGAATACTTAGAAAATTCGAGCGTTTTTGAACTTTTTAAAAATAGCTATATTAACCACGAGCTTTAAGGTATATAGAAAAAAATCAAAAAAACTTCAAAAAAAAATTTTTTTAATTTTTCTTCACACAAAATTACTTTCAAAAAAACAAGTAAATACTTCTCTAAAAAAATCCTTTTTCCAGAAAAAAAGCCGTTTTTTTCTTTTGAAAAAAAGGCCGTTATTTATGAAAAATTTCTGAATTTTTTTCCTCATAGCTTTAAAATATATAGAAAAAAATAAAAAAACTTCAAAAAATTTTTTTCCCACAAAAATTACATTCCATCACAAGTATATATTTCTCTAAAAATCCTTTTTTTCCCAGATAAATAAACCCAAAATTTCAACTGAAAAAAAGTCTTTAAAAAAACAGAACACCTCATTTTTTTCTTGTGAAAGTCCCTCTATTCAAAAAAATCAATAAGAACGGTTTTTTTGTCGAGATTAACTGACTTTCCCGTTATATCTCCCTCACAAAATGCAATTTTTGCAAGCGCCATTGGTTAAATAACATCATCACCTTCATCAAACAAAAACAAAAAAACCGTTTTTCAAGATTTTTCTTTTTTTCGAAATTCGAATAAATCAACTTTGAAAAAAAAATCCCAAGCTTCAGAAAAAAAGTTTCCAACACATATTTTTTTAAATTTTAATAGCCCAAACTACATTTTTTTCGATAAAATTCACCTGTGGCGTGAATTCCAACTCAATTCTCCACTCAAATATTGTCGGGCGAATTCTCCGTTCTCACCGACGTAGGACGAGATCATCTTCTTGATCTGAAATCGAAAAAAATTCCCGAAAAAAACGAGAAAAAAATATTCAAATTCAGTGATTTTTTTCACAAGGGTAGTAAAATTAATATTAACTTGAAGGAATCTTAAAAATTTTTAATAAAAAAATCTGAAACAGGTATGTGATTTAAAAACTTTATTTTTTTCCAACGAACCTGTCTAGTTTTTGAGCAGAATTCCCAGGCCCCAGTTATCAACACCGGCGTTGTTTGAAACACAAGTGAGGCCTTTTTGGCCGGTTTCCGACAGGGCTTGGATCAGATTCTCGGGGATTCCACAAAGACCGAATCCTGAGAAAAAAATATGCTTAAAAAAATATAAAAAAATGATGGTATTTTTCATGTGAAGTTATGTCAATTGCAAGACTGATTATTTTTAAAAAAATCCAGTATTTTTTTGAAAAAAAGAAAGCTATAAAAAGAAAGAAATTCCATAAAAAAAGTCAAGAAAAAAAAAGAGAAATTGAAGATTTTTGTATACTTTCGTAGCTTGAAAAAAATCCCAAAAAAATCGATTAAAAAAATTTTTTTCCTGATTTTTCACCTCCAACGAGCAACTTTGCATTGTCGGGAATGTCTTTGACGGCTTCCTTGGCATTTTTCGAAAATTTTGGCTTGGCATTGGGAAGTGGTGGCGATCGACCGATAAGCATTCAATTTGTTGATCTGCAAAAAAATTTTTATATTTTAAATTTGCGATTTCATGAAAAAAATTCTACCTTTTTTTGATACTTTTGAGTGCAAAGGGGATAAATTAGCTCAAAAACTGGTTCTCGCCTAGAGAAATTCAATAAATCAATCAATAATCGATCGATAAGATATATTCCAATCAAATAAAGACGAAAAATAATCGATTTTTTTATATCTTATTTTTTTGAGATTGCTTATAGAATTCCATCTTTTTTTGAATTTTTTTAAGCGCAGAAGCATAAAAATTCCACGAAAACAGTGCGATTTTTATTATTTTTATGTTCAAAAAAATGCTCAAATCGTGGCTTTTTTTCCGGTTTTTTTAAAGCCGCAGAAATCACGGAAAACCTTAAAAAAACGCCTTTAACCACAGAAAATCCATGAAAATCAATCAATAATCGATCGATAAGATATATTCCAATCAAATAAAGACGAAAATAATCGTTTTTTCTGTTTTTCTTTTTTTGAACCATTTTTTTCTAAAAAAATTCATCTTTTTCGTATTTTTTTCAAGAGAAAGAGTCATGAAATTCCAAAAAAGCAATGCGATTTTACTATTTTATGTTCAAAAATTACTCAAAATCTGGACTTTTCCGGTTTTTTAATAGCGCAGGAATCACGGAAAACCTTAAAAAACGGCTTTTTCCGCCAAAAAAAACATAATAAATCATAATCAATCGATAAGCGTTCATTAAACGTATCTGAAGATGAATATAATCAATAATCATAATTTATACCTGAAATTTTTTTGAAAAAAATTCAACTTTTTTTCCGTTCTTTTTAACGCAAAAAGACATAAAACTACATAAAAAAATACCATTAAAACGATTAAATTCCCAAATATTTTTATTGAAAAATTCGCTTAAAAATCAAAAAAAATATTGCTTTTTCTCTGTGCTTTTTTTGAGCGCAAATGACACAAAATACCCCAAAAATGGCTCTTCACCTCAAGACCTATATGAAATTTGACCACGCTCCTTGAAAATTTTCGAATAATCTTGATTTTTTTTTTCCAGAAACTAACCTTGTTGAAACCATTGTTCGCTGGACGACAGACTTTCGATAAAATTGTCATTTTTTATGCAGGGCCTGAAAAAAGGTAAATATATTTTTCTGTACCTTTCAGTTATCAGTAAAAGATCGGAGAACATCAGAGGCGGAGGGAAAAAAATTAAGATAAGTTATCAGGAACAGTTAAAAATAAAGAAGAGGATTTTTTAAAAATCATCACAGTCGGAATAGGTGGGAAACTTTTTCGAAAAATGATATAGATAAATTGATTTCAAGCATTAAAAAAAGCTGAAACTCGCGCCTTTTACCATAAATTTTGTTATGAAAAAAATCGAATCAAGCTCAAAATTGATTAAAAATGAAGATATTTATAATATTTCAAGGCTTTCGAAAAGTTATTTTATATTAAAAAAATATATAAAAAAAGTTATTTTTCATGTTTCATGACCAATTATTAAACTCTCATCGTCTAACTCGCCTGGTTCCGTTAGTTCGTTGAAATTCACAAAAAATCAAATAAAACACTAGAAAAACTGGAGATCAATCGAAAAACGCGAGCTAAAAACAACCATTGACCAGGATCGAAAATAATTGACAGGGGCGCGAAAAGAAAAACAAAAAAGTGATAAGAAAAACGGGTTTTTCGGTCAAACTACCATTGCAAAAACTCAAGTTTAACCTATTATATGACAAAAAGAGCCGTATAATCAAAATTTCGGAGCTAGAAAATTGTAATACGTGATTACAACAAGTTTTAAATCCCAGCATTTTTATCAAAATGCAAATCAACAGTTTGAATTATGCGTCGGACTTTTTCACGTCCTTTTCCAGATCTTATACGTGAACCTTTTCATTTTATTACAAAGAATCTTCTAAAAACTTTTTACTTTCAAAACCGTTTCAAGTACTCTATAATATATATTATATTTTATTAAACCCTAAATTTTTTTGTCAAAGTGAAAATCAACAGCTGGAATTTCGTGTCAAAGTCCTTGAAATCCTGATTTTTTTCCCTTTTAAAAATCACAGTCATTCTCCTTTAAAACTGAACTTTTTCAAAGTTAAAAGAACTGGAAAAAAACTCAGTTTTTGAGATATTGGTATGAAAAAGGTCTTGAAATTGAGCCAAAAAGATCAAAAATATGTTTTTTTGACCAATTTTTTTCAATGAAAAACTAGGTTGAAACCCCTCATTTTCCTTTTCAATTCAACCATAAAAAAACGGGGGATTTTTCAAGAGACAAAAAGACTAGAAAAGCAAATGCGACCGAGTTACTTTTTGAAAAAAATAAAAAAATACTCGAAAATTTTTTTAGTTGCTGAAAAAGTCTAGTGAAGATTAGTACTTTATTCCTGTACGAAAAGCATAGGAGTTCTAAAAATTGGGCTAATCTTTCAATAAAAAGTTCAAATTTCGCCCTAAGACCGATTTTTTCATTAAAAACTAGGTTGAAGCTTCTCAATACAACCAGTAAAACAGAAGATTTTTCGCATTGAGGGGGGTTGTTTTGAACGAAAATTGAAGCTAACCGAAAAATTGTAGAAGAAAGATCCTTCCAAATGAAGCCATGATTTGAAAAAATCAAAAAATTCCGAGGAAAAAGAGTAAAAAGAGGAGCGACCGGGGCTGTTGCGAACCGAAACTGAAGTGAACCGAGAAAAAAGGGGGGAGCTACTGGGACGAGAAATCATAGAGAATCATAGAGAGGAGGGAAAACGATCAAGAGACTGTGGCAAGGGGTGAGAGGCCGGCCCCCACGTGGTCGGTTCTGATCGCTCGATGACGCTTCTCTGCTTTACAACATTCATTTTTTTTCCCGAAATTGTTCGCTCAATGAGTTCTTTTTGATTTCGAGCCTGTCCTGATGGCTTGTTTCCCGAGAAAAAGTGTCATTTTTCTTAAAAATCGGACGCTCAATGAATTTTTCAGGAGAGTGATCAGTGAAGGTTGGTTGAAAATTCGCTGAGAAGCATGAAAATGAGTTTAAAAACTGAATTCATTTCAAACCCCCCGTCTGCTTCAATTCCAGCATAATAGAGAATATGACACTGAAAAGAGAAGATCAAAATTCCAAAAAAAGTAAAAATCTTAAGAAAATTTTTCCAAGACCTAACAGATATCAATGGATTGGGTGACAGTAGAAGCGCAACGAAATTCAGATTTTTCTTTTATTTTTTGTTCGTTCATTTCTTAATGAACTCTTTTTGATTTTGAGCCTGTCCCGATGGCTTGTTTCTCGAGAAAAAGTGTCATTTTTCTAAAAAATCGGACGCTCAATGAATTTTCGAGAAAGTTATCAGTGAAGCTTAGTAGTGAGAAAAATAAAAATCAGTTTATAGAGATTGAACTATTCAAAAACCTATTATACCTTCTCAACATGAAGAGGTGAATAAAACTGACAAAATATAATAAAAATTTCAGATTTTTCAGAAAAAAATTTTCCAGGACTAAAAAAATCAATGGATTGGGTGACATTAACCGCGCAATGGGTTTCAAATTTTTTATTTTCGTTCTCCATGAGTTTTTTTTTGGTTCTGACCATTTCCTGATAGCTTCTCTCCCGAGAAAAAAGTGTCATTTTTCTAAAAAATCGGACGCTCAATGTCTTTTTCAGGGGAGTGATCAGTGAAGCTTGGAACCATAAAGTTGATTTTATAAAAAGAAAATTATTCAAAAGCTAAAGATCTGCTCTAGTTTTAAGACAACCGGGTGAATGAAAAAAGGAAAAAAATTCGAGAAATAGAAATTTTGATAAAATTGCAAGGAAACGCAGATATCAGTGAATCGGATGACATAAAAAGCACTTTCCCAAAAATAAACCTGAATTTTCACAAAAGTGATCAGTGAAGTTTGAAATAAATTCAAGAAAAAAAAATTGTAACTATTCTACTTAAGTTAAGGATTAAACAAACATGTTACATAAAAAGTACTCAAATAACACGGAGAACGGTGAAGTGAATGAGATTTAATGATTTTTTTATTTTTCAAAAATTTTAAAAATTCTACTTTTTCTCATTTTCAAGAAAAGCCATTTTTGCAAGATGATTGAACAAAAAAATTATCCAAAACAAAATAAAAACGTGTCGAAACAGAAAACATGTATTGTAATTGTTTTGAAGCAAACGTAACATTCTTTACGAGGAATTTACACAATTGAAAACGCTGATTTTTCAAAAAAATCCACAAAAATAATAAACCCACGCGCATTCGGTGCATACACACCCCTAATGAACATTTCATGATACCGTAATCTTTTTTCTCCATTTTTCCAATCGCCGTGAAGTTTTCCGATTAGTTTTCGTCTTCTAGCAGAATAATTAACGCAAAACTTGCAAATGAGAGCGCGGTCGTAAAAAATTGATGAATTCTTCAAATTCTCCTAGTTTTTGCGTCGGAATTCAGCTTAAATCTTGCTGATTAGTTTCTGAATTAATTCCAAAATGAAAGTTTGGTTCCAGCCTGAAAAAAGTTTAAAAAAAAGCATTTTATGGAAACCCGATACTCTGAAGCAAACACTACACGGACCACCCTGGAAGTGTCAATTTTGCTAGTTTTTTTTTGCCCGTCCTGGGAAAATTTTTATGGCCACTATAAGGTTCGCGAAGGACTACTTGGAGAGGACACTAAAGTGGCCACTAAAACCACCTCTATAGTGGCCACTACTTCCGTTTTAGTGGCCACTATAGAGGTTCTCTATTTAGTGGCCACTTCAGTAGTTTTTCATCCAGTTTTTCATCCTTCCGGTATAGTCTGTATGCCACGACTTGAAATTTCACGGAACGACATTCCGCTGTTTCGCTGCGTGTGTTAGCGAAGCGTCTATCGAATCTAGGTCACACTTTCCATTGATCGTAGTTGCTATTGGAGCACATCAAATCAGAATACCTTAATAAAAGAAAAATGATTAAAAGGCGCTACCAAGATTCGCAAAGGCGCGCAGCGGCACAGCGGAATGTCGTTTGGTGAAATTCCAAGTCGTGGTACACAGGCTATATCTCTGATAATTTTAAAACAAACAGATTGGACCAGTTATGTTGATCCATTGACCCCTAAAGTGGCCACTAAACTTTTCAGTGGTCCAGTAGTAGCACTCAGACCTCTATAGTGGGCACTAATTTTTAACCCCTTAAGTGGCCACTAAAACGTCAAAACCCTAGAGTGGCCCCTCAAAATTTTCCCAGTCATTTTGCTGCTATTTCTAACTCTTTTCGAATATTTCAAAACGCAGAAAATCGGAAAACAAAAATTTTGAAAGCGCTCCAATGCTTTTTTCAACCTTTCCAAGTGCAGCCGAGCGTTATAAATGCGGATTTTTGGTTAGAAAACATGAGATTCGAAATTTTCTGGCAACTTAATGAGATGAGTCAAGGTTTTTCATTCCTAGAACGACTATTTTAGTATTTCAAAAATTTTCATTATTTAAAAAAAAAGCTGATATGGGTTTTTCAAAGCTTTTACATCTCTGAAGTGATAATTTCAGCGCTTTCCAATTTGCTACTAATCATAAAAACTTCAAATTTGATGCTGGAACATCTGAATAAAAATTTTATAGTCCCTTAATGCGATTTTCTTAAAGGAAATAAATCCAAGGGGCTGCTTAAGAATTTTCTGACCTATAATAAAGTTCCCAGGAAGTTCTGAACTATCTCAAATAACTGGAGAGGCTACTTAAGGGTTTCCAAACCTTCCTAGTGCAGTCTACAGCTCGAAAAAACCTCCTTATTGTAACTGTCTAATGTTTTGATTGAGGGTTCACTTAAGTAATTATTAAGAGGACCCACTTAAGGGCCCAAAAATTTTAGTCTATCAAGCCCCTTAGTGAAAGCTCCAACAAAAAATCAGGGAATAGGAAAAAGAACCATCGAGACGAGAGATCAGGCCAATCTCGGAGGGCGGAGCAGACAGTCCAAAGAGCCTCCTCCAAGGAGTTACTTAAGAGTCTTGAAATATTCAGAACTTTCAAAATCCGAGAGGTCTTGACCCTTCTGATGGTGAGTACTTTCCAGCCACATAAAGAAGAAATCCCTTGAGTGAATTTCCTAAGGGTCCACTTAAGGGACCAGAAATCTTCCAAGACGAAAGCTTCAAACCAATAACATGGAACAAAAAAAAAGAAGCGTTCACTCAAGTGATCCCTTCAAAAACCCACTTAATGGCCCAAAAAGCTTCCACGTTCCTCAGTGAGAGTTTCAACCACAGGAAATGGAAAAAAGAATTTCCGAGGCGAGAGATCAGGCGAATCTCGGAGGGCGGAGCAGACAGTCCAACGAACCTCAACCATGGACTGTAACCTGTCCTAGGGACTACTCAAGGGATCTTAAAACCTTTTTGATACTCAGAACTCAATTTGGAGAGTTCATGGTCCTTTTGAACCCAAGATATTTTTTCTAACTACAAAAAAACTCCGGTAAAGAAATCCCTTGAGTAAAATTTCTAAGAGCCCACTTAAGGGTCCAGAAAGCTTCCAAGACTCCCAAGTAACAGGGAATAAAAAAGAAGAAGCTCTCACTTAAATGATCCCTTCAAGGGGGCACTTAAGGGTCCAGAAATATTTCACGTCCCTCACCACTGGTCAGTGAAAGCTTCAAACCAATAACATGGAAGAAAAAAAAGAAGCTCTCACTTAAGTGATCCCTTCAAAAACCCACTTAATGGCCCAGAAAGCTTCCAAGTCTCTCAGTGAAAGCTTCAACCACGTAACAGGAAATGGAAAAAAAGAACCACCGGTGCTGGTGGAGGCGAGAGATCGGGGGAATCTCGGAGGGCGGAGCAGACAGGCCAGCGGGTCTGTTTTGGCACAAGGACGCAGCGACGAGCCAGGGTCAAACCTCCTTTCACAACCGCCACTACGAACACTCCCACTCCCCCCATCTCTTTTCGATTTTTTTCTTCTTCTTCGATCTCAACCAAAAAAGTTCAGTTACAAGCCTTCTTTGTAGAAATCCCCTAGAAGTCCTCAAAATATGGTTAGATAGTCCTAGCCTGATAGATTCCTAGCCTAGGAGTGAATAGGACTGTTTTTAAGCTTCTAAAGACACTAAAAATTGACGAAAAATGGCTCCTTTTTCTCTCAAAAAAGGTCCGAATCCCGCTTAAAAAATACCTTTAAAGTCCAAATTTGATTTATTTTAATATAACTAGATTTGTTCTTCATCATCCTGAAGCTTTTTGAGAACATTTATATCGTCCTAAAAATGTCCCAAAAAGCTCAAAATTCGTTTCAAGTCTTTCATCAAGACTTCTCATGAAGAAATGACTTTTTGACCTTCTTTATAAATCCGTATTAAATCTGTATGGAACCATTACTATGGACACGCCAATCTCTTTTCGATTTTTTTCTTCTTCTTCGATCTCAACCAAAAAAGTTCAGTTACAAGCCTTCTTTGTAGAAATCCCCTAGAAGTCCTCAAAATATGGTTAGATAGTCCTAGCCTAGGTGTCTCTAGAACTGTTTTTGAGCTTCTGAAGCCTTTAATAACCGTCAAATCGTATGGAAAATGGTCCCAAAGGTCAAAATCCCGTCTCCAAAATAGGCTTGACTTCTCAAAACTGTATTTCTGGCCACGAGAACCTTGTAACTGTTTTGCACCTTTTTTCTTCAGAAGCTTCTATAAGGGCAGGTAAAGTGTCCCCTAGAGGGGTACCTTAAGATTGCCTAAGATCGCCCCTATAGGGACCACTTTTGCAAGCTTAGTGACCCCTATAGGGACAGGTAAAGGTTACCTTCAAGAGCTCCTAAGATCGCCGCTATAGGGACCACTTTAGCAAGCTTAGTGATACCTATAGGGACAGCTAAAGTGTTCCCTAGAAGGGTACCTTGAAAGGTTCCTAAAATCGCCCCTATAGGGTCCACTTTTGCAAGCTTTAATGACCACTATAGGGACAGCTAAAGTGTTCCCTATAGGGGGTATCTTAGAAGCCCTAAAATTACCCCTATGGGGACCACTTTTGCAAGCTTTAGTGACCCCTATAGGGACAGGTAAAGTGTTCCCTATAGGGGTACCTTGAAAGATTCCTAATCTAACCCCTATAGGGACCACTTTTGCAAGTTTCAGTGACCCCTATAAGAGCAGGTAAAGTATTAGTGACCCTCATAGGGACAGGTGAAGTTTTCCCTAGATGGGTACCTTAAGATTGCCTAAGATCGCCCTCTATAGGGACCACTTTTTGCAAGCTTTAATGATCCCTATAGGGACAATTAAAGTGTTCCCTTGAGGGGTACCTTTAGGAGTCCCTAAATTACCCTTATAGAGCGCCGCTAAGGGCAGGTAAAGTGTCCCCTAGAGGGGTACCTTAAGATTGCCTAAGATCGCCCCTATAGGGACCACTTTTGCAAGCTTTAGTGACCCTATAGGGACAGGTAAAGTGTTCCCTAGAGGGGTACCTTAAGAGTGCCTAATTTAACCCCTATAGGGACCACTATGGCTATTTAAGCACTTCAAGACTATTTTTAAAGTCTTCAAAAAAACATTTTTCAACCCTCAAAATGACGTCTTTCCCAGGAACGTTTCTAAGCTTCCAATCCGCCGCATTTTCTCCCTCGCTTCATTTTAATAATCCATTTTCTCCACTCCTTGCAAATTCGAATCCAACCAGGATTACGGGTCCATTTTCGTTCCAAAACATGTTTTTTGATGATTTTCGTGGTCAAAAAACGTTTCAACAGAATATAATATAGCAGGAAAGGTGACGGGGGGCGAATCCGTAGGAAAAAAAAAATGGAGTTTTGGATTTGTTATTTTGGAACGATCTTCTAATGCTTCTTTTTTGAAAAAAATGCTTTAAGATTCGTCAAGTTTCAATGCTTATAAAAGCATGGAAGGGGAACATTTTTTTCATTATTTTCTTTTCTATCCGAATTCAAAATGCTCTTTGCTGCTACCTGGGAACAAAAAATGACGTGGAGCTGTCTGAATCTCTTCTTCTTGCATACTATTTCGTGGATCGCGTGAAGACCCGTATTTTTTTACTTTTTTTAGGCCTTTTTTAAAAGAACTACAGTCATATCTACCTTATTAGAAGCTTTTTAGAATAACATTTTTTGTTGATTTTAAATTTTTCTTTTTCTGGATTTTTAGTTGGATTTTTTCCCTCAACTTTCTCGATTTTTCCTCCTGAGCCTCTTCTTGCTAACTTTGGGAACGTTTTTACCCCCTCTTACCTTTTTTCTGAACCCCCCTCTTTTTGAAGTTTTTCCTTCATTTTTGACAATTATCTCAGGAAAAACTTTGCGAATAATCAATCTTGATTAAATTCCTTGTTCAAAACCTTCTCCAAATATTTTTAACTGAAATTTCTGCAACTACCACTCGAACACAAAGAAATTTTTCTAAGAAGTTTTAAGGTTCATTTGAAACGTTAAAGTCATTTTTGTTGGGTTTTAAGGTCCTTAAGGTTTTTAGCGTTTCTGAGAAGGATTCTAAGGTTGAAATTTTTGAACTAAAGCTTAAAGTTGATATGAAGCTGATTTTTCAGATTTTCCATTAATATTTTTCTATGCTTGGTGTTGGAAATTTTTTCAAAAAAATATTCACTAACATATTCGATTTGTAGATTTTTCAATCTGAACATTCAGGAACTCGCAATAAAGTAAAGAAAATGAAAATGAACTAAACAAAAGTCAAAAATTGACCAAACAGACGAAACCACTGAAAAACCCTCGCAAAGAACTTCCCCTCCTTACAAAGTTCAAACACCTCGATCCAATTTTTTTTCAGAGGGAAATTCTGTTTTTGCCGCACTTTGCTCAGGCATTATTTGTTTTTTGGCTCTCGCGCGCCGCGCAAAAAAGTACAAAATGGAGCCCATTTGTCGTCATTTTTATATAACGGAATTTGAGATTTGCCATCGATTTTTTCATTGTTTTGCGTTTCAAAGTTTGTTTAAAAGTTTTCTTCAGGTTGTTAAAGGAGCATAGGAAATTTCCTCATAGGTCTCGAGGCGAAGAGCCGTTTTATAAGCTTTCAAAAAGCCTTATTTTTGAACTTAAAATATCTAATTATTCAAGAGTTTATTGCATTGTCTTATCCTTCTATGTGTTAGAGTCTTTCCGAAAAACCCTGCTGAAGTTTTTTTAAAGGAGCATTCCCTAAAGGTCTCGAGGCGAAGAGCCGTTTTATAAGCTTTCAAAAGCCCCATAAACCTTTTTAAAAATCAAAATACATAATTATTTTGAAGGTTTCTTGATATTTCATATTGTTTTTCCGTGTTAAAGCCTTTCCAAAAACCCTGCTGAAGTTTTTAAAGGAGCATACCTTAAAGGTCTCGAGGCGAAGAGCCGTTTTATAAGCTTTCAAAAGCCACAGGAACCATTTTTAAACTTAAAATACATAATTATTTTAGAGGTTTCTTGATTTTACCTATTGTATTTCCGTGTAGAAGCTTTTTCCAAAAGCCCTGATGAAGCTTTATTTTAAAGGAGCATACCCCAAAGGTCTCGCAGCAGAAAGCCGTTTTTCCCTGGGCAATCCTCAAGTTTTTGGAAGCCAAAGGAACTGATTCTAAATCTTAAATCTTCGAAAACAACCTAAAGAAGTTGAAACTCGCTAAAAATTTCATTTTTTCTAAGATTTTTCAATGAATTTCATGGCCTCTAAACAGCTATCTTAAAATGAATCATATTTGAAAAAGTTTTTGAATATACTCAATAGAGCCCAAGTTTAATAAAAATCTTTAAAAGACCTAAAAACTTGTCTTTTTATTGTCTGAAATCCTTAAAAAGCTGATAAAATTATTGAAAAAAGGAGAAATCAACTTTGAAAAATCAGAAAATCGTTCAAAAATGAGTGAAAATGGTCCAAAACTTCATTTTTCAACTGATTTCCTACTCCTCCTCTCAATTATTCCAACCAATAAAATTCTCAATCTCATTCCTAATGGATTCTGGTCACAAGACCTCTATTCGAACAATAAAAACCTAAAAAATTGTTTTTCCTCAAAAATTACTCTCAATTTTTCTCTTCCCACTACAATCTCTCTCTCGTATATAAGCGAATATTTGTGAGTAATATCTAATTCGAATGCAAATTTTTTCAGTTGCTCATGTTAGCAAAATGCGGACCGCTACCGTACTCTTAGCTACAGTAATCCTGGCGGAAGCACTATCGAATCAAAGGAACAACTAGCCAAAATGGTAAGTTTTTCGGAAATTATTCTGACAGGGTAAAAATGAATTATTAAAAAGACCCGATTTTTGGGACAATTTTTAGGTTTTTGCGGCGTTCAAAAATCAATAATTCGAAAAATGATCTAGATTAAAAAGACGTTTATTATTCATTCCGAACCCTAAAATCATTTTTAATAATTCAGAAAAATACTTGAAAAATTATTTTATTGCTCAGAATAACTTATTTGAAAGACAATAACTTATTAAAAATCAGAAATATGTCCTAAAAGTCTTAAATTCAATAAATTTTTAGGTAAACTTGAAAAATCGCCTTCAAAATCCTAAAAATTATCGTTTTTCTCACTGAAACTGATTCAAAAACCGCTAAGAAATGCAAAATTCTATTCAAGATATTTTTAAAAAATAAACCTTCTTATTAAACTTGAGCTACAGATGATTTAACAAAACTCAAATTTTCATGACTTGAAAAACTTTTTATTCTTTAATATTGTTTATTTGTAGCTTTATACACGCTTGAAAAAGTGAATAAAGCTACAAATTTCTTTTAAAAGATTTTATTAGTTCAGTGAAACATTGAAATAACGTTAAGAGCCAAAATTTTTCTTAAAAATCAAAAAAACCTTTTTACCCATCATTTTTAACAGAAATTTGAAAATTTCCTTCTTTTTCAGAAAATCTTCGAGAGATGGTCTTTGGGCCATCTACAGATCCTCCACTACGGCTGAAAGTGAATTCAAATCGTTTCTAGGTATGTTTTTAATATTTTCAAGTAGAAGGAGTTCAATGTTCACTTCTAGGAAAAAGCCAGGAAAATTTATAAATTTTTGAAATTTTTGAAAAACTCAATTTTGAGCCTATAACCGATCAGGAAAAGTGGAAATCATACCAAATCAAGCTTTTAAAAAGTATTTAAAAAGGAGACATTGGAAAAATTTAGATCTTCCACTAACTTTAAGCCTCTTGGGCTAGGAAATCAAAAATAACCGAGATCAGAAAAATCTCAATTTTTAAATTAATTTTTCCAACCCTTTAAAGCAAGAAAATCATTGCAAATCGCATCCAGAAAAGCAAAAAATTGGAAAATTTTTCATTTTCCTCCTTTCTAATCGAATTTTGAGCTTGCAAATCAAGACAAATCGCGTTTGGAAAAGCCGAAAAGTTGCAGAAAAGTTTTGTCTGGCGAATCTCAACGAATCGTCGCAGCTCGACGAATATTTGCGCTGGGAGCAAGTCGAGTTCCTCTGGAGCCTCAGGATCATGTTCGTCCTTTCTTTTTTCGAAATTTTCAGAGCTTTTAGCAAGAGGTAGAGCTTTTAGTATGAGAGAGAGAGTTTAAAAAATACGCATAAAAAAATTTAAACGATTTGAAAGATAAACGTTTATTCTAGTCCTAATACAGTACACCCGACTCATGATTAAAAGTGAAATTTATACTTTGGGAACCTTTAAAATAAAAAGATAAAAATGAAATAGTTGAAAATGAAAAGAACTCACTTCAAAAAAACTTTCTGAACCTTAAATTTGATGAAAAAAGGTCATTTTCCCGCCTTGGAACCATAGTTAAAAGTTAAAAGTACGATTTTGACTACTATCTTGACCATTTTAAAGTTCAAAACAGTTCAATTAACGTAATTATGAATAAAATATACTTCCCGTATGGCGTGGCCGCTCATATTTTTCCGTAAAGTTAGTGTGTCGTGTGGTATGCACCGCGGCGCTCTCGCACATGTTCAAAGTAATTTTCGTGAAATTCAAAATCATATCTGAATTTCTGAAATCCAGTTATATTTTTCACTTTCCGGTGGCTATTTTGAATTTCGCGGAATTACTTTTCAGCACAACCTAAAAATCGCGTTTTTAAAGGAGAAATAAATTCGTCTCATGATTCCTTGTTCACGCCTTTTTCCCATGACGTCACATGGGAACGGCGGAGGTTTTGACCATGCCCCCTTTATTTTTGGTTTTGCATTTTCTTCCACTAACACTCCGTGTTCCAGAGCCACAAAAGCAAGAAAAAATTAGGAAACCTGATAAAAGAAGCAATTAAAATAAATTTTTCTGAGTGATGTGAATGATAAGGCTCAACACAAAAAAATCAAGTCATCATAAAAAATAAAATCATTTTAGGAATCCTGAGAACGAAAAAAAACATCTCAACCATTAATTTGAATTAAAAATGACCATTTCCAGGCTAGAACCCTCGACAGAATCGGGAGATTTCGAGAAAGTGATGGGAAAACCGATAATGGACAACGATAAGCAGTTGATGTTCATGGGACACGATATCCGGTCGAATTGCACCAGGATCAATGGAACCGAGTGGACAAAGCAAAATGAGGACCGGGTCATTGGCGACAATTTCGAAACGCACATTTTGGATCTGTTCGTTTTTTCGAGTTTTTAAGAATCTTCTTGGCGTTTTTCAATGCTAAAATTCAGTGGAAAAGGAAAAATTTCCTGGGAAGGTTGGAGAATATTTTAAAGGCGCATACATTAAAATACACGCGCAAAAGGAACCTTCGGAAAAAAGGTCTCAGAGGCTTCTTTTTTCTTGACCTTCAGGAGGAGAAAAAGGTGAAAAAATGAGATTTCGAGAAAATTTTGACACCTTTTAAGGTACTCAAAAAGGAGCTCTAGACTTTTTTTAGGGCCGTTTGGATTTTGTGAAGGTCTTGAAACGAAAAGCACTTTTCAGTGTTATTTGAGGTCATACGAAGCTTCTGTCCCTTCAAAAATCCTAATAAAAAATTGAAAAAAAAACCTATAAATCCACAGCCAAGAACTTCATTAGAGAAACCTAGTAAAATGGCAGAAAATCAATATTTATAAGGAAAACCTCTCGAAAATCCACTAGCCTCCAAAAAATTGAAAAAAAGATAATTCTGAATATTAAAAGGGCGTAAGACATTTTTTTTATTTTAAGGCTTGAAAACTAGTTAAAAAGGTCCACGCTTAAAAAAATGAAGCAGCCGAAAGTAACCCGAGGCGTTTTTTTTTCCCGAAGAGTACGGTATGTGATGAGCGTGTTTGCACACTTTGGGTAGTCCTGTCAACTCAACTTTTACCTGAATTTTATAGAAATTCTGACTAATACACCACAGCGTTTTTGTTATTGGAAGGAAAAGCGAAACCAAAAACACGGTGGGCGGAGCCAAAATATTCGCCGTTCCCACGTGACGTCAGAGATTTCGGCTATAACTGCGTGAATAACATGGCTTAGCAAAGGCGCAGGCCGCCGTATTGCTTTAACACGAATCGAAATTCTCTACATAAACGCAATTTTCTGCGCGAAAGCGGCGCAGTGCATGCACACGACACACGACACTTTACGGAGAAAAAGTGGGCATAGCGTCGACGAAAAAACTTTTGATGACTATTAATCAAAATGGTACCGTGCAAAGTGTGCAAACACGCGAAGTGCATGCGGACTTTCACATACAGTACTCTGGAAAAAAAAATCTCTCTTTGCATAGAAATTTTCTCTTGAATTTTGTTTTTTTTCAGAGCCTACGACAGCAACTTCCTGGTCCATCACTTGTGGTCGGTTTGGTGAAATAAGATTGTAAATACTGTTTATACTCATTTTTTCCCTTAGCAGGGAGGTCATTTTACTTTGGATTGGGAATTTCCTGAAAATCGGGTAGGATACTTTTTAAGGTACCAGGTGAGGATTCTGAAAGCCTCAACCTGCAAAACTACCTAGTCTTTGAGAAATAAGGGCTCAAAATTGCCGATTTTTAGACAATTTTGAGATTTTCTACAAGTTTAAGGGGTCATTTCTCAAAAACTGGGAAGTTTTAAAGGTTGAGACTTCCAGAATCTTCTTCTAATACATCAAAAAATATCCTGACCGATTTTCAGAAAAATTACTAACCAAAAAGCAAAATCACCCTCCTTGTAATATACTTCACTTCCCCCCAGAAAAATCTCCTTAAATGGTCTCTCTCTTCTCAAATTATTCCTTAACCACATTCTCTTCACTTCCCCCTACGTGTTACAGTTCCTCAATATGCACCGTTGATTTCACTTATTTATTGCCCTTTTTTATGAACCGCTGACTTTTTTATGAACCTTTAATAAGTGAGCTTTTTGGAGTTTACAAAAAAAAAATACAACTTTGAAAAATTCTGAAGCCTGAAGATTTTCAGACTTAGAAAATATATGAAATCTCCATTTTTTTAATAATTTTTAAGCTCTAGAACTTGATTTACATTATTGACTTTCAAGTGGTCAAAATATTTATTTTGAAGCTCTTTTAACTTTATTTTTGAAACCTAAAATCCACTTTTTATAAAAAAATTTTTGGTTAACGTTCCGTAGGGAAAAATAAAAATTCTGACAAAAATCCTCCGATGTCATGCGTCTTCAACAACGTCATCAACCGGTAAAATGAAAGAAATAGAAAAAAAAAACGCACGCTGAAGTTTTTTCCAGCCGCGAAGTGGACAACTTCCTGAAAATCAACAATTTCGCTCAGTAATTAAAAACTGCACGGAAAAATCGTGAAATTTGAATTTCGAACTAGTTTCCAAAATTCGAAATTTCAAATTAAAGATTTCTACGAGAAACATTGAGACTTCTAAAAAAGCATAGATGAGAAAAAAAGAGCGATTTCCTTGTAAAACTAGTACAGAAAACAATTAAACGAACAAATCTTACAAATTAAAAATACTCCGGGAATTATTAAACACTTCTAGAAGTTTGAAAATCGAAGAAAATGTTAATAAAAACCGCTTTGATTAGGAAAACATAAAAACGACGAAAAATACTTTTTAAGGTTTCGTTAGACATACTTTCTGAAAACGGCATTTATTCCCGTTTTTTCTTGAAATTTTTACATTTTTGCGACGTTCTTTTATCATAAAATGATTTGGTTTTCATTGAAAAATATAAAATTTGAAAAAGTTTTTTGTTAATTTTTATAATAATCCCTTTTTTTCGCCAAATTTCAAAGCTAAAAACCACTTGGCCTGATATAAACTCAAGAAATTAATTAAATGCTTCATTTTCTATCCCTTTTTCTCAGAGATTCGTGGACGCTTGTCGTCTTTTTAACCAAAAAGTTTAATATCAAAATTTTATGGAAAAATCAACAATACCAGGTGTTTCAAAACAACAAGAAATCAACAAGAAACGCGTTTTCAAGGCTTTCAAGATGAGGGGAACGAGTAGGTACATGATATGCAAATATTAAAGTCACGTTACTAACAACAATTAAATAATTAACTTCAAACTCGTGGGAAAATAACAAAGTTGTACAAATTAATAAATTAAGTGAGATCCGTAGATGAAAAGTTCAACAATTATATAACAAGAAAATGATGAAAAGTTCGATAAATGTACAATTTGAAAAATTACAAATTAATTTTGATATTAAAATGGGAAAAGACGATACGAAGTTGCTCCATAATATCCAAACAAGGCGGCAAACAGAGCAAAGAATCGGGTTCCACTGAGGTTTGGAGCTGGAAAAATATATCACTTTCGAACTACTTGAAGTACTTTTTAGGAGCTTTTTTTTTTAAGAAGTCCGCAGTTGGCGTGTTCACACTTCTAAGTGGTATCGTTTCCATTTTTGTTCAAAATTTTTATCGAAATAGGGTAAAACTATAGGAAACTATTGAATTACATCAATCTATTCATTCTGATTCATTATGAAAGAAAAATGAAATTTTTAAAATGAATATATGGAAAACGCAAAAATGTGCAAACACCACGCGTCAAATGCGGACTTTTACATACAGTACTCTTCGAAAAAGGAAAAAATCGCCCTGGATCTATTTTTTTTTTTCTATTTTACGTTTAATTTCATTTTTCCTGAATTTTCAAAGTTCATTCGAAGTTGAACTTAAAAACCAATTATTCGAAAAAAAAAATTTCAACGTTTCTCAAGCATTTCGGTGCCATTTGAGCTTGTAAAAGATTTTCTAAGATTTTTTTCAATCATTTCTAACCGTTTTTCAGACCAGAAAGCATTGACTATAGAGTTTTTTCATTTTCTTCAGAAACCTACCTTGACAAAAGATTTGCCGGAGCAAGTTATAACTATCCGGTCGCCTCTTTGAGCAACGACGGTTTCAAATTCACTAGCAGTTGTCGGAATAAGGGCATCAACGCCGAAACGTCTAAAATCACGAATTAAATCTTAAAATGGTGCTTTTTGTACTTCATTTGCTTTCCGAGGCCTTTGAGCATGACGTCGACGATGCATTTCAAGTCCTGGGGTCGGATCGTAGGTTTTTCGACGTCTACAGAGTCTCGGAGGACCTCAGCCAAGTCCTCCAAAGACATCAGATCGAGCTTCTTCGCCTTGGATTTATCCTTTTTTGGTTGCGCCGTCATGGCCTCCACGGAGACGGATTGAACTTCCTCTTCGGTTAAACCGATCTCACTGGAAAAACAGGGCTTTTTCGAGATTGAACAGTAAATTTCTCGTGGCACTTGGTTAGTGTAACTGTTGCTTGCGCCCGCCAAAAAAACAGGTGCTGCGACAAGAGCGATTTCGAAGATTACTGTATGTGAAAGTCCGCATTTGGCGTGTGCGTGTTTGCAGATTTTTGGTGGTTCAGTCAACGCAATTTAAAAAAAAATGTTTTTGTTCAGATTTTCTTTCATGTTGATGAGAATATTGCTGTTGCTGAAATTGAAAGTTGAAATTTTGAAAACGCTGAAATTCTTATAGATCCATTCCGATGAAGCTTAGAAAAAAAAAATGGAAAAAAAACGTGAAAATTATCAAGACCTTTTAGAGTGTGCAAACACGGCTATGACACACGCCGATTGCGGACTTTTACCTACAGTAATCTTTGAAATCGCTTGAAGCACCAAAAAAAAATCTTTCGCTTGGAAATCTCTCAAAGTCACTTCAAAAGCAAGGTTTCAATGAAAACAGGAAAAACCTGCAGATTTTTGAGTCTTGTCAAAAAGTCTCAAGATATACCTTACAAAGCAAAAACGCTCTTTTTGCAGATTTTCTTCAATCTTTGATTCCTCCCAGCATTTTTGAACCTACTGGCCCATTTTTCTGGATAAAATCTTTTACTCAAGAGAAACTGATAAGCTTTTGAAAAGTTGGCAAGTCAAAAATCTTAACTTTATAAGAATTCAAAAAATGATGGTCTCTATAGATAGCCTTGTGAATCTTCATAGCCCTTAACTGAACCGTTTTCCCAACCAAAAACCCTAAGACCAACTTGACGAATTCCTTCATCTTCTCATATATTTTGACAACGATGTAGGCGTCCATGGCGGCGTAAAGGAGTTGGCCATTTCTCAGAGGCCTTGCGGACCAGTCACTGCACTGCTCCGACTTGTTGAGCACCACCGAGCAGAATTTCGCGGATAAATCGCCGAGTTTGAACGTCTCCATGCCGAGGGCGCCTGGCTTGGCCTCGTTCAACTAGAAGAAGCCGTTCAGAGCGTTTTGAAAGTGTTTTTTTGAACCTTTTCTCCGAAACGTTTTATGCAAAACACTCCTTGTTGTCTGTCCCTACCGGTCCAGTCTTGGAGTTGTGGCAGCTCCAGGAAAAGATCAACGTCCGGTCTCAGGGAGAATCCTTGAAAATATTGTCATAAAAAAGTGGTAACCTCGAAACACTATAGAAATGAAGATATTAAGAAATTATTTTCAAAAAAGGTGTAAAAAGCTCTTTTTTTCATCAAGGAACACGTTTTCCGGAATTTTTTTTCTGACCCATTTTTTTTTCAACTTCTAGTGACCTTATTTCGAAAGAGTCATCTACCACAAAAGCCTTGAAGGGGTAAAAAAAAAACAATAAAACTCCATGAAACTAGACGAAAATGGGTTTGAAATGATTATTTTATCGCGTTTTTCGAAAAGTCGCGGTGATTTTTGAAACTCAAGTTGAGGTTGGTTAAATTTTTCTGTGAATCCAGGCTTGGGCAAGGGCTAGCCTGTCAGCCTATCAGGTCCCGGGCAAGTTCTGAGCCCGACACATACACCTAGGGTCCGCAAGCCATTTCTTCAAAACGATCCAAAAAATATGTTTTTTACACTGTTCGATAGAGGAGACTGTCCATTTTCATAATCCGTTCAGTTTTAGAAAAAAGCTCCACTAAGAAAAAAGTTATGGCCAAAAAACGAGCGCGCGCGGCGTTCAACTGGAGGCAAAATCTCACGGTTTACCCGCTGCCGCACGCTTTCTTTTTAAATGTTTTTACGCATTTCTGAACCGTTTTCAAATCGGTTTTCTGTTCTGAGAGGTTGTCCGAACTGAGCCTCATGTTTTGATATGAATCTTTTGTACAATCCTCATAAGAATTTTCGATAAAATATCAAAAAACTACCTAGAAAAAAGGTCAGAAGGAATTTTCAGCTTATTCTTCTTTTTTCTAATCAGAAAAATTATTATCATTTGGTTTGGAAAAAGGAAAAAATGAAAAATAATGTTATTTCGAAATAAAACAGGAAAAAGTGCAATTTGACTCCAAAAAACGGCTCCTGCAACATTTAAAAGTGCGCATCGGTGTGTTTGACGCAAACACTGCTACGGACGCTTGCACGAATTCTTCCGAAATTTCAAAAAAAATTGCCATTTTTTCGAGGTTTTCAAAGCCGTTATTTTTTTCGCGTCGTTTGATTTTTTTCATTATTTTTCCATTGATAGAGTTTTGAACGCTTAATAACCTGATCAAAAGTATAAACGCGATCCTATTCTCTCATGCGTCAACGAGGCAGACGAAAAAAAGGAGGTTTTGGTAAAAATTCAAATATAATTTGATTCGCTGTCCCAATAATTATTTTTCATTTTTGAATTTTTTTGTTTTGTGAGCACATTGTGAGTTTTTTTAAATCAAATAAAAAGTATACCATGTCGCTGAAATTTTTTTCGCATTTCAGCTTCAAAGTTTGGTGTCACTTTACAAGCTTCGATTTTTTTCGCGTCGTTAGATTTTTTTATTTTTTTATTCAAAAAAATAAAGAAAATGTTAATGTATAACATACTCAAAATTCAGAAGCGTTCCTCACTTGGTTTTTCTGAAACGCGACGATTTTGTGAAACTTGTCAGTTTTTTTCGTGTTAAATCTTACTTTTTTTCGCTTATTTTTTTGAAAAAAATACATAGTTTAAAAAAATTTTTTTCAGTCTTGTAGAGCGTTGTCGATTACATAGATTAACAAAAACAGTTTATTTTTTAAAGTGGAACTTTAGCTAGTATAAACGCCTCAAAACCGTTTCTAGACAAAAAAATACAAAAACAAAAAAATCGTCATATTGGTGGCGTGAAGGGGCGGGGCTTTGCGCCCCCTACATACACCCGCTGGATCCGACCCCAATTTTTTTGCGAGCAAAAAAAGAATTAGACATACTTTCTTTGGGGGTGAGCCACACCCCGGGGTGGGATCTAGCCGACGTATGGCTCGGCCTCAATCAAAAAAACAGCCTGTACGGCCCAAAAGGTGCCAATTTTCTTCAAGTCAAATATCAAACTTTTTTAAGGCAAAAAAGAAAAATTTTTGTTATTTTTCCCAAACATGAACTCTCATTTAACAAGTGAAAAGAATTTTACAGTGAAAATTTTGAGACAAGATAAAATGTTTTGTGAAGCCTAGCCTGGCCCAATTCTGTCTCGGGCATAGTCGGAATGGTGGATAAAGGCCTCTAAAAGGGAGTGGCTCAAAAAAGGCCGCAGAAAGGCAGCAAAAAGGAATCAAAGAAAGTCCCCTTATCGAACCACCCATTTTTCTAGAATTTTAAAGGCTCGAGAAATGGTGAAAAACGGGAGAGGCAGCAAAAATGGTGCATAAGAGCCTATAAAATGGCGCAAAATGTGAGCTTTTGTCACCCTAAAAGGAAAATTTCTGTTTTTCCTCATTTCCGACTTTGCCTATGGTTCAGAAGCCGAAGAAAGTCCATTTTCAAGATTTTTACTGGTTCCCACCAATTTTCAAAGTCTCGCTGCAAAGAAATGCTTCGGCAAAACGGCACCAAATCTCAGAGTCTTCTTCTTCCAAAGCTACAACGTCGATTATGAAGACCCGGTCGTCAAAATACAATTGTAATAGGGCCGATCGACAGGCCGAACTGAAAAACTTAATGTAGATAGAAAAAAAAAAGTTGAAGCATCTACAAAATATTCAAAAAAAGGGGTTGAAAAAGGCTTTTAGAAATAATGGTTTTTTTGATAAGGGAGACCTCCAAGCTAATTAAAAGTTTCTAAAAAGGAAATTTAAAAAAAACAAATTTCAACGGATATAATGCTTAAAAAGGTTCATGAAGCTATACACAAGATTTTCCAGGCTCATTTTTTCCATAAAGTTCGCCATTTTTCTTTTTTTGTTCCAGAAAAACTCACTGGGAATGGCCGGGCTTCCATTCGGTATCAAATCCGATCAGCTTCTCCCCAGACCCGCCGACGAATCCTTCAAGGTCCTCGACGAAATTTTGGAATTTTTCCAAGGTATTTATCAAGTAAACTTGGGTGATGACACCTTCGCAGTTCAGTTCCACCACGTCCGTTGCTGCTTCTTGGGCTTTTCTGAAGGAGAATTGTTTGTGAACTTCAAAAATTCACTATGGCTTGAGAAAAACTGAAAAAGGTGGGTCCCTTTATTTTTTTTTATTTGGTAAAAAACTGGGTGTGTTAGAGTATAAATCTCTTCCCATAAATTAAATATCCACACCCCCTAAGTTAGATATCGCCCCCCATAAGTTAAATATCGCCCCCCCTTCCAAAAGTTACATATCCACACCCCCATAAGTTGGATATCGCCTGCCCCCATTAGTTGAATACCGCCCCTCCCTCTTCATAAAATGGATATCGCCCAACACCCATAAGTTGGATATCGTCCCCTCCCCCATAAGTTCGATATCCCCCCGCCATGGAGTCCTCTGACTTTACGCCCCCCTTGATCAATCCCAGAATTTTTTTCAAAAAAACTTCTTGATGTACTGGAAGAAGGTTCTGTGTTCCTCTGGAAGTGTCAACCTTCAAAATTTCTTTTTTCGAGAAAAGAAGAGAAAAAACACATTTTCACGGATTTTGAGGTTTTTCTTTGAGTTTGAGGTGTCATTTTTCCGGAACTAGAGAGTTTTACAAGTTGAGAATTTCAGGATGGTTTTTTTGAATTTTAAGGAAAGTTGAAGGGAATTTTAATAGAAGTTTTCATACACGAATGAAATGACCTTTTTTGTAAAACAAAAACAAAATACATCAGAAACGGTAAACAAAGTAAATGTAAATATTTTTTTTTTGGAAGACTTGTCTTTACGTTTCTTGCAGATGTTTTCGTTCAATATGATTCATTTTTCCTAAAAATTCTGCACATTCAATTTTTATGCCATACAGCGGTCGCAAATTTTCGCGTAAAACAGAATTTCTTGCATTTTTGGATTTTTCTCACATTTCCTGACACGAAAAATTTTTTAAATGATTTGCTTCAGCACTTTTATTTGATAAAAAATGAAGATCTATCCCAAAAATAGTTCGAAAATTCAAAATTTTCAAATTAGCGCCAAAACCGCTTCGCAATGTAAATTTCTATAAAATCACTACTTTCCCGATACGAATGCCATATCGCGGAAATTCGAATATCACAATTTATAGAAAACATTTGAAACAGTAAACAGTGAATAAAGGAAAGGGATCTCATCAAATTTGGGAGCTCCAAAGTGACTCCTATAGGGGCAATCTTAGAGCCTCTTAAAAGTTCCCCTCTAGGGACCACTTTACCTCCCCATAGTGGCCATCAAAGCTTGCAAAAGTGGTCACTCTAGGGGTCTAGTCGTTTGATGTTATGAAAGGGATGAAAACCCCATAGGGACCACCTAAATTTTACCTCTCTAGGAAGCGCTTTTTCCCTAGCCCCTTTAGGGACCACTCTGGAGTTTTTAAGAAGTTTTCAAGGTTTTCCAATGTTTCCAGACTTCAAATAAATCTTCCCTGCCTAATTTCTTCAATTTTCGTAACTCACAATCGCTTCTCCAGAAGAAGATCAGCTTCACGTTCAATTTCCGGATCCGCTTCGAGAATCTCCGGAAAAAACGTGTCCGGAATTTTCAGGTACTTTTTCAAACTAATGGCGTCGATTCTGAGAATTTGAATGATTTTAGAACTTTCTTTTCAAAATCTCACATTCTTTCCCGACAAGAGGAATTCCCCAGAAATGCGATAAATGACCGTTGCATTTTCAAGTCTGATTGGCTCATTATTTGCTGAAAAATGCTGATTATTTCTTATTCAAGTTAAAAAATCACTTTATTTTGAAATTTTCTGAAAAAAAAAAATGGATTTCAAGGCCTTGAAACTGTTGCTAAGTGGATTTATCCTTTTTTCTCTTAAAAGCTTCAGAGTGGTCCCTATAGGGGCCCTTGGAGGGTCTTCTCTAGGGAGCACCTCAGCAACCCCTATAGGGGCCACTGAAGCTTGCAAAAGTGGCTCCTACAGGGGTTTCTGTCAGTAACCCATGTAGGGGCATGGTAGTTGATTATTGTAGTGAATAATAAAAAACAAAAGATTCCTATAGGGACCACTTGAGCTTTAGAGGCTTAGGAATCGATCCCTCTAGGGGCCACTTGAGCTTCAAAGGCTCAGGGGCGAGGCCCTTGACCCTTATAGGGACCACCTAAATTTTACCCCAGGGGGACCATTTTCCGGCCCCTATAGGGACCACTCTAAAGTTCCTAAGATAGTCTATTCATCGCGACTTTTCGAAGTCTCTCTGTTCTCTCACCAGGATCAGAGAAATGTTAAAATAGCACAGAGACATGAGAGGGTCGCCGAGAGACGAGGAGGGCGCAGAGAAAAAAAGCATTTTCTAGTCGCGAGAAATGGACTAAACCTTCTGATAACTATAATTAAATGTTTTCCCCCTTTTTAGAACTTTTTCCAATGATTTTAGACCTGCAAAAATCGAAAAAAAATCAAGTAACCATTATAATGAAAATTTAAAAATCAATAAAATCCCAATTTTCCAAGTACCTGAATGATCTGAAAATAGCAATCATCGGTGAGAATGATCTTCGACGTCGGATCATGCCGAGTGCTGATG
This sequence comes from Caenorhabditis auriculariae, assembly GCA_904845305.1. Classification (NCBI taxonomy): domain Eukaryota; kingdom Metazoa; phylum Nematoda; class Chromadorea; order Rhabditida; family Rhabditidae; genus Caenorhabditis; species Caenorhabditis auriculariae. Next base: position 202,535 of record CAJGYM010000077.1, read on the forward strand.
TAATGCCGCAACGATTTTTTGATTTTCAGCCGGCAGAGATTCGGGGCCATCGTCGAGTCCACGGTGAATCCGTACTGCTTGACGACTTTCTGGAAGAAGGTGTTCATCACCTTCTCCATGGTCTTTCCTGAATTGATTTCTTGATTTCGATTTTCAACGGCTTGAAATGACCCAAAATCGTCATAAAATTGACAAATAAAACTTCGAAACTCCTTTCTCAGGTGCGCCCGACCTTGGGCGACTTTCGCAACATGCATATTTTCAAAGCTTTGAAGCTCTTCAAAACACGAATTTTCGAATATTCTTACCGTAAAACCGCTCCAATGGTAAGGTTCTGACTTCTGCATAAGGCTTGAGAATTTCCTCAGCTTCTTCTTCATTTTTCAGAACCAGGCCGTCGTAAAATTCAATAAGGCTTTTTTGAAAATCTGGACGATTCCGAAGGAATTCGTGGACACAAACAGCCTTGTCCTGAAATTATAAAAAAATTAATGTTTCGGCCTGAAACTAACTTGCAACAAAAGCGGAATAATCAAATCTTCAAAACTGAATTCGGACTCCTTTTTGTGAAGGACAATCATGTCCAAGGCTTCTTTAAACATTTTTCTTGTCGATCAGTTTCTGAATTTAAAAAAATAAATTATACAAGAAACAAAGAAAAAGAAACCTGAATATTCTGGCTAATAAGTAGGTCAATCTTCTCTTCATTCAAGTCGAAAATCTGACTGACTGCCTTTAAATGAACGGACGCTTTCCCGGAGCATGACTTTATCGCTTCAGTCTGAAAAAAAGGGTATTATTATTTGGAATATAATCAAAAAGCACGGCGTTTTTTTCAAAACGCAAGTCAATTCGTGAATTATGATGTTTATGGTGTATACACACCGAGGCACACTATCGCATACTCTATTTTTTTTTTCAAATTTGCAGTTTTTGACTTTTCCTGAAATGTTTAAAATTTTGTTAGTTTGAAGCATATCATGTGGAATAGCAGTCAATCACGATGGAAAAAAATTTATTTTTTTAATTACAATTAAATCACCTGAATATCGCTGTTGAGGTACTTTTTCCTGCAACTCGGTAAAGTTTTTTTGTCTTCTAGCCATTCGGCGAAAGTTGACAGAACCAGAGCTGAAGTTTAATAAGCTTGAAAAATATTTATAATCATAAATTTAATAAAAAAACGGGCTCACAGGGATTTTTACGAACAATTGAGATAGAATGGTGACACAAAAAAAAGGAAAATTTAATGTTTCAAAAATTTTTTTAAAAAAATAAATGCTGCTAACTTTTTTTTACATTTTCTCATATGAAATTTAAAAAAGTCAAAATTGAAAGTTAAACAAAAAAATTCCTGAAATTTAAAAAAATGGATAGAAAAAAATGTTGAAAAGGGTACTGGGAGCATTCGCGCCCCACCGCACCTCTCGTTTTCTTTTTCAAATCGAATTTTTTTCTATTTTTCTGGGTTTTGTTTCTACCTGCCAAGTTGTCGGGACTATCATCGTTGCTATGTCGGTCAGGCATGCTCGAAAAAAGGGTCCCGACATTCAAATAGACGTTTTCCTCGGGATTCGCCGCATCTTCATCGAAATACTTGGTAAGTGCTTCTTTTATTTCATCGTTTTTCGTATGAAGATCCTATAAAACAACAGAAATTCTATTTTGGAATGAAATAAGGTGTAACCTTGATGTATTCGCGGCGACTTCTAACTTGTTCGGTCCAATAGAAGGTCGAGGGATGTTTGAACGGTTTTTGCAGTGTTCCGACGTCTTCTGAAGCTTCTGAGGAGACCGCCATCCTGTAGGAACATGAAAAATCAAGTTTTTTTATTGTATAATTAATATAAAACATATAGAAAGAGGTTTAAGAAAAAAAGAAAAGAAGAAGAAAAATTTTTGATCTTTTTTTCGTTTTTTTGTTGATCTTTTTTTCAGTCAAATTTGGGCTTGCTGAATTTTTTTCACCAGTAAAGTTGCAAAAAAAGCTGAATAATCATGACAGATTTAGGAAAGCGGAATAAATCGCTTTTTTTCTAGTCAGAATTAAATGTCAATAAACCTTTTTTTAAACTATAATTTTAAAAAAATGTACTTCAGGAAAAAAATACCCTTCAACTTTTTCTTATCAAATTTTTCTTATCTATTTATCAATTTTTTTGATATTTCCTGCAATCTTTGAAAATTTTTAAAAAAAGAAGAAAAATGATCACAAAAAAATAAAATTGGACCTGGAATGTATTTTTTTGAAATATGCAATAAATTCAAATTTTTCATTATGTTTGAATCAAATTATGTTGTCAGAACCTTTAAAAAAAGGGAAACGGATTCAAAACGAACGAAAAACGGCCTTTGTCCGCGTCTTTGCCATGAGGGAACCTTTTGGAAGGGCCGTTGCGAGGAAAGAGCGTTGCGGAGCCGGAGGGCCCAGACGAAAGAACAGAGCATCGTTCTGAAAGTTCTCACCGCGTTTGGAGAAGATCAAATTTTCTGATTCGAACGAGTTTATTGAAGAAAATATTCCGTAAAGAACTGGAAAATGAAAAAAAAATATAAAAAAATATAAGGAAAATTAATTTTTTCAAATGTGCAATATTTTTGGAAAGTGCGCTCCAGCGAACTTTATTCAATTTTTTTTATTTTTGATTTTCGGACGTCCCTGACTTTTTTGTGTTATTTAAGGGATCATTTAAGTGGCGTCACCACTCTTAAGTGGTCACTTAAATGCTCAGGGATGTCCGGGGCGCGTTTGGTTTACGCTAACGGGTGGATTATCTTGGCGATTATTCGAAAATTCATTGGATTTTTCAGCTCTTCGTGTTGCATTTCTGAAATATTTTGACAATCAGATGCCCGACTTTCATCTTAAAATAAAGAAGGGACTCACAAATTTAAACGGAAGTTGTAACTTGAGGGATTTTACTCGTGACGTCACATTTTTTTGGGTAAAGGTGATAAAAGTCTTCAAAATCATTTTCCATGAGAATTAAAGGTAAGTTTTGGATAAATAGTACATAAATTTTCCATGGTATTTCCTAAAATTCAATTATTTCTTTGCTTTCAGTTTTCCCGATATGAAAAGTGAAACCCAAGTGATCAAACCAACTGAAAATCGAACTTCATCCCCGGAACGGGATGAGAAGCGTTGATAAGATAAGAATTCACTATCCATCCAAATCTCGTGCTTTCTCGAGATTTCGTTTCAATCTTGTCACTTTTCACGGTCTTCCCTTTTCTGTGTCTTTTTAAATCGATCAAATCGATCAAATCAAATTTTCAACTTTCCATCTCAAAAACTGTTGCAATGAAGCAAATATTGTTGTTCAAATAAAAAATATTTCCTTTTATTTATTTCAAAATTAGGTATGTTTAACACTAAAAATGCTTCCCTTTCTGATTCTGATGACGTCATTTTTAATTTTTTTAAAAAAATTCTTCATTAATATTCAAAGTTATTTCATCTTTTTTTATGACGTCATCATCTCCAATGACGTCATTTCTTCAGTAAAATTCGTCCTGAGAACTTTCCATCTTTCAGAGCAACCATGTCCTCCAGAAAAATCACACTATTATTACTGATTACGGTAGAAATCGTGTCAGGATTCCTGGCGCCAACGGCAGGCTGCTCCAACTGTTCGCCGTGCCAAAATGCCTACGCCTGCGCCGGCGGCGTCCCCCCGTTGCTCATGGCAGGACCTCCTGGAACTATCGGAGTTGTCCCAGTTGCTCCAGCTCTTCCAGCTGCAGCTCCAGCTTCGAAGACTCCAGAAGCTGCAGCTTCTTCGTCTGCTTCTGCCGGAGCTGCAGCTGCTGTTGAAGCGGCTGCTGAGGTGAGATTTTTGTGGATTTGTTTGGTCGCATTTGGAATGGTTCGAGAAGCGTTTCGGTCACATCGCGCACCTCGCATCTATAGGCACCTTTCTTTAATACTTAGAAAATACCCCGTCGCAAGTCGTTTTTGGTCGGGCGCAATTTTCGCAAGTCTCTATGCGTTGTATGATACCACGCTTGCGCATAGGCCTTTTAAGGATTGTTTTTTGCCTAAAAACCTCATTTTTCACATTTTTTCTTGCTTAAAAACCTCATTTTCACATGTTTCTTGCTTAAAAACCTCATTTTCACATGTTTCTTGCTTAAAAACCTCATTTTCACATGTTTCTTGCTTAAAAACCTCATTTTCACATGTTTCTTGCCCAGATACTTTGAAAAATTCAGGAAGCCACAACTTACAACGCGATCCGGGCCGGTTATGAAGCCGCCGGCTGGAAAACGGACGTCGATGGCAACGTTTTTGTCGGCGACGATAATGCCAAACTTGCACTTATTCAATTGGGAACGTATTGTCCGCAAATTATTTGCCGTAGTTGGAAGAAGAAATAAAAATCCTCTTTTTTTGTGTAAATCCACACCTGGAAAAAACGTTTATTATCAAGAAAAAAACAACAAAAAATAACAGATTATAATAAAATAAAGCTGGTTATCAACTGATGTAGTAGTGGCTCAAGCTTCCTCGAGGGCCTGAAATTGAAAAATTCATTTTTTTTAATCAATTGTAAAAAAAAACGGGGTATCCGACTGGTGAAAGAAAATAGTACAGCCGCTATGAGAGACGCCAGAGAAGTCAGATAGTTTTTTTTTTCTCTGGCGTCTCTTCAGCCCATCATTGATATCCCCTTACATCGTTAAGTCTCTCGAAAATTTAAAATAATGATTGAAGCGAGAGATAACAACCCCTGTAGAGACGCCAGAGAAGTCAGAAAATTTTTTTTTCTTTGGTGTCTCTTAAGTTTATCACTGATATCTTCAAAATGAATGAGTCTCTCAAAAATTTGAAATAATTATTCGAAGCGAGAGATAACATCCGCCTTGAGAGACGCCAGAGAAGTCAGAAAGTTTTTTTTCTCTGCGTCTCTTCAGGAGGTCACTGATATCTTTTTACATGAATAAGTCTCTGAAGAATTTAGAGAGAATGATTCGAAGCGATAGATAACAACCCCTGTAGAGACGCCAGAGAAGTCATAATTTTTTTTTTCTCTGGCGTCTCTTCAACTTTTCCCTGCTCTCGCTCTATTCAAATTTTTACACCAATCTTTCTACATAAGAAAAATGGCAAAAACCGACAGAGGATCCGAACCCTCGACCTTCCAAGCGTCGATTCAGCTTTCTACCACTACACCAAGAGAAACTGACCGCTTTGACGAACTGTGGAAGAACAAAGGCGGCTCGATGGACTTGAGAATTGTAAAATCTCAATTTCATTCCTCTAACGTCATCATCCGTCAATTCCCGCGCAGGAACGCTGACGTCACGGCTCTAGAAGTGATCATTTTAGTGATTTCTTTCATTTTTTGAGAAATTGAGTCAAGAACGACAAACAAGGGCGAATTTATATTCCGTTCAATGGCCGCAGTGAGAATGGCTCGGTTGGAATTATGCACCCGACTGGAAACGACTTGCGCGATTTTCTATGCCTCAAAATGAGCTTGCAGAGCTTTTTGATGCTTTATTACGAAAAAGAAAGTTCGATTTTTTGTGCCGGACCCAAAACGACTTTCGGTATACTTTGGCCAAATACTCATGGCTCATTTTTCATTGCACCCGACCAAAAACGACTTCTGATCTATACTATGCTTAAATAAGGCAGTTGAGCTTTTTATAGTCGTTTCAGACATCAAACTTTGTCGCAACCGACCCAAAACGGCTTGAGCCTTGTCCTATGCTTCAACCAGCTCAGTTTTCTCACCATGACCTGGAGTTCAAGGAAACCAAAGAAAACTAAGACTATCACCGATTTAGAGCACACAAGATAGCCCATGCATCCTGATGGGTAGGTTGAGACGATCGTCTGAGCGTAGGCGACGGTCGGGAAGATCCGACGGTTGAACTGGACCAGGTGCTGGATCAACTTCAGGTGCAGCCAGGCGCTCTCTCCTGAACTTGAGCATGCAAAAAGAGGAAAAATAAGCGAAAGAGCCGTTTATTCTGGGGTTAGTGCGCCCTATGGATAAATTTCGTGGAGCCTCGATAAACCGGACGTTTCTGGGAATTTTTAGTGATCACTTTAGCGGCGTCACTACCCTTAAGTGATCCCTAGAAACGCTCAGAGGCTTACGTTACCAAGTGACTGTGAAAATATCTAGTGGTCCCTTAAGAGGCTCCTCAAAGACTACATGGACAGGACACTGAAGTGGCCACTAAGAACCCTCATTTCACGTCTTAGTGACCACTATAGTGTCCACTAAAATTTCAAAACCCTAAAGAGGTCACTACGAATTGTCGTAAAAATCCGGGAAGCAGAAAACGATCACTTTCACCAAAACAACCATTTTTTACAGAGTTTTTGCGCTCCATTGATAAATTTTTTTCCACACAGCAACCAACTCAGAAACTCCACTCCACAGCACCAAACTTCTCCATGCCCAAAACCTTCTCTTTGGCGCAAATTAGGTATCCCATTAATCCGGATGTGTAGGTTGGAACACTTCCAAGGGCGTACTGTACCGTTGGGAAAAGCTCTCTTCCAGTTGAGACCAATTTTCGAATAAGTACAACGTCCAACCAAGGACATTCGCCTCAAACCGCAACGCGTCGCGTAAAGCGGAGCGGTTCCAAGTTACCTTGTGAAGAAAGAATTCCAGTTTCATTTAAGGAGTCCCTCAAGAGTTCGTAGTACGATTGGCCAAACAGCGATTCCGCTGGACCCACTGGATCGGAAGAGTCAGTAATGATGACGTCATACTCGTTCTCAACAGAGCGAGTTTGCAAAATAAACTAGAATTTCCGAATTACCTTGTGATTTTTAAGAAATTCGAACCCGTCGCCGCAGTATAGATCGAGTTTCGGGTCAGAAAAGCCACACGACATTCCAGGAAGGTACCTTAATTTGAATATAACAAAAAAATGATAGATTAAGCTTACTTTTTGGAAACATCAATGACCATTTGATCAATTTCGCACATTGTCACTTTTTCCACCTCGGAGTGCTTCAAAACCTCGCGCAGGATTCCGCCATCACCTCCTCCAATAATCAAAACCTGAAAAAAATATTTAAAATGTTATTTTTCCAAAAAACAAATACTTTTTTTGGGTTCGGATGAGCGAAAAGCGGCAAGTGAGCCAGCATTTCCTGGTAGGAGAATTCGTCTCTTTCTGTCGCTTGAATTATCCCATCAAGTACCAAGACATTTCCGTACGTTGTACTAAAATAACATGAATTTTTAAATGAAAAATTTTCAAATAAACCTTTCAAACACTAAGACGTCTTGAAATATGCTTTTCTCATGGAATAGAACTTTTTTGGCTTGCAGAGAGAATGCCTGACCAGGCCATGCGCCTCCCATTTCTTGTCCATCAGATTTGAGCAATTTTGTGGATTCTTCAGAACCTATAAATTGATTTTTTGTATCAATTTTATTGAAAACATCGTTTTTTTTTCATACGGTCGGGCAGAGCTTTGGCGCACACGCCCTCTCGAAAATGCATGCGCGAAAAATCCGCGTCCCGCGTGTAATCAATCGATATCATTTTACATAATTTGTATTTCATTTACTTGATTTTTCAGTTGAAATATTGGAGCTTTTTAGCTTTTTGTAAGTTTTAGAATACCTTCGTTGTTCATTCGTTCCAAATCATCGGGCGAAAACTCGGTAAACCATCCCTTGTGCAGTTTGTCCATGTTTTTTTACCTAAAATTTGTCATTTTTTTATTAAAATAAGAAAAAAAGCACTAACAGGAGTAAAAAAAGCGCAAACCGATAGAGAAGAGCTGAAAAATTCGATGGATACTTGCGTGCTATGATACAATAGCTGCGATAAGATAAGGTGACCCAATGGCGCGAATATTCGGTTTTGTACAATGTTTCCTTTTTATGTTTCAAGAGGAATCTATCAGAACTTGCTCAAATTCCTCTCATTTATGCGAAAAAATGCATTTTTCTTATATATTTATGTTGGAAAAGTGTTCAATCGATTTTTTTTTTTGATGAAAATTGCTTCAAGGCAAAATTTATCGAGTTTCTTTTCACATGACTACACTGAGACTGATACGATAAAGGAAAAGAAAACGAAGAAAACTGGTTTGAGAGCGACACTCACAGCTGCAGCTTCTTCAAAGAAAATAACGTCGAATCTTACGCGCCCAACTTTTTTCGGTCGATATTTTTCCCACTTCACTCAGGACCTTCAGTTTCGCTTTATTTTTCATTAAAGTTAATTTTTTAAACTAGTTCTGTTATATATGTTTCTTGGTAGAAACTCCAGCGTTCAAAATTGTATCAAATAGTTTACGGAATCGCTTTTTTTTTGCTTCGATGTGGAAAACTGATTGTCATTTTTTGAAATATGGCGTGTTCAGTGGTCAACCCGGAGCATGTGTCGAAATAGCAAAAAAAAAGTGTTTCGATACATAGTTCATTTTTTCATTGTATAATTCTTTCCTTGTTTGATTTCATGACTTTTACAAAAAGTTGAAATATTATTTAGTTTGTTAAGTTCATGATTTTTCCTAGAATCTCTTAATTATTTTTTATCTTTTTTTATCGTCGGTTCTACTTAAAAACTATTTATTCTTTCATTTTGCAAGTTGAGGCTTTTTGAATCTTGATTTAAAAAAATTATGATCGACTATAGTTTCTATAATAGTTATAGTCTATTTCAAAGCTATTTCGTGTGTTTCAAAGAACATTGACAATATTAAGAAAGGTCTCGAAACGAAAAGCCGTTTTCAATGTTATTTAAGGTTATGTTAAGCTTATGGGCCTTTAAGAACACTGGAATATTTTCAAACAGACTTTGAAAAAATGGAATCTTTTTTCAGACCCTTTATTTTTTTTTTCGTTTACTAGAGATTCAAAGTGATTCCGCGAAAATCAAAATAGCCGTCAGAGAATGAAAAAGATAACTGTTTTTTGGAGAGTCAGAGATTATTTTTAAATTTCGCGGAAATCACTTTAAACACGGTATAAACTTCCATTGATATTCAAATAATTTTCATGGAAATCCTCATTTTTTTTTTCGATTTTTTTCTGCTTCGAAACTTTTCGTGATTATTTATGAGTCTATTTATTTCAGAAAACTTACTCTCCAGCTTCCAAGCTCTTCCAAATTTGAAAAATGGGTGTCACCCGCCGTTCCCATGAACTTCAGCCCATCCGCGTTGAGGAAATCCCCGAGTTCAATTATGCCGAGTTGGTTTATTTTTAACAAGCTTTTTAAGACTGAATTTTGTTGCAAAACTATAAAATAGTTGTCAATTTCCAGCTTCGAAATGAGCGACGAGGAGAATCGGCGGACCTCGGAAAGTGTAGAAGTTCAAACTTCGCGCTCCAGACGCAACAAGGAGCGGAGGGCCGAGAGGAAGTTTGTAGTTTTTAGATTGTTGAAAAAAAGTAGATTTTATTGATTTTTCAGTATAAGAAGAAAACGATAAATTTTTTTGAATTCTTCATTTTTTTGACAACGTTTCTACGTTTATAGCGAAGAAAGGAGTTGATATGTCCATTTCATAAGCGGCCGAAACCGTAATCTCATTTATTATTCGATCTACGCGCCTAATTGGGCTGGATCCCAACTCCGGAATGGAAGAATTTCGGCCGATTTCAATACATTTTCAATTTTTTTTTCGCGCCAAAAATAGTGGGGTGCAAAGATGGGCGGTATTCCGCAAAAATAATTTTCCGCGTTTTCCGATATGATTTCTCAGAAATATGATTTTTTTAAAAAGTTCTATAGCTCAATAGTTTTTTTTTTCTCATCCGCTAACTGTCGCAAAATGCCGTCTGAAGGTAAAAAGAAATACATGTCGAATTTTTTTTCTTCTGTAGTGACTTATAATTTGTACAAAAGTTCTGAAGCTTCTCCGCAAAAAATTTTTGTTCCGAAAATTAAAATTTAAATTCCGCCCATCTCTAGGGTGGCATCCAGCCCACGTAAATATCGGCAAATGTGGAAATATCGATTTCATTAAATTTGAAAGCATGAATCCTTTGAGTTGAATAATTGATTGAAGATTGCGTTGGTCGCCGGATGACCTCGAATCCGATGGATTGAAGGTCCATCGAAACATGGGAGCCCGGAAATGGCGCCGCGTCGAGAATGGTTATTTTTGATACAGGGCTTCGAAAATATATCAAAAAATAGGCGGACAAAAATTTGGCTTCTTTCCATTTATTTCAGGAGAAGCATCTTTATATTGGTTTTTGGTTATGAGCTGTAAAAAATAAGATTTCATATGTATAAGAATTTTTACGAAAATTAACTCAAGTCCCGGTTTCATTGGTTTTTGAAGTAAAATAAGGATTCAAGAGAAGTTGATCAAATATAGGTTTTTAAACATATTTTTTCGAGTTTTCGACATTCGAAAACTGAGGATTCTTAAAAGCCCTTTATATGTTAACTTGTAAAAAGTATAGTCTGTTCAGATTTTGAATGACAAGTCGCCGCTCAAGCTCCGCCCCTAATGGTGCGATAAACCAATCAGAGAGCAGGCCATCCACAGAGTGTTTTTGAATGACGGCATTGCACTTGACATTTAAAAATCTGAACAGACTATAGGAATTTTAGATTTAATGAATTATTTTTTTCATATATTAGAAAGCAAAGATAGATTATTTTTTTGTCCCAGTATCAAAAAGCTACCAAAAAAATTTAAATATCAAAATTTTATACAAGTTCCTAGAGCACTGTCCAGATTTTTCAATAGTTTAAAGGATAATATTATTTTTCTAACTGAACAATTATTATGAGGTTATCAATTTCAGCCCGTTCTCTGTTGGACTGGGCCGATCGGGAGGACATTTGCGAGGATTTTTCGGATATCTTCCCTCGAACCTACACGGCTTTTTGATCGGCTTTTTCGCTGAACAGGAAAAATATGAAGGTGAATTTTCTGAGTAGTTTGAGGAAAATTCCATATTGAACCATTCAAAATTAAGCAAAAGAAATATTCAAAAAATTTTCGAAACTTTAAACGTAAAAAATAAAAGAAAAACTATAAAAAATAATTCGAAATATTATAAATAGTTGCTAATTTTATTTTTCAGGCCTGGAACGAGTTCATCGCCAAGGACGAGCAGGAGCAACTGGAAATCCTCGAAAATGCGGTTTCTAACGCTAACTCCGAAGAAAAAGGCTGGTGCGTCGTTGGTGGAAAGCCGACGCCTTCGAAAAATACTCCGGATGCTAGAAAACGTGAAAAAAGGATTAAAGAATTATGAATAATTCATTTATTGCAGACCATCCGGCCTACTCGGGCAAGGCCTGCTTCGAACGTCTTGACAAGAAATCGAAGCAGATTTTGCTGTCTCGAAAAGTTAATTGGGTGGGTTTATTAGAGATAATGGGATTGATGAGAGAATGTTGTGTTAATGATTTTTTTTTTGCTCCAAATGTTATAGTTCAGCTATTTTACTCGATTTTGAACTTCTCAGGATCGAGTTTTCTTGATTTTTTAATCAAAATGTGTTTTATGTTTATTTTAGGCTAGTCTCAATTTTTTTTTTCTGTTAGGCTAAAGTTGCTGGGTTTTGGGCGCTGCCAGTTTTGTTAAACTTTAGGCGCTGCCAATTTCGTTAAATTTTAGGCGCTGCCAAATTTGTTAAACTTTAGGCGCTGCCAATTTTGTTAAATTTTAGGCGCTGCCAATTTTGTTAAACTTTAGGCGCTGCCAAATTTGTTAAACTTTAGGCGCTGCCAATTTTGTTAAATTTTAGGCGCTGCCAAATTTTGTTAAACTTTAGGCGCTGCCAATTTCGTTAAATTTTAGGCGCTGCCAAATTTGTTAAACTTTAGGCGCTGCCAATTTTGTTAAATTTTCAGGCGCTGCCAATTTTGTTAAACTTTAGGCGCTGCCAAATTTTGTTAAACTTTAGGCGCTGCCAATTTTTGTTAAATTTTAGGCGCTGCCAATTTTTGTTAAACTTCTAGGCGCTGCCAATTTTGTTAAATTTTAAGGCGCTGCCAATTTCGTTAAATTTTAGGCGCTGCCAAATTTGTTAAACTTTTAGGCGCTGCCAAATTTTGTTAAACTTTAGGCGCTGCCAATTTTTGTTAAACTTTTAGGCGCTGCCAAATTTGTTAAACTTTTAGGCGCTGCCAATTTTCGTTAAATTTTAGGCGCTGCCAAATTTGTTAAACTTTAGGCGCTGCCAATTTTGTTAAATTTTAGGCGCTGCCAATTTTGTTAAACTTTTAGGCGCTGCCAAATTTTGTTAAACTTTAGGCGCTGCCAATTTTGTTAAATTTTAGGCGCTGCCAATTTTGTTAAACTTTAGGCGCTGCCAATTTTGTTAAATTTAAGGCGCTGCCAATTTCGTTAAATTTTAGGCGCTGCCAAATTTGTTAAACTTTAGGCGCTGCCAATTTTGTTAAACTTTAGGCGCTGCCAATTTTGTTAAATTTTAGGCGCTGCCAATTTTGTTAAACTTTAGGCGCTGCCAATTTTGTTAAATTTTAGGCGCTGCCAATTTTCGTTAAATTTTAGGCGCTGCCAAATTTTGTTAAACTTTAGGCGCTGCCAATTTTGTTAAACTTTAGGCGCTGCCAATTTTGTTAAATTTTAGGCGCTGCCAATTTTGTTAAACTTTAGGCGCTGCCAATTTTGTTAAATTTTAGGCGCTGCCAATTTCGTTAAATTTTAGGCGCTGCCAAATTTGTTAAACTTTAGGCGCTGCCAAATTTGTTAAACTTTAGGCGCTGCCAATTTTGTTAAATTTTAGGCGCTGCCAATTTCGTTAAATTTTAGGCGCTGCCAATTTTGTTAAATTTTAGGCGCTGCCAATTTTGTTAAATTTTAGGCGCTGCCAATTTTCGTTAAATTTTAGGCGCTGCCAATTTTGTTAAACTTTAGGCGCTGCCAAATTTTGTTAAACTTTAGGCGCTGCCAATTTTGTTAAATTTTAGGCGCTGCCAATTTCGTTAAATTTTAGGCGCTGCCAATTTTGTTAAACTTTAGGCGCTGCCAAATTTTGTTAAACTTTAGGCGCTGCCAATTTTGTTAAATTTTAGGCGCTGCCAATTTTGTTAAACTTTTAGGCGCTGCCAATTTTGTTAAACTTTTAGGCGCTGCCAATTTTGTTAAATTTTAGGCGCTGCCAAATTTTGTTAAACTTTAGGCGCTGCCAATTTTGTTAAATTTTAGGCGCTGCCAATTTTCGTTAAATTTTAGGCGCTGCCAAATTTTGTTAAACTTTTAGGCGCTGCCAAATTTTGTTAAACTTTAGGCGCTGCCAATTTTGTTAAATTTTAGGCGCTGCCAATTTTGTTAAATTTTAGGCGCTGCCAATTTTGTTAAATTTTAGGCGCTGCCAATTTTGTTAAATTTTAGGCGCTGCCAATTTCGTTAAATTTTAGGCGCTGCCAAATTTGTTAAACTTTAGGCGCTGCCAAATTTGTTAAACTTTAGGCGCTGCCAATTTTGTTAAATTTTAGGCGCTGCCAAATTTGTTAAACTTTAGGCGCTGCCAATTTTGTTAAATTTTAGGCGCTGCCAATTTTGTTAAATTTTAGGCGCTGCCAATTTCGTTAAATTTTAGGCGCTGCCAATTTTATTAAACTTTAGGCGCTGCCAAATTTGTTAAACTTTAGGCACTGCCAATTTTGTTAAATTTTAGGCGCTGCCAATTTCGTTAAATTTTAGGCGCTGCCAATTTTGTTAAACTTTAGGCGCTGCCAAATTTTTTAAACTTTAGGCGCTGCCAATTTTGTTAAATTTTAGGCGCTGCCAATTTCTTGAAATTTTAGGCGCTGCCAATTTTTTCGAATATTAGGCGCTGCCACTTTTGTTGAATATTAGGCTCTGCAACTTTTGTTGAATATTAGGCGCTGCCAATTTTTTCGATTATTAGGCGCTGCCAATTTTTTTGAATATTAGGCGCTGCCAATTTTTTCGAATATTGGGCGCTGCCACTTTTGTTGAATATTAGGCGCTGCCAATTTTTTTGAATATTAGGCGCTGCCAATTCTTTCGAATATTAGGCGCTGCCAATTTTTTTTGAATATTGGGCGCTGCCAATTTCGTTAAATTTTAGGCGCTGCCAATTTCGTTAAATTTCAGGCGCTGCCAAATTTGTTAAACTTTAGGCGCTGCCAATTTTGTTAAACTTTAGGCGCTGCCAAATTTGTTAAACTTTAGGCGCTGCCAATTTTGTTAAATTTTAGGCGCTGCCAATTTTTTCGATTATTAGGCGCTGCCAATTTTTTTGAATATTAGGCGCTGCCAATTTTTTCGAATATTGGGCGCTGCCACTTTTGTTGAATATTAGGCGCTGCCAATTTTTTTGAATATTAGGCGCTGCCAATTCTTTCGAATATTAGGCGCTGCCAATTTTTTCGAATATTGGGCGCTGCCACTTTTGTTGAATATTAGGCGCTGCCAATTCTTTCGAATATTAGGCGCTGCCAAATTTGTTAAACTTTAGGCGCTGCCAAATTTGTTAAACTTTAGGCGCTGCCAATTTTGTTAAATTTTAGGCGCTGCCAATTTCTTGAAATTTTAGGCGCTGCCAATTTTTTCGAATATTAGGCGCTGCCACTTTTGTTGAATATTAGGCTCTGCAACTTTTGTTGAATATTAGGCGCTGCCAATTTTTTCGATTATTAGGCGCTGCCAATTTTTTTGAATATTAGGCGCTGCCAATTTTTTCGAATATTGGGCGCTGCCACTTTTGTTGAATATTAGGCGCTGCCAATTTTTTTGAATATTAGGCGCTGCCAATTCTTTCGAATATTAGGCGCTGCCAATTTTTTTTGAATATTGGGCGCTGCCAATTTCGTTAAATTTTAGGCGCTGCCAATTTCGTTAAATTTCAGGCGCTGCCAAATTTGTTAAACTTTAGGCGCTGCCAAATTTGTTAAACTTTAGGCGCTGCCAATTTTGTTAAACTTTAGGCGCTGCCAAATTTGTTAAACTTTAGGCGCTGCCAATTTTGTTAAATTTTAGGCGCTGCCAATTTCTTGAAATTTTAGGCGCTGCCAATTTTTTCGAATATTAGGCGCTGCCACTTTTGTTGAATATTAGGCGCTGCCAATTCTTTCGAATATTAGGCGCTGCCAAATTTGTTAAACTTTAGGCGCTGCCAAATTTGTTAAACTTTAGGCGCTGCCAATTTTGTTAAATTTTAGGCGCTGCCAATTTCTTGAAATTTTAGGCGCTGCCAATTTTTTCGAATATTAGGCGCTGCCAATTTTTTTGAATATTAGGCGCTGCCAATTCTTTCGAATATTAGGCGCTGCCAATTTTTTTTGAATATTGGGCGCTGCCAAATTTGTTAAATGTTAGGCGCTGCCGATTTCGTTATATTCCCATTGATTTTCCGCAAAAAAAAGGACCCCTTAAAGTTCAATATTTTTTCAGGCCCTCGTCGATCATCTGGAACGGGAACTTCGGTCTTTGTTCTGTTCTCCTGGAAGTCCTGGCGACGAAGAAATTGTCTACGTTGGACACTATCCGGCGGCTTCTGATCGAGCTCTGGCTCATACGGTGGCCCAGTATCTGTGGCTCACGTCTCAGAGTTAGTTCTAAATGGGAAGAATTTTGGAAAAGAAGCAATTTGAACGAAAATATATTATACACCCAGTTTTACGGACGAGGTCGCAGCGAGAGAAACGCTATATCGCGGGGGAGCCGCGAGCTATATCGCTCGCCTCTCGGCGCAAGGTCGCTCACATCTCGCTGCTATGTCGCTCTTTCAAAAAAATTTTTTTAGCTCGATTGGGCTTTTTCTTGATTTGCTTTCTATGCTTCATACTTTTTATTGTGTTGTACATGATAACATATCGGTCTTTATCAACCTTCTTTTACTTTTTTTATTTAATTTAAACAATATATATTAAAATGAAAAACTTGAGAGCATTAAAGAAATTTTTCCAAATAGTTGATGATACATTTTTCGAATTCGAAGTAAACGGAAAGTATGTACAAATCTGAAGAAGATTGAATTGAGGCGAAAGAGTGAAGCTTCAAGTAAGAATAGAAAAGGACAATATGACGAAAAAAACATGTGTATCGTTTATTTTTTTGATAGGAAAAAAATGTGACTAGGAAAAAGAGTAGGTTCAATAAAAAAACAGAAAAAGTAAACCGATTGTAAGCTCGTAGATGATCTTTAAAAGTTCAAATTAGAAAATGAATGAGGGAGGCTCGAAATGAAAAATGAAAGAAGTTTTTGAAAAAAAGAAAAATTAAGTTAAACAATCAGATTGACACTAAGTTCCCTTAAAAATGTTACTGTAAGCTTTGACTCGATAGTTTTCGGCATATCCTTCATTTGCTGCGTCAAGAACTTTTTCTAAATGATAAAAATCGGTTAAAAAAAGAGAAATACTGAAAAAAAGTCCAACCTTGAATAAGAGAATAACTCACAGGAGCGACTGTATCAAGACAGCAGTACGTGCTTTCTCGAAATCATGCCTCATTTCTTTTTTTCCTTACCCATCGACGCCAAAGTGCAAATCATATCTTCAAGTAAAAATGGATATACTGTTTCAAAAATAGTTTACCAAAAATCTTATTGATTGTATCCAAAAGCAAAGTTTCGGTGCCATCTCCCACGGATCTTTCTTGACTTTTATTGATCGAAAAAAAGGGTTAGATGCCTTTTTGAAGTACTAATAACCTGAAATTCTTGGTTGAAACATTAAAAAAAAACGCGGAAAAAGGACTTTCAAATTCAAGAAAGGTGTGCAGTTCCGTCAAAATATATACAAAAAAGCTTTTTCTTTATCACAACTTTCTTTAATGGGATTTCACCCTTTTGAAACTTTCTGGAAATATGATGACTGTTGATTGTAACACCGTGGTGAAAACTTAGAAACACAGCTGAAAAAGTTTCAGAAAGATTGAGCTCTATACGAGGAAGATGTGAGCGAAAAAACATTTTTCCTTTTCTGACGGTACTGTATGAGCGTTACATTAGTTGTAAAATTAACATTTTAGAAATATTAAGTGAAAAAAATAGACATAAAAAAAATCAGAGAGAATCTAACAGACGCAAAAATAAAAACAATTCAAGTAAAATTTTTGATGGCACGTAAATAGTGACCAATCGATAATCCGCGACCTCGCGCCGATATCGCGCCGGGAGTTTGCTAGAGCTGAGCGAGATGGCAGCGAGATATGTCGCTGCTATGTCGCGCCACTCTCGCTGCGATATAGTCCACGAAACTGGGTGTAAATGAAGAATTTTAGAAAAAAACTAGTCAAAAAAATGAAGTGAAAAACAAATTTATTTAATATTTCACTTTCTAGTATCTGTGGCATTTAGGGTTGTCATTTCATTTGTGGCAACGCAAAAAAAGCTCAAAAAAATCTGACCAAAACAGAATTTTTTTCGGCTTCAAACTTTTTCAAAATCGTTAATAGAAATTGAGAAGTTTTTTTCAGGAGAGCTCAAATTAAAAATAAATTGAGAAGAAGAATTTTTCACAGTTTTTAGAAAATTTCGATTTGATGAAAACCAGGGCGCTGCCAATTTTTTTAGAAAAAAACAAACCTTTTTTTAATTTTTTTCGATATGCTTTGATAGAAACAAAGGTTATAATTTTAGGCGTTGTCCGTTTCTGGGAAAATGAGCTTCTTTAAAATTTAAATTTTTTTCTTGGAAGGAAATATAATTTTTTTCAATATAATATTCCAAAAAAACTAATTTTTTTCAGGTGTGACCATACCTGGAACCTTGGACCGTCTGACAGAATTTCGTAACAGCCGCTCTTTCTTCATACCTCCTCGTATCTGCCTAATTCCTTACGTGGAATCGGTTCTGAACAAACGGATCGATTTTGTACCGTTCTCGGCTCGCGGCGATGACCTACTGGAGGATTTCGGGCGACTCTCGATGTCTTCTGGACAGGATTCTCCAAAACTGGACCTCACGATGTCGTCGGACACCGCTTCTGATGAGGAAACTCACTTGGATTGAAATGGAGAGAGATTTTAGGGTTGGGAAACGTTGAGTTGAGCGGTTTTATGTGCATATTTCGATATTTCGTATTGATGAGACGTTAGAAAAAAGTTTCAGAGAAAAAAAAATAAAAATTTTATTTTGACGCGACGAGGAAAATAATCATTTTTTGATCCTGGTTCGTTTTTCTAACTTTTGATAAACTTAAAATTGCTCAAATCATCGTTTTCCAACAACTTTGAACTCTTTCCCGATCCCATAAAAATGAATAGAAACTTTTAGATGTGCAGGCCACTTTTTTCTATGTACCTACTGTCATTTATCACCTCTTTCACTCGTTTCTGGGACCCTGTACCTTTCTGTATTGCCTTTTCCGCTTGTATTACCTTTCTGTATTTGTTATGTATAAATTCTTTTTCTGAAAAGATTTTGTTCGATTTCCGGTGTTGATGCGCGAGAAGAACATTGTACTTTGTCCTGTCGGCGGCCTTGTCTCCCACGTGAGAAAAGTGACAAATGGCCCCTTTTTCTTGCAGTTTTTAAACTTCATGGTTGAGTGGTATGAGTTTAAAGTATAACTAGCTGTTTTGTTCTATTTTTTCTTGTGGAGGAAGTTGGATTTTTTGTTTTTCTCCTTGATTTTTTAATCGTAATGATAGAAGCTGGTCAAGATTAAATCGAAGTTCAGAAATGCCGATTTAGAAATTGGAAAAAATTGAAATTTCTTACTCATCATTATGGTTACTTATTAAGAAAAAAATCGCATTTATTTATTTATTTTTTTGACAAAAGGTTTGAAAAAAAGACCTGATTAACTCTAATTAATGCGGAAAAATCGTTTCAATATTCTGAGAAATTATTCTAAAATTGAAATTGACGGTCGGAAACGTTTTTTTATATTTGATTGACTGTATGAAAAATTTTTCAGGAATTAGTTTTTCATTGGATTTTTTTGAATTTTTTTAACTGAATTTTTGCGTGAAAAAAAGAGTTCCTTTAATTTTTTTCAGTGCTTTTTTTCAGTTTTCAAAAAAATTATTTTTAGCCTCTGTCAACCAAAAATATCCTCCATAATACGCTGGAATACTTTTTTTCGACGTTTTTTGAAAAATTTTTTTATTTTTCTGAATTTTTTCAGTGTTATACGATTATTTTTGAGAAAGGTATTTCTCTTTTTGTAACAGTAACTTTCTAGGCTCTTTTTCTCAAAACCCCAACCTTTCATTTTGGAAAATCTTGAAAAAAAGCGCTTGTTATCCTCCTAGAAGACGCTAAAAATAATATTTAGATAAAAATTTCTCGAAATAATCTTCCGAAAATCTTGCGTGCATTGGCTACACTGAGGCCAAAGTCCAGGTCCACGCCGAAAAGTGTACTTTGTCCTGTGTACATCTCTCTAGCGGCGGACGCGGTGACAAACGTGCGCCATCGAGAAAAAGGGGAACTCCGAGGGGGGAGGGGGCGCGTTTGGCCATCACTTTTCCGATGTTTGCGCGCCCAGACCACGCTGTTGATCTTGGCTTGCCACTTTTTGAGAAGATTCTTTTATTTTCCTATTTTTTCTCGATTTTTTCCGAATCTTCAGGTCATTCATGGTTAAGCTGGAAATATCCTTAAAAAAAAAAACAAAAAAAGAAGGAATATTCAAGAAAAAAACTACGTTCATCTTGGCTCACCACTTATTTTTTTCTTTTTTTCCAATTTTTTTAAAGATTTAAGTTATCCAAGGTGGAAATTATCTTTCAGAAATTGAAATTTTTGGAAAAAAATTACGCTACGATTTTTGACTCGTCTCTAATAGGATTTTTATCTTATTTTTATTTTTTTATCCGGTTTCTGAATACGCAAAGTTATTTTTTTAATAGAATTCAATCATAAGCTGTGAAAAATTGCTTATATCTGTCCTATCACTTGAATATTTGAAGAAAAATCGCTCCTAAAAAAAGTAATTTCCAAAAGAAAATCTTTATCTTTTTTTCCTGATAAAATCACGTTTCGTTTTCATTATTTTTCATAAAGTTTTTGAGCTTCTCTTCTTTTTGAGTGAAAAGTTGAGGTTAGGAAAAAAACTTGCATATTTTTATTTCATAAAACCCTTTTTTGGAAATTTTTTTATCTGGACGTTTCAAACGTTCATTTTCTCGGCCAATAAATGAGATTGTCTTTGACAATGCTAATTTTTTTCAATAAATTTCTGAATATAAGGCAATTTTTGATGAATTTATTGTAGTTAATCAAGTTTTTTTCTTCAGGATTGGAACGTTTTTTTCGAACCTTTTAGATTTATTATTATTATTACTTTTTTTCTTTTTTTGAAAACTACGTTTAATGATTCAAACGGTTGATGAGTGTAGCATGGGGTTTGTTTCAATGCTCATGAAATCAAAACTTTGAAACGGCGATCTGAAAAAAAATATTTTTTTGAAATCTTTTGGCTTTGCCTTCATTTTATCGCTTTTTCATTGGAAATTATGAAAAAGTCTTCAAATTTTGAAGGAGACCATTTTTTTCAAAATATTCATTTTTTTCTGTAGATCAAAGCTCCTTAAAGCCTGGAAAATTGCTTATTTCTGCACTTTTAATGTCGATATTGGATCGCTATGAACAACCTGAACAGTTTGGGATTTTTCAGCTTTATATACAAAATAAAAAAATATAATTTCTATAGTTTGGTAGTAGCCATCTAGCCAATCATAGCATGCATTCTTATAATTTTTTTGAAAGTGCACTGAAACAGAAAAGAGAAAAGAAAAGGACATTAAATTTTAAGCTTTTCTAGGCTTTTTAAATTGTCCTGAAGCATTCCCAGACCTGAAACTACATGAAAACCCTGAATTTTGATCCACTTGAACGTTTGAACGAGGCGATTTTATCATTGCAACGTCATCGATGGTCAGTTACGACCCTATGAGATAGAGATTACACGGCGCGTGTCTCCCCCGTCTCGTAAAATGTTCGTCGCACTTTGTAGCCTTCTTTTTTTCTTCACTGTTTCAGTGCACCCTCAAAAGTCTTTGAAAAAATTATATGTGATGCATAGGTTTTGTCGCTTCTCTGAAAGAAAATTAAGAAATTTTGAGGGTTTTTTTTCGGAATTTATTGTCTCACAAGAAGGTCCTTTCACTTTGCGGCTGGAAATTTCTTGAAATTTGGCCAGAAAACTCTTAGGCAAACCTAATGAAGGTCCTGAAAGTCGTAACCTCCAAAACTTCCCAGTTTTTGAGAAATGTGGGATCGGAGACCTAAAATAGCTCATTTGATTGGATTTGGAGAGATTTTGAGGCGTCCTTACTTGAAAAATGAGAAATTTTGCAGGTTGAGATTCTCAGGATCCTCATCCGAAGCTTTGAAAAGTGTTCTGACCAATTTTCAAGAAATTCCCAACCCCAAAGTAAAATGACCTCCCTTGCAAAATGACCTCTAAAGGATTATAAAATATAAGATATGGCTATTTTTTTAGCTTTTTCTGTGAAGATTAGAAAAAAATTTTTGAAGAGCAATTTTAATTTTTTTGTGATGAGAATTTTACGGAAATTCCTTGAAATGATAGTAAAATGGGTGAAAAAAATAGAGAATTTTCCATAGTTTGTAGAAAAATCGTAGTTTTTTTGTCTAGCTGTATCTTCAAAGGATGATTAAAAATATATGATATCATTTGATATTTTTAGCCTTCTTTAAAATAAATTATAAACATTTTAAAGGGCTTTCCGCGCAATTTTCGTCTTAGAAACTTGTGGAGGTCCTTTAAAATGGAATTGAGAAGGTTGAAAAATAAATCGACATCGAAATGTGTAGTTTTCATTTCCATGTACCTTTAAAGGACGATAAAATTATGATATGGCTATTTTTTTAGCCTTGATCATGACGTGTGTTATTTAATTATTGGCTTTTTTTTGAGAAATGTTAAGAATTATAATCATAGTTCATTCACTGACGTGAAAAAAAGGTGTCCCAAGCTGCTTAAGCTAATAAAAGACACTTTTTTGTCCTTTCTTGGCTCGTTTCCATCAGAAAAAAATGTTTAAAAAAAACGTCTTAAAAATTTTTTTCTTAAAATGAACCCTTTCATATGTAATTTCGAAATGAGAAGGAAAAGCGAGCAGAAAAGTTTTTTGTTTACATTTTGGTGTTGATTTGATTTCTCTATCATCACTTTTGTACACTGATCATTGTTCATGTGTACCTTGTGTAGAAAGAAAAAAATTATAGTTTTTTTATAAAAATTGTCTTTTATGGCCCAAAAAAGTGGAAATTTCGATCTTTTTAGCGGGTGTTATTAAAGGAGCAGGGGCCAATTTAATATAGGTCTCTAAGCGAAAAGCCGTTTTTTGTGTTTCTCAAGCTCCTTTGAGCATTTTAAACTGATTTTAAAGAAAAAGAGGGCTCAAAATCGGTTAAAAAGCACTGGGGTTTTTTTTAAACTTTGAACTTTGCCTGAGTTTTTCCACATTTTCAAGTACCCCTATCATAAAGTTCACATTAAGTACATTTTCAAGCCCTAAAATATATCAGTGATTTGATCAGCTGAGACATACGTCAAGTATGAACGCACTTTTATTTTTTTAAAGACTTGAAAACTTCCAAAAGTTTATTTATACTTTAATTTGCTAGGGGACAAAGTTTTCCCGTGATCATGGGTGTCTTTGTTTGCGTTTTGCGATACTTTCAAGGCTATTTTTGATGATCAGAACGCAAAATTCCCCTTTGTCACATTACAACACGTATACACACACATGCTCTCTCGATATCAATCGTTCAGTTTCCGTTTTGTTTATTTGATTGGCAAGCTTTTGACGCAAGTAGTCGCGAAAAGATCGCTTTTATTGAAAGGATTCCAGAAAAATATGAAATTTTCAGAAAAACTTAAATGTTGGGTTACTGTAATCGGCTTGTCTGTGAACACACCGACGCCACTTTTTGATATTTTCAAATTTTAAATTTTTTTTCTTTTTTTTTTATTATTTTTTATCCTTTTACTTATTATTTTTTGTTTAATATGTTTGTTGTTTGCGTTTTTGAAGGAGCTCGCTCTGAAATTACCATGAAAACTGCTCGAATCTTATAAGGTTTGCTATTCTTTTTGATAAAAAATAACGAGGATTTTTAAACGTATCACATATTTTTTTTCTTGAATTTATGTTTTAGAATTTTGTGTTAAAATTCGAAATTTTGAGGATTTTTAAGCTAGAAAAGATGGATTGAGCTTACACACACGTGGTCTCTGAATGTTTTCTGATGTTTGTTCGGAAAGCCGAAAGATTTTTGCGCGGTGTACACTCTCAAGCATTGATTTTCTATTTATTCCTGGCTTTTTCGTGAGTTTCTTTCGAAAAAAAGATGATTCTGAGTTTTATTAGAATATTTATCTCTTTCTCAAGCCAAGGCTCGTTTTTTTTTTCATCTTTAAAAAGCATAAAAAGCTCTAGAAATCAAAAAAAGAAAAAGAAAGGAAAAAAATAATATTTAGCGAAATCGTCCGACTTAAATTCTATTTAAAGGTCATTTTGAATTGCGGAAGTTTCATTGGCAAAAAAAGTAAATATTTGTAATTTTCATCAACTTCCTGTTTTTGATCCCGCTTTTTGCAGTTTCTAGACAGTTTGCAAGTTTTTTTCAATGAAACTTTGTACCTCTTTTTGGCGAAGATCGCTTTTTTTGAAAAATTAGAATTTTAGAAGTTGTGGTTCATTATTTTTCGTTTATTTCACTTCGATTTGGAATTTAAGAGTTTCATTTTTTTGATTGGATAGTTCTCTTTAATTTCTTTTCGGCTACATAGAAAAAAATTTAAATAATCCAAAAAAATTTTTTTCACTGAGATAAAATGTTTTTATTACTTTTTAGTTAATAAAAGTTCAAACTTTTTATTTTTGGAATTTTGCAAAAAAAGTTATTTTAACGCCCTTTTTCAGAAAAACATGAATGATTTCCTTTCTTTCAAAATATCTTCTTATCGCCTTTTTCTCAAATATCTATGCGATAAGCAACTTTTCCAGGAAAACTTTGTACCTTGCTGATCTGATAACTTTATCAAACTCCTGCCAAATGCTAATAAGAACTTTGTACCTCCCTTTTCCTTTTAAACCAATCAAAAAGTCATGTTTTCAATCCAAAAAACTATTTTCCTTTGCCCTATACATCTTACGTTATGACGATTCCGAAAAAACCAAAGAATATTCGATTTTTCCGGCCGATATGCAACTGTTTCCGAGAAAATCTGCACATTAATAGTCTCAGAATTTTCCCAAGTATTCTTGAAGACTTTCCAACTTCAATAGGAACTTTGTACCTTTTTCGCAAAAGTTCAGAAGGCCAAAATTTGATCCAAACAACTTCTCGAGAAGATTCGAGACTACTTCTCACAGCGGAAAAAAGAAGCGAGTTGTGTAATGAGATCAAAGTATATCGCGTTCTGTTTGGCATCCAGCACACGTGACGACGATATCGGAACCGCCTGCTGCTTGGGCGTGACGTCGGCCCCCAGAAACTGGGGGCCCATCACTTGCCAATTTTCGTCTTCCCCCTGCATTATCAGTTCTGATTCCACGTGTTGGAGGCTGGGGAAAGTCGAGGCTTGAGATTTTTTCTTCTTTTATAACCTTTGTGTTCTTTTCATTGGATGTAGGATGAAGAAGTTGGTTTATTTTCTTATCCTCTTATGCCCAAAAAAAGTGACCTAACTTTGAAAGCCGAGAATCTCGCCTTCATTATCAGTTCTGATCCCGACTTATTCAAGCTTTAAATATCTTCTTGTCCTCTCATATTTGATTCCACATGGAGAAAAGTAGAAGCTTTCAAGAATCAATATTTTCTTCATTGATAATGTAAAAGTAAGATCTTTTGAATAGAAGATGCTGTTTGATTTTCGAACTGAAGGCTTGTCCGTTTATCTCTTGATTATGATAAGATTAATTGATGATTCTTGTTTTCTTTATAAACATGATATCTTCTCGCATTTCTCCTTCATTATCTTCTTGCCCAAGGAAAATTTGATCCTACTTTAGTGACCCAGAATATTTTCTTCTTGGCTCCTTCATTATCACTTCTGATTCTATGTGGAAGTCTTGTCATTGGGCTTCAACTTGAAATATTTCATTTTTTTAAACTCGATTTATTCCTCGGTGATTAATTATCAAGCTAGCAAAAGACAAAGTCTTATCATTGAACATCACAATGTCATAAAATAATCACTTGATACTATTTTTGTTGAATTTTTTCACTCCTCATAATGTGAGACCTGAATTTTTTCTTTCAACCCAAGTTATAATATTTTTTGAATCTTCACATTATATTCATGAATGGAAATTCAAGTCTCTAGACATCCTTATCAAGATTTTTTTGTTATTTCCGCCTTTATATCCATTTTTCATGAGATAACTAGACTCTAGTCTATCCCTTCTTCACTTCGAGAAGATAAAAAAATTGCTCAAAAAAATTATTTCCTTCAATTTCTCGCCGATTTTTGTTCTAATGGAAAATTTTTACTATTTTCTCAATTTTTTACGTTTCCACGTGCTTTTTTCTATTTGCAACGTGAATTTTTGAATTAATCTTCATTTTAATTTTTTTCAGACGGGGAGAAATCGGGTCTCTATTTGTACAAATTTTGCAAAAAAAACGCGGTTAAACTGAAAAAAATCGGCGATGGCTGAAGCCCGCAGTGCTGCTGCCCTTTCATTTGCCGGTGAGTTTTCAGATTTTCAGGTATTTTGAAGGTAATTTGGTTGGATAATATCAAAATAGGTAATTTAATTCATCAAAAATTATTTTTAGAACAGTTTTTGAGTGTATTACGTTGGTTAAAAATGCGGTAATTTGAATGAAAATTGCATCAAAAATATTTTTTTCTAAAGGAAAATGCGTTTTTTTACATCAAGTTTTTAGATTATTTTACTCTTACAAAGGCTAAAAAAACTCAAGATTTCAATAGAAATATGGATTTTTTTAAAAAAATTTATCTGGTGATTTAAGTTACAGAAAAACATTAAAATGTATATTTTTCAATTAAATATTTAGTTTGAGAAACAATTTCAAGTAGCCAGACAGTAAATTTGTTGATAGAAAACTGTCTTTTTTTCGATTTTTTTGAACGTTGAAAAAACTTGTTTGACGGTTTTTTGAGAGCGGAGAACAGTTTTTAGGAGAAGAAAGTTAAGAAAATGAAAAATTTCATATTTTTTTAAATTTTTCAACGGAACGTAAAAAGTTTGAAAATTGTTGGTCCCCAAAATTTTTTTCAATAGTTTTTTTGAACAATTTTCTCATTTTTTTCACAATTTTTTTCTAACCGAAAATTGCTTTTTAGAAATTCGCTTTTGTGTTAATTTGAATAAAATGTTCAAAAATGGTTATGAAATTTTTTTCCTTTCCTGTAGATTTGAGAAATTAAACGATTTATTTTTCCAAAAGTTATTAGTAAAAATAATCTGAGATACGACTTTACGGTTTCAAAGGACTGCTTTCAGGTTTGATAATTTTTTTTGTCAATCTCACTATGATGTTGACAAAAATGCTTTTTCTTAGTCGGGTTCAAAAAACTCATTTCAAGCTTCATTGATTTCGATCTTCCATTGGAAGCTGTTATTCTCAAATTTCGATCCTTTCGAAACCATATAATCTCATTTTTCCCGGTCAAATGTTTAAAAATGGCGATTTTCTGGCCTTTCTAGCGAAAATTTCTGGATTTTTTTGACTTATGAGCAAATTTTTACCCTATTTTTGACAATATTTTCAAAATTTTCGTTTTAGTAATGCTCGATTTCGCTTCATTTTTTTGAGCCATAAATTTTTGAAATCACTCAATTTTTGTGCTATAATTCTTTACTTTCTTTTTGATTTTTAAGGTGAAAAAAAGCTCAATTTTAATTTATTCTGAGCTATAGAACTCGAATTTTCAATGATTTCAAGCCAAAAATTTTTTTGATTTGATTGAATTTTTAAGCTGTAGTATTTATTATTTCTTCATTTTTTTCAGCCATAATTTTTCGAATTTCAGTCGATTTTTGAGCGAAAAAAATCTCAGTTTTTTTAATGGGTTTTTAAGCTTTTAATCTCATTATAAACTGGTTTGAAGCGATGAAATTTAAATGTTCCTTGTTTCAAAACCTGAATTTTTTTGACTTATTTTTGAATTTTTAAGCTGGAGTTTAACTAATTTTTTTGGCGGAAAACCCCAATTTTATAACGATTTTCAAGCTTTTCTTCGTAATCTTCTTCGAAAAACATAATCTTAATTTTAACCGGTTTTTAGTCGCAAAAATGAAATTCTCTTCAATTTCAAGTCGCAATTTTTGATTCCTAAGCTGAAATTTGCTCGATTTTTGGCCAAAAATTCAATTTTATAACGATTTCAAAGCTTTACCAAGAGAATCCCAATGCATTTTCAGTAACCCACGACGGCGTCTCGGTCAGTTATGACCAGGAACTCCTCCGGGACATTTGGCACGCCTTCCAGCGCGGCTACAAGCGCCGGATTGGCCGTTTCAAGGTCCTTTTCCACAAAAAAAGAAAGTCGAAACAATGATTTTTCAGAATGATTTCATGGCTGGAATGTTCCCGGCCAACTCCCTGACGTTCAGTTTGGTCGTCTCGGCGATCGCCATTTTTTCCGTCCTGAAACGGGATTTGTCCTTCGGAATCGTCCCGTTCCTACAGCACTATATCCTTCATTACATTTTTGGGTCGGTTTTGGGAAATTGAGTCTTTTTTATTGAGAAAGATTGAAGTTGGCTGAGAAAATTATAGGATTTTCCAGGAAAAATCGGATTTTTTTTTTCAGAAATCGTGTGAAAAATCGAAGAAATAACATTTGCAATGGCTTCAAAATAAGTGATTTTATAGAAATTAATTTTTCATTAAACCAGAAATTTTTTTGGAGAGTCAGAACTTTCTTTTTGGATCATAGGAGTTGATCTGAAAAAAAATCACTAATTTTTTTCCTTGTGAAATTTTACTTGTTCTGATTTTTTTGCTGTTTCAAAGCTCATCATGAATCTTCAAAAAAACAATAAAAAGGTTGAAAAAAACGGCTCTTCGCCTTGAGACCTTTTTAGAATGAGGCCATGCTCCTTTAAGAATCGCAGTACGGATTTTTTTAAATTGTATTGCCCTAAATATTAGTTTTTTTCTCCTGCTCAGAAGGAAACTAAATTTTTCTAATTTTGGTTGAATTTTTTTATAATTTGCGATAAAAAAAGTTTTCTTGGATTTTTTTCGTGTTCCAAAATTTCTTTACTATGTTTCAAAGCTCATCAGAAGTCTTCGAAAAGCAAGAAAAAAAGGTTGAAAAAAACGGGCTCTTCGCCTTGAGACCTTTTTAGAATGAGGGTATGCTCCTTTAAAAATCGCAGTAAGGATTTTTGAATTTTATCACCCTAAATATTAGTTTTTCTCCTCAAGATGAAGCTAGGACTTCTGAATTTGTTGAAATATGCTTTCTAGGGGTTCAATTTAATCCAAGGGGCCTGTAAATCTCCCTGAAAAAGTTTGAAAAAAATTTAAATTTTTCAACAATTAAAAAAAGGTTTCTTGTAAATCTTTGTTTTTTTGAAGTTTTTTTCTTGTTCCAAAAAAATTTCTATGCAGTTCAAGAACTCTTTTGAAAAAAACTGTAATAAAATAGAAAAAAAGGCTCTTCGCCTCGAGACCTTTCAAGTTTAGGCCATGCTCCTTTAATAACCTCAGTCAAGGTTTTTCAAAACTATATCCCTTGAAAGATTAATTTTTTTGCTCTTAATAGGAGCAGCATGCTCGAAATTAGGTGATTTTGTTAAAATTCACTTCAAGGAGCTTAAAATCATTCCTGGAGAAATTAATTTTTTTTTTCAGTGACGGCCTAGTTGGCTTGGGCTTGTCGTGTCTCGTGGCCGGAGCTCTCGTTTGGTTCCTCCTTGTCCAACTCCTCCGACTGTCCATCAAGTTGTTGCTGACCTACAAGGGCTGGATGTACGAGTCGCCTGGAAAGCCTGTCTCCACGTCGACCAAAATTTGGCTTGTTAGTACTTTCTCAGCTCGTGGAATTATTGATTTTTAGAAGAAAAATTTCATTTATTTATTTATTTAATTCAAAAAAAAATATTCATTTTCCTTGTCATATTCCCATCAAAAGGCCCCTTCCTTTTTTGGGCTTTCCCTTTTTTGGTGAACAAGAATCTTTTCTGGAGGATTTTGTGACCATTTTTTTTCGAAAGCTGCTTTTTTGTAAAGTTTTAGAAGTTCATAGGGAAAATGAAGGTGAAGCTTTCTTTTTTAGAACATTTTTTCGATTTTCAGGGAATCCTGCACTTTATCTCCCGCGCCCAGCCGATGCTCCACTCCTTCCAGGGAGCTCTGCCCCATTTGCCACTTCCCAAGTTGGATGATACCGTTAGAAAGGTGCTGAAATGTCTAGGAATGATAAATTGTACCCAAGGAACCATGAATCATCTTGAAATCACAGTCACAAAGCGTTGAAATAACTTAAAATCGCAATTTTGGACCCCAAAAGATCTCAAAAAATCAATTAGCTTGAAAAAAAAATTCTAAATTACCTTAACAGTGTTAAGAAGCTTGGAAATATCTCAAAATAACATTTATGAAGGCTTAAAATTTCTCGAAATAACAGCTACAGAGCCTCAAAATATCTTAAAATAACAATTACGAAGCTAAAAATGTATTGAAGGAACAATCACGGAGCCTCAAACTTTCTGAAAATAACAGTTATAAGCCCAAGATGCCATCGAATAACACTTAGGGAACTCAACAACATCTAAAAAA
Organism: Caenorhabditis auriculariae; assembly: GCA_904845305.1. NCBI lineage: Eukaryota > Metazoa > Nematoda > Chromadorea > Rhabditida > Rhabditidae > Caenorhabditis > Caenorhabditis auriculariae. The sequence continues at coordinate 232,183 of CAJGYM010000077.1, forward strand.
CGGTCAGGAAAACTTAAGAATGTCTCGAAATCAAAAAAAGAGCAAAAAAAATTCTAATCAAAATTCGTAGAAATATCATAAATCACAATCACAAAGCGGTGAAATATCTTAAATCGCAATTTTGGACCCCAAAAGATCAATTAGCGACCTCCTTCTGTCAACTAGGAGCTTAGTTAGAGGGGATTGAACTTAGAAACCGAAAATGATGGTACGACAAAATCTCAAGTCCGCAAATCTCGAGGACCGTAATCTTGTGTACGCAGATCTAAAGTCCCATAATCTTGGAAACCAAAATCTTGGAGACCAAAATCTTGGAAAGCAAAAATCTTCCCTTTTAGTCTTCTTTATTGCACTTTCTCTACTTATACTCTCTTGTTTGGATCACCGAATACAATTTCTGATGAAATCTTTTCGCAAAAGCGTTGATTTTTGCTTTCCAAGATTGTGGTTTCCAAGATTTCGGTCTCCAAGATTATGGGACTTTAGATCTGCGTACACAAGATTACGGTCCTCGAGATTTGCGGACTTAAGATTTTGTCGTACCATCCCAAAAATTTGAAAATATATAAAATTGGTCACGAGAGGATAGATCGAGAAAAACTTCAAAAATATCTTGAAGTAGCAATTACGAAACCTTGAAGTGTCTTAGAGTCACAGCCCAAAATTATCTTAAATTTTCATTGTTGCTGTTAAAAGTTTTAAGAATCGAGAAAAATCCATAGTATTGTATGTTAAGTAATAAGCGGTCGCATTTTTTGAATCAAAGACTAGAAAAATAAGCTCCTTTTCCCTCGAAAAGCTCCAGAAAAATGCGAAATTTGCACATGAAACGTGAAAGAATGACGTAAATTCCGTGTATTTTTAATTACTTTAATGCAAGTTTTTGAAAAAAAAAATAAACTTGGAAGCTAAAAAAGGCTGAAAAAACGCATTTTCGAGCTTCTTTGCTGTAGGAAACTTTTTAGAAAGAAAATCTGGAATTTTTTTATTTTGACCATGGATGATTAGACTATATTTAGGGTCTTTTTTTCGTTAATTTTTATCAATCTGAGGTCGGAAAAACACATTTTTCATCTATTGTCTATCAATAAATATCCCTATTTTTCCCCTTTTCCAGCACCTTCTATCCATGCGACCCATTCTAAACGACGAGGAATACGCCGAGCTGGAATTCCTCAGTGAAAGATTCCGAAAAGGCGTCGGCCGTCGCCTCCAGCGCTACCTGGTGCTCAAGTCCTACCTGAGCACGAACTACGTCACCGACTGGTGGGAGGAGTTTGTCTACATGCGACAGAGGAGCCCCATCATGATCAACAGCAATTATTATGGATTTGTGAGATTTTTTTGTCTCTCTTATAGCTTGAGAGCTTGAAAAAAAGACCGTTTTTTTAGGTTTTTTTGTCTATTTTATCGTTTTAAATTTGAAAAAAAGACTAATTTTTTTAAGGTTTTTCTTGAGCCTTATTTGTTTTTTTCTTCTTGCTTAAAGTTCAAAAAAATTACTAAATTTATTTTTGTGAACTTTTTGGTTCTCTTCAAGCTTGAAATTCGAAAAAAATGTAGTTTAAAAACATTTTTTTGTTCTTTTTAAGGACACCCTCAACGAGCATCCAACCGAAAATCAGGCTTCTCGGGCGGCCAATATCACTTACAATGCCCTTCAGTTCCGCAGGATGGTCGATCGACAGGAAGTCTCGCCGGTTCGTTTGAAGAAAATGAATAAAAACCGGAAAATTATTGTGGAAATGATAGAAAATGAATAGTTTGGAACAGATAGAAGATGGTTTTCATTCAAAATAGACCGTGTAAAAAATTCCAGAACATGTTTTGAAGCAACAATTTGGAAAAATTACCCTTTTTTCAGGCTTTCAATCATGAGAATTTTTCGAAAACATTCAAAAAGTATTTTTATCAAGAAAATATGATCAGGAAAGGCAGAAAAATAGAAGTTATAGTGGAAAATTTTAAAAGAATCTGTTTTTGAGGCGTTTTTTGTATCAAGACCTCTATAGGAGCCCTTTTCTGTTCACGATACAGGCTGTTCGCTCCCCTCACCCCTCAAGGGACCACTCTGTCGTTCCTAAGGAGTGAATGCCCCATGGAGTCATACCCAAAAACCCCTAAATAGATCATCTCAATTTCGCCCCTATAGGGAACACTTTTTGTCCATTATATGGCTTTTTTTTTCTTTAACCCTTTAACCCTATAGGGACCACTCTGTCATTACTGAGAAGCAAAGAGCTCATAAGTCATAACCTAAACCCCTAAAGAGACCACCTCAACTTTACCCCTATAGGGAGCACTTTTCGTCTGTCATAGGAACTGTTTTTCTCTTAACCCCTATAGGGACCACTCTATCGTTCCCAAAAATTGTAACTATTTTTCAAAATTAAAGTGTATCTTTCATACTTTAAACCTCTATAGAGATCACCCCTATAGGGAGCACTTTTTTGTCCCCTACAGGGCCTGTTTTTACTTAAACCCTATAGGGACCACTCTGTCGTTCCTAATAAGTAAAGGGCTCATGAATCATACTAAGACCCTCTAAAGGGATCACCTCAATTTTGCCCCTATAGAGGACACTTTTCGTCTGTCAAAGGAGCTGTTTTTCTCTTAACCCCTATAGGGACCACTCTGTCATTACTGAGAAGCGAAGGGCTCATGAGTCATACCGTAAACCCCTAAAGGGACCACCTCAACTTTACCCCTATAATGATCACGTTTTTCTTCCCTATACGGGCTGTTCGCTCCCCTAATCCCTATAGGGACCACTCTGTCGTTCTTAAGAAGATATTTTCCATCTTCAAAATGACTTTTTCTCTCAAAAATGGCCTTTGCAGTTCTCCATCTCGCCAAGAACGAAAGTCCCCTTCTGCACCATGCAGTATGAACGATTGTTCAACACCTGCCGAGTTCCTGGAGAAGAGGTTTTTTTCCAGAAACGAAGATATAGATTGAAATATTCGATTAAAGGTCGACCGACTTTTGCACTGGGATGACGCCAAGCACGTGGCGGTTTATTGCCGTGGCGTTTGGTTCAAAGTGATCGTTCATAATGGGAAAAGGTAAGAAATCATCGAAAATGGTTCTGACAGCACGGTAGTAGCTAAAAAGTGTACCAAAAGCTTGAACAGTTCCAGAAAATGAATAAAAATAACCCTGATTTGCATTAAAGTAGTTTAAAAAGCCACTAGAAAAGATTCTTAATATTTTTGAATATAGAATTTTTCAATCAAATCAACCGAAAATCGTCAAAGAAGCTTCAGAAAAAAAGCCTTAGGAGCTCTAAAATCGTTCTGTTAAGTTTGAAATGCCTCTAGATCTTTGAAATTTTAATATTTAATTTGTGAGGATGTTCAAGAAGTTGTTGAAAAGACCAAAGAATTCTTTTTTTTTCTCGAAAAGTTATGTCTATTTTTAAAAATCTTGTTGCAAGCGCGAAAGAGGCTTACAGAGAGTGGAAAATATCATGGAATTTCGAAAATCAGTTCAGGAGAAGCTTCAAAAAAGTTTTCTAGAACTTTGAGATATATTACAAGCCTTGTTGGAGTGCTAGAAGCTCGAAAAAGACCCTCAACAACAAAAAAAAATTCGAAGTTCGTCCTAGAAGCACAAAAAGTTGAGAACTTGTGAAAAATTAGTTTGAGCTTTGACAAGAAAAAAAGGTATTCTAGTAAGTTTCCAAAAATGAGCGTTTTCCTCTCCTTTTTCCAATATCAAAAACCCCATGTTTTAATTTTCCAGACTCCTGGACGCCGTCGAGCTGCAGGACCAGTACGACGAGATCGTGGCTCACACTTTCGAGCCCTCGGAAGGCGAGAAGAACCTGGCGGCTCTGACGGCCGGCGAAAGAGCTCCTTGGGCCAAAACCCGCCGGGCCTATTTCCGGGCTGGAGTCAATAAAACCAGCCTCAACGACATTGAGAGAGCCGCCTTCGTCGTAATTCTCGATGACGATGAAGTCAACTATGATCCGGTTCGTAGGGAGGGATTTATAGGGGATTTTTATATAGGAAAAGTCGCAAAAAAGAGTTGCTCTAGAGCCATGGATTGACAAGAAATTGCTCCCAAATAAAAAAAAGACCTTCCTTTTTCAAAAAGCTTACTGAAAACGAAGAAGTTTTGAAGTTTTTAAGGTCAGAAGGCCGAAAAATTCGTGTTATTCGAAAGAAATCGTGATGGAGTCATTGAAAAAGGATGAAAATTGACTAAAAAAAGTAAATGTGTAACGAAGAGTGAGTGTTTAATATATTGTCTTAGAGCGCACTTTCTCTTATCCGTAGAGCACACTTTCTACTTTATCAGTAGAGCGCACTTTCTCTTTTATTTAGACGATTTTTTTTGGCTCAAAAAATTAATTTCAAAATGAAGCTGATCATCTTTTGAGGTAGAATTTACTTTAGGCTCCTTTTTTTAAGAATAAAGTTGACATTTTGGAACCCCATTTTTTCAGGAAGATCCGTCAAAACTGGATCGCTGGGCTCACAACCTGCTCCACGGAAAGGCCCGCGACCGTTGGTTCGACAAGTCGTTCAACTGGATCATCTCCAAAAATGGCCACGTCGGAATCAACACGGAGCATTCCTGGGGCGACGCCGCCGTCATGGCTCACTTCACGGAATGGGTCCTCCTCCAGGACGTCGTCTATTCCGGCTATGATGAGAACGGACGCTGCAAGGGAGACTCCAAGGTCAAGATCTCGCCCGAACGACTCAAGTGGGAGATCCCCGAGCCCGCGCTGGTTGGTTTTAGATCGAAGTTTAGGGCGTTTTGAGAGGGGGTCGATCAATGAGATTGAAAAACAGTTATGAGGCTCCTAAACAGCTTCATTTGACCCCAATTCCAGGAGCAAATCAACAAATCCCTGACCGTGGCCAAGGAACTGATCGACGACGTCGAAATGGCCCTCCTCGTCTGGACCGACTACGGAAAGGGCTTCATGAAGAAGCTGAGAGTCTCCCCGGACGCCTTCCTTCAGATGACCCTCCAGTACACCTACTTCAAGGTCTTGTCCACCCCCTCTTCTACCTGAACAACGACGGTTTCAGAACCAGCAAAAGTTCTCCCTGACCTACGAGGCGTCGATGACCAGGCTGTTCCGAGAGGGCAGAACTGAAACCGTCAGAAGTTGCACCACCAAGTCCAGCGAGTTCGTCTTGGCTATGTGCGATCCCAAGAAGACGGTGAATATTTGAAGTTCTGGAAGCAATATGATCATCGGTTTGTAAAATAGGTCAAAAAAAGTGAGGGAAATGGCTTGGAAGAATAATTTTCAGGAAAGTAAATCAATGATATACTCGGGAATGTTAGAGTGATCCCTGTAGGGGCGACCTTACTTAAGAATTCCAGAGTGGTCCCTATAAGGGTTAGGGCAGAAGAGGCCCCTATAGCGGACGAGAAGGTGGTTCCTACAGGGGTAAAATTTAGGCGGTTTCTATCGAGGATTAGGGTCTCACCCTTAGCCCCTGAAGCTCAAGTGGTCCCTATAAGGGTAGGAGAACAAAAAAGCCTCTAAAGAGGACAAAATTGGTCTTTCCGACCTCCGAAACCCTTGAAGGTTCACCTCTAGGGACAGCTTTAACTTCCCCTATAAGGGCCACTGAAACTTGCAAAAGTGACCCTTAAAGGGACCTGCTAGTGGATTATTGTTAACCCATGCGAAAATTTCAATAAATGGGCCTTTTTTGGGTAAAAACATCGCTCAAGTTTTGTTAGATACGTCTTTTCAATGTTCAAGTCATATCTTAAATTTTAAAACCCCTATAGGAACCACTCAAACTTTAGGATCTTAGGGGTCAGATCCTAAACCCCTATAGGGACCATCTTAATTTTACCCCTATAGGAAGCACTTTCGGTCCTCTACAGAGGTTTTCTCTGCCTAATCACTAGAGGGACCACTCTGACGCTCTTGAGGAGGTAAAAGCCAGAAGCCTCTCTTATAACGAAGCGAAAATTGAAAAAAATTGAAAGAAAAACGTGGAATTTACCCATTTCCAGGCCTCTGAACGAGTTTTGCTGCTCCGCGCGGCCTGCGAAAAGCACCAGGAACTCTACCGCGACGCCATGTGCGGCCAGGGTGTCGATCGTCATCTCTTCGCTTTGTAATAATCAAAAAAAGAAGAAAAAACTAACTCAATCGCTCAGGTATGTGATCAAGCGGTACTTGGAGGAGGAGTCGCCGTTCTTCGACAAAATCTTCCCGCCGACCTACCTGCTTTCCACGAGTCAGACTCCCATGAACCAATGCGAAGCCGACATGAAGGGCCTCAGCACTGAGGCCAGACTCAGATTGATCACTGCTGGAGGTATAGGATTGATAAAGGATGATAAGGAAGAGCAGAATAGACTAGGGAATCAGAAAAATGACTTTAATGAGTAAAGTTGGTCAGATTGGAGTTTAGTTTGATGGGACTGATAAGGAAGGTAATCATGAACTTTGAACTTTGAGCTAGAAAAGTAGTTTTTTATTTTTTGAGGCCTTTTAAAGATTATAGATGGGCTATAAGTTGAAAAAAATAGCCATTCCAAATGCGGCCATGCAGATGAGTTCCCATAGGAAAAACGTATGATTTGAACTTTTAAGATTAAAAAAATACTCTTTCAAATTGATCTGGAAGACTTTTTGAGGTCCTCAGGAGAATTTCGATAGCTAGGAATTGAAAAAGCCATTCCAAATGCGGCCATACAGATGAATTCTCATAGGAAAAACGTATACTTTGAACTTTTAATATTAGAAAAATACTCTTTAAAATTGATCTGGAAGACTTTTTTTGAGGTCCTCAGGAGAATTTCGATAGCTAGGAATTGAAAAAAAGCCATTCCAAATGCGGCCATACAGATGAATTCTCATAGGAAAAAAAACGTATACTTTGAACTTTTTAAGATCAGAAAAAAATTTTTCAAATAGATCTAGAAGACTTTTTTTAAGGTCCCCAGGAGAATTTAGATGGCTAGGATTTGGGAAAAAGCCATTCCAAATGCGACCACAAGATTTTTTTCTACCATTTTTTTAGGGAAAATTATTGAATTTTTATTGGGAAATAATCATACATTTTTTTAGCTTTTTACTTAATAAAGAAAGAATAATTTTTAATTATCCAGATAATTTATTGGGACCTGTAGATGGTTAGGAATTGAAAAAAAGCCATTCCAAATGCGACCACAAGACTTTTTCTGTCTTTAATGGAGAAAAAAAGTAAAAAAATTTTACTGAAAAAAATCTTTTTTTCGAATTTGAAAACTCATTTTTTTAGTCATCAAGAACTATTTTTTTCCTCCAAGGAACCATTTTTTTAATTTCAAAGAATATTTAAAAAGGTAATAAAATTTCTTGAAGGATATTTTTGGAAGTCTACTGGTTCTTCCTGTGGATTTGAGCCTCATTTTTTTGGATAAGTACAGTTTTTTTCCAGGGCTTAGAAAATGATGAGAATGAAGATTTTACCTTAGAAGGAAGGTCATTTACTTTTTAGCTGGGAATTTTCTGAAAATTGGCTAGAATATTCCTTGATGTACCAGATGAACATCCTGAAAGTCTCAACCTGCAGATTTCTAGTTTTTGAGAAAGGACACCCTAAAGTCGAAGAAAAACCTTGAAATCTTAGAAAATAATCCATTTTTGGGCTTTGTCCCTGCAGAAATCAGAAGTTGAGGGTTTTGAAATCATTTTTGGTACATCGAGGAGTAACTTGGCCCATTTTTCGGTATCCCCTAACCACTAACCATTTTCGGTATCCCCTACCGCCCCTGTTAGAAATATTCAATCCCGGAAATTTTCAGGCGGTTTCGGACCCGTCGCCGACCGCGGCTACGGCGTCTCCTACATTGTCGCCGGAGAAGACACGATTTCCTTCCATATTTCCAGCAAACGGTCCGCCGACAACACGGTAACGGATACCGTAACCCCAGAGATCTTACTGTATCTTTTCAGAGCTCACGCGAATTCCGCGAAGAACTCAAGAGATCTCTGATCGACATGAAAAAACTGGCCGAAGGCGTGGCCAACGAGAAGAAAGTCGACGTCAACGTCGTCGCCAACGGAAACGGAAAAGCCGCACAATAAAAAACACCTCATTGTTGCTCAGATTATGGAAGTAGTGCCCCCCTCTTTTTCTCAAAAATACATTATATACAATTATTTATTTGTATGCCTTTTAAGAATCTCTTCACGTTTAGACCTGTTCAACTGGTATCTTTTTGAAAAATTCGCGATGGAGCGCGCTTTCTCCGATTTCTTGTCTTTTTCCTTTTTTAAATTTTCGATGGAGCTCGTAAAAAATAAATTTCCTGATTTTTTGCCCTTTTCCTCTCAAAAATCTTTAAAATCGGTACCTTTTTTGGATTTGCAATGGAGCGCATTTTCACTTGAAAAATAGCCATTCACAGTTTCCTCATTTTTTGGTAACAAGAGATGCGAAAATTGTACGATTCTTATGGTTTTTTGAAGAATATTGACGTTGGACCTGATGAAAAAGGTATTCCACTGAAATTATCAATAGAGCGCCCTTCATCTTAATAATTTCGCCGAGAATGTTTTGAGATTTTCCCCGTCTTTTTTCTGGTTTTCCCTCTTGGAATTTATTTCTCTTGACAATCCATCAATATGGACGTTTCTCTTTGTAAATAATATACAGCTTTGTTGAATTCACCCCCTTTTTTCCCCTGTTTGATGACTTTATTGCTCAAAAAGCTCTTTTAGGTTTTTCTTTGTGTTATTCGATTTTTTTCATTCTTTTTCCCGCATAATTGCAAGTGAATCGAATTAAAAAGTTAAGCTTAGAAAATAATTGTTTTTCTCATATTATTTGTTTGTGGAATGAAGCAGTTTTTTTATTCGGAGTTTGAGGGGAAAGGAGGTTTTTTTGCCAGAATTTATAGAGTTTACTTGGATTTATGATGGTTCAAATCAGTGAAAAAAAGGAAAGCAGCTGTTAAAAAAATTAAAAAAATAAATATTGAAGATAGTTTTTTTCCAGAATTACCATTTGATGAGAATCACTTCAAGGCTTTTATCATCTTTCCTACATTTTCATAACTCACCAAAATGGCCGAATGATTTACGACAAGCCGTTGAGAAATGCTGCTACGTCAAGCAGGATTTCATTTCGGAAGAAGAAGAATCGACGCTTTTGGCCGAAGTTGAACCCCATATGAAGCGGTTGCGATATGAGAAAAGCCATTGGGACGATGTGGGTGCTTTTTAAACGTGGAAAATTGAAACTTAAAATAGAAAAAGAGAAAAAAAATGGAGAAAATATAATAAAATCTTAATTGGCGTAATTTGAAATGTCGGATCCGCAGACACTCAGCTCTGCAGTCTGCGGCCAAAACTCGCAGCCACGACAATCTTTTTTTATCAGTTTTTTTTCCAATTTATTCTGTTTCTATATCTTTACTTATTATACCTTTTTGTCAATTTAGCTCGAAAAAGCTAGAATCAACGTAAGGTTTATTGAATTTCACTTCATTTTCTTGTAAAAATTTATTACTCGAAATAGAAAGTTTTTTTTTTCTAGTTTTGTTCTTCAGGCCATTCATCTGTACCGCGAAAGAGAGCAACGAAAATGGCGTGACGAAAATGAAAAAGTCATTGAGAAAATAAGGTAGATAACTCGAAATTTTGTCTGAAAACGTATATTTTTTAGGTGTGAATCTTTTGGGCCGGATGCCAAACATTTGACGCATGTTCATATTTTGGACCTTCATAAGGATGGTGTGATTAAACCGCATATCGATAGTGTTAGGGTTGGTTTTTTGTGCTTTTATTAAGGAAATTCTTTTACTTTGAATCCCCGGCATTTTTTTTTAAATTCGGACAGAGAAACATTTGATGTTTCACTAGAAAGTTTTGAAGTAATATCTTCAAAAAGTTGGAAGTTTTAAATTTTGTCTAAAAAAACCAGGTAACTTCAAAAAGAATATTCACAAGAAGTAGAAAGTTTTTTTAAAGAATTTTTTTCGAGTTTTTTTGTAATTTTTCAGTACTGCGGCGATGTTATCACCGGTCTGTCACTACTTTCCGAGGCAATTATGCGATTGAGACATAAAGATGATCGGGAAAACTTGGTCGTTGATTTATTGATGCCGAGGAGAAGTCTGTATCGATTGGGGTAGGTTTTTCTTCAAATTAATGAGATTTCCAGCAATTTTAAAGTTTCAAGTGTCTTTCAATTTCAATTTATTTATTTTTCGCAACATCGGAATGGTATGGTGATGTTGCAGGGAGGGAAAAAGACCACTAAGTGGATTAACTAACCCCACCTGTGAAGAAAAAAAAAATCAATTATTTAAAGCTCAACTACATAGTGATCCCTAAAGGGGCAACCATGGAGGCCCTTAAAAGCTCCCCTCAAGACACCACTTTACCTCCGCCTATAGGGGCCACTGAAGCTTGCAAAAATTTCAGTTAGTGGCCCCTATAGTGGCATTTTTCATTTTTAGCGAGCTTGGCCGCTACGATTTCCTACACGAAGTGCTCGGCGATTCCGAATCGGTTTGGAACGGGAGAAAGGTCGTTCCTCAACATTGCTCATGTTACCTCATTTTTCAGGTGCCTCGATATAGGAGAATCTCAATTATTTGTCGAGATCTACCCAAACAGTGCAATATGGCGACAGAAAATCTGGAACTCAAGCCGATTCCTGAATAAATATTTTTCTTAGGTTTTGGAAAATTTTGGGTTTTCTGAATGAAGAGAGCAAGTGGTGGGAGTTGAAAGTTGAAAAAAAAAAAATTTTTCTAGTGAATTTTTAGAGGAAAAAGAAACGTTTTTGCTCTGAAAAAGAGCGATTTTTTTCTGATATAGGAAATTATTAGGTGTTTTTAGCGTTGTCTAGTTGAAAAAGAATACAAAAATTCATAATGAAAATTGGATTTTTCGATGTAAAATATGAAAATCGTTGAGCTTTTCTTATCATTGATGCTTAACTTAATTGAAAACTTTTCAAATTTTCAAATTTTTTAGCTAAAGACAGTTAATTCAAGCTTCTCAGAGTAGTTCAGTGAAATCCAAAAAAATCTGATTTTAAAAAAACGGAGATCAAGATTTTTTTAAAAAAATTTTTTTGAGGTTCTCATAGGAATTTCCGAATCCTAATAGATTTTTTTAAGAATAGTTCTGATTTTTTTCTTCGCGAAAGTTTTTGAAAAAAATATTTTTTTGAACTATAAATAAATCCTATCTGTATTTTTTTGAAGACCAGTATCAGCTCCGAAAGTTCCTCGAAACGAATTTTCGGAAAAAAATTTGAGAATTTTTGAGATCAAGTATAGTTTAGATGCCCAAAATTTCGATGTTTTTCAATTTTTTTATTTTCGAAGATTTAAGATTTCAATCGTCAAGTGGAGTTCTGATTTAAAAACGGAAAAGTATGAAATATCCATATTTTGAATTGGTTTCATAGATCTTTCCGGATATTTTTTTCATTTATTTTTTTGATTTATATAATATTTTTTTCGAGTGTAAACTTGATTTCCCTGATGATAATGATCTGTTGAAGTTTTAAAAAACTCGTGGTATTTTTTTGGAGGCACAATTTGGAGCTTTGTAGCTTCAATAGGAATTCGCAAAATTGAAAAAAAATCACAATTTCGAGGAAAACTTGCAAAATTTGTAATCTGAAGCTTTTTCCTCCCCGTAAATGTTATGGGAAATGCCTACAGCTGTACGAATGTTGCCAATATACGAACCAAGAAAATGTAATATTTTCGTTTTGTTTCTTTTTTTGTCCTCCTCTCCTTTTCCCGCTTCACCTCCAAAAAAGGACGAGAAAAGGGATGAGTAAGCGGCCCGGAGAATAAATGTTGTCCCGGGGCCGTGTCGTCTTCATTTCCTCCATTTTCTGTTGGTTTTAAGCTGCTTTTTTCCTGGTATAAACGACGGAAGTGTCACTTCTGCTCGGCTCAAAACATAAGGAAAAGCCTGTTGGCTCCAAATTGTCGGAAAAATGACGTCCGATCGCCTTTTCTCCCCTCCTTTATGGGGCTACTTGGTCTTTCTCTGATTTGAGCGCTTGCCGAATCTTTTATTTTGTTGTTTTTCTCTCGATTTTGACAATTTTTGTAGTTTCATATATCTTTCCTGTTTCATACACCAGAGTGGTCCCTATAGGGGCAATATTAGGGCCCTCTAGGGAGCACTCTACCTCACAGAGGATTTATTGATAATTTTTAACACTTTGAATCTTGGTCACGCGAGTTCGGACGTGTCGGAGCGTTTCTAGTGACTACTTTAGTGGCGTCAGCATCCTTAAGTGATCACTAGAAAAGTTTTTTAGACCCCTGTGGGGACCACTTGAGATTTAGAGACTTGAAAGTCAGACCCTTTTTTTTCGTTGTTTTTCTCTCGATTTTGACAATTTTTGTAGTTCCATATATCTTTCCTCTTTTATTGACCTAGGAAATCCCTATAGGAGCCTTGACGGTTCTCTTGTAAGGAGCACTATTCTTCCCCTATAGGGGCCACTAAAGCTTGCAAAGGTGGCCCCTATAGGGACATGCTCGTCGTATGAACTCTATGAAAAGGATTTCCATGCGAAAAGTTCAAGAAATTTGTTTTTTAATGAAAAAAACATTGACTCAGGATCAATCCGTCTTTTTAATTTCCAAATCACGATAAAAATTTTTTACGACCCCTGTAGGGACCACTTGAGCTTGAGAGGCTTAGAAATCAGACCCCGAACCCCTATAGGGATCACTCAAGTTTTAAGCGCTTTTTTGTCCCCTATAGGGGCTGCTTTTTCCCTTATCTCTATAGGGGCCACTCTCTTTCATTTCGAAAATAAAAAAGAATTTTTTTTTTTGGACTTTTTTACTCTTGAAACTAAATAGTATGAAAGTAGAGTTTGAAACAAAAATAAAAGTTTTCGGCTCTAATTTTTTCATATGTCTCGTTTCGACGATTTTGAATCAAATTTTTAACGTTTTTTCAAAGTTTTTAGTGTATTTTAAGCTAAGAAAGGGGAAATTAAAACGTTTAGAAGAATATTATATAGCAATTTGATCAAGTGAAACCGTTTTTTTAAGATGTTTTAGCTCTAAATTAATGAAAAAAAATCATGATTATCACGTTTTTTTCCAGTCCCTCTAGTCGAGTTGGAGCAAGTTTCAAAAAGGATATCTCTATTCCAAGAGGAATATTCGGCTTTCAGCTTTCTCATAAGCGGCTTTTCCTCCCATTTCGACTCATTTCCCGCGCTTTTTGTCCCTCTATATTACTTTTCGTACTTTTTTGATATGGATATACTCAAAATAGTTTTTTTGAAAAGACCTAATGAAGTTTGCGCTATTGAAGTTTGCAAAAAAAAATAATATTTATTCAGGTTTTGAAGCGTAGGTCAACCTTTGTAATTGTGTGTTGGAAATTTAGAAAAAAGTTCGAATTTTTCACAAAAATCGGCCCATTTTTGGGTTCAAATGAGCTTTTTGGCGTAGATTTTCAAGACCTGTTTTTTATTCTCATGCATGCTCCTTTAAAAAGATTTGATTTTATTCCACTTTTTTCAAATTTTTTTTAGTTCTTCTATTTTTTTTAAAGTGAAAACTGTGATTCTTTTTTTCGTTCTAGTAAAAATCCGAAATCTATTTATCTATGCGAAAACGCGCTCCATGGTCATAGAAAATTCCGAAAATGAACGGTTTTTTTGTTGATTTTTGTTATTAAAAAAAAAAACTCAGTAGAAAAGTTTTTGAAAAGTTTACTTTTCAAAACTTTAAAAGGCTATTAAGTTCCTCACAAATGCGCCCCATTGACAAATACTCAAAAAATCTGAGAAATTGCCTTTTTTATTGAAATATTTCAATTTTCAAAATTTTCTCATTATTACTCATGTTAGCTCAGTTCGAACTCAATTTTTCTATTGAAAGTTAGAAGGCTCTTATCTTCCGCACAATCGCGCCCCATAGACAAATACTCAAAAAATCGGAAAACTTGCATTTTTTTCATCTGAATTTTTTTCTAAAATTGATCATTATTTCTCATGTTAGCTCAGAGAGCTATTAATTTCTTCCCAATCGCGCCCCATAGACAAATACTCAATAAATCTGAAAAAATTGCATTTCTTATCTAATTTTTTTTTAAATTGCTCAATATTCCTCATGCTAGCTCAGTTCGAACTCAATTTTTCTATTGAAAATTAGAAGGCTATTATTTTCTTCTCAATCGCGCCCCATGGACAAATACTCAATAAATCTGAAAAATTTCATTTTTTGTATAAATGTTTTTCCTCAATTTCTATAAATGGCTCAATATTTCTCATGTTAGCTCAGCTCAAAGCTCAAGACCAAGTATCACCATTTCCCCAACGATTTTCTGTCCCACCGGCTCACGGCCTTGGAAAACAAACATTCTCTTCAAAAATGGCGGGGAAGATGATGTAACATGATCTACTTGGCTTCTTCCTTTTCCTATATTTTGCTTCTTTCTTTTATTTTATTTTGACGAAATTTGAATTTTGTCCCATTTTCTAGCCCTAATTCAGATCATGGGCTCGCGACATCGTCAGAAGGTTCCCATTGAGAGAAGTTGGTTTTTTTTTCTTTCAACTTCGATTTACAAGAGTAAAAGCAGCAACATAATGAACCTGCGAAGCTCAAAAATCTACTTATTTTGGACAAATTTCGAAAATTTCCCTTATTTCTTGAACTTTTTTCCAGAGTCCCGTGCCCCATCTTGTCATGGTTATCGTCCTCGTTGTGAAACTGTCACGGAAACTTATACAAAAGAAGTTTTCATGAGGTTTGTCGAATATTTTGTTGTAGGGCTACTGTAGCGAATAAGTGTGCAAACACGCCCGTCTGAGTTTTTGCGTCATCGCATTTTTTTGAAAATTTTCTGAGTTTCTATTTTAATTTTTCTTTTTTTAATTCATCATGTTTCTCAATTTTTTTCTCCGTTCTAAGTTTTAAAAAAATAGTTTGTTCAGTCAAGAATAGATGTAGCCTGATAAAGCTTGTTTACAAGCGCGCAAAAATGAATGCAAGTTATTGTTAATTTTTGATTCCTTGAAAATTTTCTATTGAGAAATTCCACTTTTTCAGCTTTTTTTCTTTAGACATTTCTTGTTTTTATTATTGAATAAAAAGTTATTCAAGTTTTTTTATTATCTGAAAACTCACTTTTTAGGCCGGCGCAACATGGTTCAACCAGAAGAAGGCCTTCCTCTTTGGAACCATACTGTGAAGATAGAAAATTGAGGTTTTTCTTTTCAAATTTTGAATAATAATACAGATTTTCGGCATTTTCAGAGACGAAAACGGAAATCGGATTAATTCCCGACACTTTCCTGTGGTAAAAGTCGACTGTGACAGGGAAAGACCGTCTTCCAGAGTTTCTGAATATTTCCGAGAAACTGTCGATTATGGTGATTTTGAGGTGGTTTAATTTTCTCTCTGCTCTTTTTCCGAATGTTTCAAAAAAGTCCTTTTTCCAATATTTCCTTGAAAATCAGTGTAGAAATTAAGCGGAGTTTAGAAATTTTTCCGTTTTTCGAAAACTTCTCCTTGAAGGACTAATCAGTCCTAACTAAAGAAAAATCTAGAAATTTCATTCGAATTGTATTTTTGATAACGCTATCTTCAATATTTATATAAATTTTTTTCCCAGAAACATCGTCAAATCCGTCGAGAAGCGCCGGTGTCTCACAGAAGACCCTTGAGGACGTCACCTCCAGAAGTGATAGTGACGTCACCGTCGCCGAGGGACGGGGCTCAGAAGACGGTGCTCGTCCGACATTCAGATGACGTCCCACTTCTAAAACCCACCGTCAGGACGCCTTCTCCTACAAGAGATTTGCCTGTTAGAGAGGTGCATCGGCGAAATACGTCATGAAACTTTCGAAAAACAAAAATATTTCCATGTTTTGATAGTAGAATTTTCGAAGTTTCCAGATCCGCTATGATAAAAAACTAATCGGCCATGGTTGTACACCATCTGGACATCGTGAATCGATCAATTTATACGGAAAGGTGATAAAAAATCGATTTTTGATCATTTTGAGTTACTGTAATTACGTAAGTTCTGTGCACACGTTCGTCATTGCGTACAATGCGCACGGCTACGACAGTTCCTATTTTTTTTTGTGATTTCTAAAAGTTTTTTTGTTTTTTTCTCATTATATTATTTTTTATATTTTGACTACGTCCAAATCTCAGTCTTTTTTTTGCTTTATATTGTTGAAGTTAAGAAAAAAAAAACTTTGTTAGGTTTTATGAAGACTTTTATTTCAGTTTTTGTAGTCTTCTTACACCGATTTTTGAGATCGGTTGTTAATATTTAAAAAAGTTTTCAGCCGCCCCCATTGAAGGCGCCACGAGGCCATCTCCGTCACATCGACTCCTCTTCGGATTCTTCTGTAAGCGATTTCGGAGACGTCCGAAATCGACACAACATTTTTGTCGACGCCGCAACTGGCTATCCCGTGCCGCCGTGTGCCGATAAAAAAGGCCTTCCGAGGATCAATATTAATGTTAGATCTGCCGTACTTTGTTCAAAAATCCATCCGGAGGTTTTAAAAGAAACATGGAGTTCTTAAAAATAAACTAGGATCAATAGAAAAACCATAATTTTTGAAAGCCGTTGTTAGGATTTTTTTAAAGGAGCATAGATTATTTTCATGAAGGTCCTAGAAAGAGTAATTATCAAAATTGATGATAGAAATCCTATAATTTTTAATGGTTCATGTTGAGATTTTTAAAGGAACATGCAGTTTTCATGAATTTCTTAAAAAGTTGAGCCGTTTACTGTGTTATTTCCGATCGGTTTAAAAATCAGCAAGAATTTTTTATTTTCAAGTGTTTCACTGCAATTTTTCACGTTTCAGGTTTATTTCAAGCCGGTGGAAAAGCCGATTTCGTCGAATCTAGAAGAATTAGATGGATTCAAACCGTGTAGTGATTTTCTGATCAAGAAGCCACTGGAAATCGAATGCTTGTCAGTTTTTGATTTATTGAAAAAATGAAAATCAATTCTTTTAGGAAACGAGAAGACAATGAGCTGCAGACGTGTGTGATTCCGGCTATCCCGGATACTTGGTTTTTTTCGAATTTTGATTTTTTTTAAATGGCTCTCGTTTTTTTAATTTTTCTGGTCTTCATGGATTTTTTTGGTCAAGAGTCAGATTTTTCAACGTTTTTGAAAAATTTCATATGCTTGATTTTTCTGTTTTTTTATAGAAAAAAATTCTTAATTTATTTTTAAATTAGGTTATTTTTTTGATCATATAATATAGTAATGAACTAAAAAAATAGGTTTATTCTCAATTTTTTAAGTAGTATTCATTTATTCAAGATGATTTTTCCAGTAGTCCCTCACCAACGGCTCCAACGCCACAGTTCCGCACAATCACCCCGTCTTCTTTTTATCAGCAGAGAAATGTTGAACGGTTTTTTGTTTTTCAGGGTACTTGAAAACCTAGAGATGTCTAATTTTTAGACAAGAAGAAATTCGTCAATCGTCACGGTTCACAGACGCGTCGAGAACTTGTAGAACACCCGAACCGCAGATGTAATAATATATTTTTCTTTTTTTATTGAAATTTGTAGTTATAGGGATAGTTTAAGTATATCTCTTCTTTTTTTATTGATTTAGGTACCGTCAGAAAATATACGAAAAAAAGGATTTTTGTTCACAAATTTTTTTGAATGAAGACTAATAATTCTGAAATTTTCTGGAGTTGCCATAACTAATATCTAAAATGCACTGGTGGAGTTTCAGCTTCCAAAAAAAATCTACAAGAAGTTTCAGGAAGATTAAACTCCATAGAAGAAAGTTGTGAAAAAGTGATTATTTCGTATCTTTTGTGACCGGACTGTAAATCTTGTTTTCTATTGATAATTCGCCAGTTTTATGAGGTATGATGTTTTGAAAACTGTGTCTGTTTATACAAGTTGATATATCTTGAAAACTCTTCGAAAAAGAATCCGATTTAAATATAGAAAATGAGCTCATTTCACGATTTTTTTTACTTTCAAGGAATTTAATGATATTGACATTTTTCATAGGTAATTTCATTTTTTTCATCCGGTAGGATACTTTCAAAACTGTCTTTTTTTATATACGTCAGGGATTTCTTGAAAAAAAGAAGATTGTCGCTTCTCCCATATCATGACTTTTTTTAACTGTATTTTTCCATTTTTTTGCTCAGTTTCGCAGATTTCTAAACCCAAATTTATATATGAATTTTTTTGATTCTAGATCCATAATTTATATAAGGGCTCTAGAAAAAAATATTTTTTTAAAAAAAGTAAAAAAATTTATAAGTTGACTTTTTTTCCAATATCTCCTCTTTCAAGTCCTTTCCTATTTTTTTCTATTTAATTTTTCAACTTTTTACACGTATGCCGTGTTTAAAGTACCCTTGATTTCGCCGAATCGCTTTGAACATGGCATTAAAAAATGCTGAAGTTGAAAAAAAAATTTCAGAAGGAATCGATTTTTGCTTTCAGAATCGACAGCAACTTGAGATCTTCTAGCCGAACGACTACAGTTCGTTCGAACAGTCGATCAGAATCTTATGACAAGTTTTCCTGAAGTTCTCATCGAAATACAACGAAAAATTCGATTTTAGGACCATTTTTGGAGAAAAAATCCAGCGGCCCCCACTCCCCCCGCGCAAGGAATCTGAATTTTCGTCTCGGATGTGAATAATTTCTCACTTTTTTGGTTCTTTGAAAATATATCCATTTTTCACATAATTATTGCCTTTTTATTGAATTTCCATGGTTCGTATTTTAATTTAATCATTTTTTTAATTGTTTATTTACGTCATTTGTCAAATTTGTGCTTGATTTTTTTAGTCTGATTTTTCAAAACTTGTCATATTGAAAGCAAATTTTTTTAGGACTCCTCCGGTGGCTCGTGGCGAGTATATTTGTCATGGGTAAGAATTTTCCCTTTTTTTTTTTACTTGATTTTATAATTTCGTATCAAAGATGAATTGAATTTTAAACTTTTTTGATAGAATAAATTGAAAATTTTCGACAATTTTAGCTTGTTTTTCGGTTTCGAAAGTTTTTGAAAAGCCAGAAATTTCTTTGATTTTTACTTCGATCTCTTTAAACATGTTTTGAAAAAGTTATATCTTAAAATTTTAACTTAAGAATTTGTATAGCATTCCTGTATTTTTTCATCGAAAATGACGTTTTTTTTTTGGTTTCAGAGATTTTTTTAAACTTCTTCTATCAGCTTTACAGGACTTTATGATGATTTGAAAACATTTTCCATAAAAATTTCCTTTTCCAGAACCCCCAAAGCGCCCCTGGCATGTCCTGAATCGTGCCGCCTGGAGTGAGAAAATTTTTTTTTACCAAGAAATATTGAATTTTTCCAGTTCTCCAGTACCGATTCGACCTCCTTCTGTACACACTGTATACACGGAGCCCCTGTGTAGAGTGTTCGTTTTTTTTTTTCTTGAATTTAGAATTATTCATAATTTTTCCAGACCCGATGTAAATCTAGCCCCCGCCGTCCAAGTCGCCAGGATTTGTGAAGTTCCCAGGTGATTATTGGGTTTTTCGATGAGATTTGGATGGTTCAGGCTGATAGATATTACCGTTGAAGATTTTCGCAAAATCATAATAACAGTTATAGCCCATTTCGCGCCAGCTTGTCCGGGTTTTCTTCTTCAAAAAAGATCTTATGTATATATAACAAAAGTGACCGCGACACGTTTCAAAATTACAGCAACTACCGTATAAAGCTCTACAAAACTGAAAAAAAGCCGAAAAAAAGGTCTCGAAGCGAATTTTATCTATATTGGTATAGGGTCTTCTTGGCGGAAAGGAAAACGTGAAAAGCTGAGTGGAATGAGCTATAAGACCAAACTTCGCTTCAAGACCTGTCTTTTTGCTGTTTCGTAGAGAAAACATGCAAAATAAAGAGCTGTTTACGGTTCTTTTTTTTACTGCTGTTCCTTCAAGTAGTGGCCCTATCACGCAGAAAACACTATAGAGTGAAAACGATGACTAAATTTTGGAGGGCAAGGCATAATTTTTAATTTCGCTTCGAAAACAGCTTCATGGTCATCGTATTCATTGATTGGACTCCTTGAAAAACCTGAACTCCTGATGCTTTGTAGCTCATTACACGCCAGCTATTCACGATTCTCATTTCCCTCTGAGCTACAAAACTCTTCCTTTCAATGCGCGTGGCTTTTCTTCGTGTATGCGCCTTTAATAATCCGAATAAAAGACGCACGCACAGAAATAGTCCGCGCGCTTTGAACGGAATGATTCTCGATTGGAGGAATGCAAGAATTGTGACAAGCTGGCGGAAAAGGCCTATTCCTACGGATTACATGTGTGACAGTTTCTTCAGCTGATCTTTTAAAATTTTCCCGTTAAATTAAATACTAGAAATTTTTTCTAGGAAATCCGACTACCCACAGCCAGTCTACAACGTTCCGATTCAATACGGCGGCGAGAAAGCTCCCGAATGTCAGCCTCAATTGATCAAATCTTCCTCCTCTTCTTATTCTAGGTACTAATTATAATTTATCCTAGATTAGGATACAAATTAATTTCAGAAGTTCAAACACCTCGATGAAATCGGCCCCAAAATGCCCTCCAGAACCTTCTCAAAAGGTTAATTTACATAAATTTGAAAATTTTCCCGATTCTTCAGGACTTTTATAACCAAGAAAGAAGAATGGAGGAGGTTGTACACGTTCGGGAACGTTATGAACGTGACGAAACTGTTCGCCGATTTTATCCAATGACCTCTGTTTGATTATTCTGAAATTTTTTTTTGCTGAAAAATGTGCTTTTTTGAGGGCTTTAACAGGGATTTTTTCTGGGAGCTTTCACTTCTTCTCGTCCTGCCGTATAAACTTTATATGTTTTCAATTAAAATTACATAAGCCGTATATCCATCGAATTTACAATTGGTTAGGATGATGATGAACTGTACAAATAAACGAGGGAATTATTGGAAATTGACAGAGAAAAAAAAAGAGGATTTTTCTTTTTTTGCAAGTTGTTGGGTTCATTCCCGTCGCAGCTGATCGAGGCGTGCCTGAAGATTTTGAAAAGGTAATTTTGAGAATAAAACCCTTTAATGAATGCTTGGATCTGGCCTCTTAAGGGACCACTTAGCAGCCTTCTCATTTAAGAATAAAAAAGGTACTTGAGTGGCCATTCGAAATGGACCAATTTTTGCGCTTCCATCGAATTATTAAAAAAAACTAGGGTGATAAATTGAAGTTGGCCTTGTGAAAAACCAATTGAAAGCTTTCGCTTGAAAATAGGAAAAAAAAAACCCTGAAGGGAGTACTTGAAGCGGTCACTCGATTTTATATACGTATTTCTATTCAAAAGTAAAAAAATTGCGATTTTCAAAAGAGTTATGAACACTGTAGTTGCCACTTGAATGCAAGATAGATAATTCCAGAACCTTCACTTAAGTGCCCCTTTGAAGTATTTATAATAGTTAAACTAATCATTATACTATTTCATAGTATGAAATTCATACTATCACTGATTATCAAGAAAACTTTCAAAATGCTTATTTAGCCTTAAGTGAACACTTAGGGGGTAGGAGAAGGCAAGAGATTGAATTTATACTCAAGGGACCACTTTAGAGTTCTACCGAGGAAGGACAAGGGAACTTTTTTCTAGCTCAGGTTGAAATTTTGATAAAGTGTACTTCAAGAGCTCCGGATTTCAGTACAAAAAAAATTCTCGTAATAGGTCTTCGTGTCAAGTGACAACTATAGAATTTTTAACACTTTAAAATTCGCAAAATCGACCAAAATTCCAGCTTTTGAAATTTTATCACTCGAAAACAGGATCTATCACGAGGTTTTTTTTGGGCATGAATAGGTACTCTTCAGCCCAATTTCCTTTAGAAAGAGAAACGGTGGCTGGATAAAGTTTCCCGTGAAAATTCAATTTTTCACTTATGGTCTTCGTTTACCTGCAGATCATCGTCGATATCATTGCCCGAGGGTCCAGCTGAGCCTCCAACAGCTCCTCCAGCTCCACCTCCACCTGCTGCCACGGCCTGTCGTCCAGCTCTCTCACCGCCGGCGACGCCTATCGATCCGCCCGCCGTCGGAAGTCCCGCCATCTCCTCCCCCAACTGGATGCCGAGCTCGTCGAGCACCTGGAGAAGGCAAACAATGGATAAAGTCGATATATTGATTGATTGATTCTCACCTGGTTGACGACCTGCTCGCTCTCGGCGTCGTCCGTCTCATCGCCCAGGGCGTCGTCGATCGCGTCGCCCATTATTTCCTCCTTCATGTCCATTATCTCGCTTTGCTTTTCGAACTGCAACGCGAAATTGCGATCACTTGACTTTTTGAGTTAGGAAAAACGTCTTGAAAGTGAGAGATTCGAGCAAAATTGAATGATTCTTGAAAAAAAAGGAGATTTATTAGTTACTTGACAATCATTTGAACTCAAAAAGCGAATATTCAAGGAATATAATTATTTTCGTAAAATTAAACAGTCCTTGAACAGAAAATGGTGATTTATTAGTTACTGGGCAATTATTTGAGCTAGGAAAAAAACGTCTTGAAAGTGAGAGATTTGAGCAAAAATTGAATGATTCTTGAAAAAAATCTTCAAAGAAGTGAATATTTTTCGGAAAACTAAACAACCTTTGAACGATAAATGGCGATTTATGAGTTTTTGGAACAATTATTTGAGCTCAAAACACAACGTCTTCAAAATGAGAATTTTTGAGAAAAAAATTGAATTCTTGAAAAATTGGTGATTCATGATTTTTGGGACAGTTATTTGAGCTTAGAATAACGTCTTCAAAGTGTGAAAAATTTTAAGAAAAAAATCAAATGATCCTTGAAAAAATGGTGAGTTAAAAATTATTCCTTATTTGAGCCCAGAGTAACGTCTTCAAAGTGAATTTTTTTTGAAAAATTGAATGTTCCTTGAAAAAGTGATGATTTTTCAGTTATCCAACAATTATTCAAGCTCAGAAAAAAAAAAAATCTTCAATTAAGTGAATATTTTTCGGAAAACTGAACATTCCTTGAACGAAAAATGGTGATTAATAAGTTTGGCGATTCAAAAAGACGTTTGAAAAATGAATTTCTTATGAAAAAAGGTACAAAAGACGTCAAAAATGGAGCGCTATTAAAGGACCATCGTCACGCGGGATAAAAAATTAACTCGAAAGGTATTATAGCCGTGAAGGCGGAGCTTGATATTTAAAATCTGTACAGACTGTATACAGTTTGAATTTTCTGACAAATACAAGATTTTCACGATTTTTGGGTTTTTTTTATTAGTTATAGGCTGAAAGGACGGACATCTCACCACTTCAGGGAAACAAAAATTCAAGAAAAAAATAATAATCTTCACCTCCATCATGATCTTCTGAATTTGCGGCAAATTCATTTGTCGGTTCATCGACTGCATCGCCTTTGTCACACCTTTCATTGCCTGAATCCCAAAATTAGACATTTTTTTCCGAAAAACCAACCGAAGCCATCGCCTCTTGACTTTTCAACGTCTGGACCTTGAGTGAAACCGCCTGAAAATTAATTTATTCCTTCAAAAAGTATAGAAATTATTATGAAACCTGAATATTGGCCTTCATGACGATGAACTTCTTGATATAACGTCGTGTTCTGACCAAATCCTTGGCCATGATTTTTTTACAGAGTCCTGAGAAAAATTGAATATTATTAAAATACAGAAGGAAGAAAAACTTTTACTATTGATCCAAAGGTACAATATTTTTCTAAACGACGCTAAAAATGACATAAAAAACATATTTTTCAAAGAACAGCTACAAAATTATGTCCAAAAGCATACGGGACCTTGAAACAAGCTTCATATCAAAATACATCGAATTAAAACACCAAAAAAACTTTATTTATTAATTTCCGACATCTTTTTATTTTTGAAACGTTTTATGAATCTTTAACGCATTTATTTATCATAGACAAAAAAATAGAGCTTCAAAATTGAATCTAAATCTTTACCATTTGATTCTTCTTGGCCATATTCTTGATCTCGGCAATCACTTTCTTTTCCTGCATTTCCATCCTTTGCTTTTCACGATCTAATTCGCGAATCGCCTTATTCAAAGCCCTTTGATTCTGCCTCAGCATTTCTGCTGGCGTTTTCCGACGGCCGAACAAGAAATCCATGTTTCTGTAATGGATATTAGGATCAAAAAGTTCAACCAATAAGTCTTCTGAACAAAAAAGCACAAAAAACGAAGGTTTGGATAGTAGAATAATCATATATTAGATCTTTTTTATATGATCAAAAATTTTTTTACTCAGCTTTTGATGGAACTGAACAAACTATCATGAAAAAGGCCGTGAAAAACTAGGAAAATTTAAAACTTTCTATACATGAAAAAAACGTTTTTTTGAAGAAACAAAAAAACAAGAAATTTGAAATATTTTAGCTTCGGTTGATGATTTAGAACGTCTTAATAAATCTCCAAAAAAAGCTTTTTATGAAGATAAAAAAATAATGAAAACGTCAGCCAACTTTCGTAACACCGCCTCCCGATGACTCATTGAAATTGTATTTAACAGTTGCGAATTTACACTCAAAACCTCGCTACTTTGTACAGGTAATGATTCGAAGCCTCAAAATCGATATATTGGCGACGAAAACAAAGTAAACTATTTCCAAAATAAAAAAAATCGCTTTTACAATTCAACGCGATTTTAAAACCACTTTCGACAAAAATATATTCCGGAAGAACATTCCAATTAAGCTGGCTTCACACCAATTAGTAATAAAGCACAAAAAACACCCAGAAACACTGTAAAAATTGAAGTAAACAACAAAATAAATTTTTTTGAAAAAAAAACATATGGGCGTGGCGAGCAACGCACAAAGTGCACGGTTTATCTGCAAAAAGAGAACAAAAGGCGCGTTTACACTAAGAATAACTGCCGAGATAAACGCGAGACACTGGCGGTACATTGACGAGCTCGCAAACATCTCGCATTTTTTCTCGCGCCGGTTTCGCATTTGTTTGGGCGCGAGCTCGCATTTTTCTAGGCGCGAGCTCGCATTTCTCTCGCAATTTGAAAATTTCCGAAATGCAAGATAAATGCGAGATGGCGCCGAGAAAAATGCGAGGTCGCGCCGAGATAAATGCGGGATCGCGCCTAGAAAAAAGCGACATTATTGCGAGTTAGTCAATGTACCGCCACCGAGCTCGCATTTATCTCGTCAGTTATTCTTAGTGTACTTTTTTTCAAATTTTTTTCATCGCAAAATAAAAATTTCGAGATTCAGAATGAAAAATAGATCGATTTCAAATAATTCTAGTTTATATACAATAGAAGGTTCTTTCGAAAGGGTGCTTTTCGAGTCCAATTTTAACAGAAAAAGGTTCAAAATAGCAAGTCTGATGCTGATAAGGATCACAAAAAAATATAAAAAATATCAGCAAACAGTTCTAAAAAAAATTTTACGGTGGAAAACTCCATGAAATTCTCGTAAATTTACAAGAGCGGCGCGTAAAATGAAATGCACGGTCTGCAATGACGCGGTGTTCGCAGTCGAGAAATATACAGTACCCAAAAAACACAGTTCTTCTTTGCACTTTTCACACTTTTTCGAATCCGTCCTTGGAAAAATTCGAAAAGCACATGCCTCGAAGCGAAATTTGCATTAAGATCAAGTATTACAAAAAATATACCATATATCACGGCGATCGAGTTAGAGTTGGTACAAACCATTTTTCACGCGACGTAAAGTTAAAAATGGGAATATTTATGGAAAATGAAAAAAATAACAAAATCAACAATCGATTTTATTTCTTCCCCTCGACCATAATGACATGATAGCCGAATTTGGTTTTGACTGGCGGATCGGTATAGATTGGTTTATCACAGGAACTGTTGCTCAAGGCGAAGGCGGCGT
The DNA here is from genome assembly GCA_904845305.1 of Caenorhabditis auriculariae. Classification (NCBI taxonomy): domain Eukaryota; kingdom Metazoa; phylum Nematoda; class Chromadorea; order Rhabditida; family Rhabditidae; genus Caenorhabditis; species Caenorhabditis auriculariae. The sequence goes on from CAJGYM010000077.1 coordinate 258,037, forward strand.
CTTGAAAAGGTCCAACCATGCTGCCGCGGGTCATCCAGCCCAAGTCGCCCTGAAATTGATGATGATTGATTGATTTTTCTTATGATTACTATTAGGTTAGCCTATTAACACTACTTCAATAAAGAAATGCTCCATGCTCCAAACGCCGTTTTTGATCAACGACAGTTTCACGATCCGACGAAAAACTCTTCAATTTTTCCTTGATTTATAGCTGATTCACGGCTGACTTGAGTCATCGAAAAAAGGGTCCTGACACGATAATGCACGAGATATTGTTTGGCTCGCGGAGAGCGCAGACAGGCCACGCCCCTTAAAGTCCCAAGCTAACCGTGAATCAGCTATAGCAGAGAATCTGCTCTGAAGGCTAAAGAAAACGAACCCCGGATCTTGCCTTGTCTTCACTGTACTGCGCCGCCACCTCGTTGAACTTCATGCCCGATTTCAACTTTTCTATCGCTTCCAGAGCTTTTCCCTAGAAACTTCGTCCGTTTTGAGGTGGAAAACAATGGAATTGAGCTCTTGGAACGTATAAAAATTGTTTTTCAATCCTCAAAAAGGTAAGTGCAGACGTCTTGCAAAACCTCAAATAACACTGAAAAAAGCTCTTCATCTCGAAATATGCTTCAAAGTTCGCTCCTTTAAACTGCACATGAAGAATTTTTGAACATACCTTTATGAATTAATAATTATTTGTTTCATTATTCTTTTCTTAAAATTTTGAGTTGCAGTAGCTAAACCTATAAACTCGATAAAACGTCTGGATTGTCATTTTTCTTGAATGGAAGTTCATATAAATTTGAAAATGTTAAAAAGTAAAAAAAAAAATTAAATTAAAAATGTCCCTTCTATGTAGGAGAAGTATAGTAAAAAACTCGCTTAAAACGTTTTTCGAATTTTTCTCAGATAATAAGCTTCAGAATGAGTTTCAGATTCGAAAAAAAACAACGAAATAAAAAAGAAAAATTAGTAACAACAAATTTTTGCAGAAAAAACTCTTGGAAATGAAAAAAAAAATATTTAAATACTCCAGGTGCCTTTTAAGAATATGAAGGAATTGAAAAGTCTCCTCCGAAACTTCAAAAGTGATAAAAATCAAACTTTTTCCGCTGAAAAATCCTCAAAAAACCTTCAAATTTCAAAAATCTTACACAGGAAGGAAGGAAAAAAATAGATAGAAAGTTTTTTTAAAAATCGATATTTCAAAAGATTCTTCCTGTATTTCACCTCAACTTTATTTTTCTCATTGTTTACTATCATTCTGAAGCTTTTTTTATCATGAAAAAAATGATAAAATAACCTGTTTTTTTCACAGAGAATATGCCGAACTTTCACCGCCGTGCCCCCTTTGGCCTCCTTTTTTTCGTTCCTTCTTCCTTTCCGCAGCCGCTGCTTTTTTGGCGCCGCCTTTTTTGGTGGCATTTATCAACAAAAAAACTATGAAACATTTTACGAAATGCGAAAAAAAGGTACGAAATGAGCTGAGAAAAAGCTTTGAAAGTATATAAAAATCCGGAAAAAAAGAAAACTTATTTATTAATAAAATATAACAAAACAACAAGAAACTACAAAATTACACGCATCGTCGAATAACAAATTATGTCAGAAATTTATTGAATTTCAGAAAAAAAGAAATTGAAAAAGGATTATTTTTAAAATAAATGAAGAAAGCTCTAAAAAAACCGATAAAAAAATTTAAAGTTTTGAAAAAAATCTCATATTTAGCAATATCTTCAGTTTTTATTCGAAAAGGTCGCTTTGAAAATCTCAAATCTTCTATGTTTTTCAATAAAATTTCACTGCGCATCAACTAATAATTAAAAATCCTTTCGTGATACTTTTTGAAAACCACCAAAATATTAAATTTCGATTTTTTTTTTTCGGAAAAGCCTCGAAAAATCTCAATTTTCAAACTAAAATTTACTGCGCATCAACTAGTTTTTCAAAAAAATCCTCTTTAGAGATTTTTCAGAAATCTTTAAAATATTCTAAAAAGCCATGAAAAAAATAGCCTTGAAGCTCAAAAAAATCTTCAAAAAAATCCACAAAAAAAATTCCAAGCTCTTCATGTTCAATACGAATCAACTCAAAAAAACTTTTATTTTTGAAAATGTACACTCTTTGAAACTGTAAGGTACTTGAGTCATTCCAAAATTCTTATAAAATCCTCAAAATGCTGAAAAATTCAATTCAAATCTTCCAAAGTCATTTTTTTTCTACTTCAAACCCCTAAAAATCGTCTCAAAATCACTTTTTTCCACTTAAAACTCCTAAAAATTGCCGAAAAATCACGGAATCAACTGAAAATCATAAAATCCCTTCATCGACCCCTCCCACGACCCCTTCCGCGACCCCTTCCCCGGCCTCTTCGTCCGCCCCTTGCCGCCTCGAAGGTCCTCTGCTGTCGGACCTCTTCGGAGAGGTAGGCGTGATTCAGGTTGACGGCTTCTGGGAATTTCTTGGCTGCGTCGCAGAATAAACAGCCCTCGTAGTTCAAGTCGCCATTCAGGGGGTTTTTTCCTTGGCCGGGCTGGAAAAGACAAGATGACCGCATTTGGAATGGCTTTTTTGAAGGGAATTTTTGGGAAGCTTTTAGATTTTTTTGAATTTTTTTAAAATCACATAGCTTTGGATATATTGGAATACTTTGAAAGTTTTTTTCTAGTATCACAAAAAAATTCGAATTTTTCAACCGGAAAGCCCGCATTTGGAATGGCTTAATCATAAGAAAAATCCAAACAGCTGTATTTTTTCAAAAAGATGGCTATCTGATGGCTTTGGACCAATCAAAACTATTGAAAATAGGTCTTAAAACTCTAAAAACGAAAAATTCGAGAGGAATGGTCGCATTTGGAATGGCTCATTCTAAAAAAATTCCGAAAATCAGTCAATTTTTCACTTATTTTTTACTGATACCTCCGAAAAAATCGAAAAATTGGTCTCAGAAGCTCTAAAAGCAGAAATTTCGATATGAATGGTCGCATTTGGAATGACTGTTCTTAACAAAATTACCCAAGTTTCTTTGTCTTTTTGAAAGTTGCTCCAGAACCACTTTTTTTAAAAATCAGGTAGCTCCGACTTATTGGATCTTTTCGAAAAGTGTGTCTAGTATCGAAAAAAAAATGCAAACTTCCAGCCAGAAAGGCCGCATTTGGAATGGCTTACTTGGAGAAAATTCAGAAAAGCTTCCTATTATTCTCAAAATTTAAGTGTTTGGACGAATCTAAACTATTGAAAGTGTGTGCCAAAACTCTAAAATTAGGAAAAGTTATCGAAATTTTACAGAATTTCGAACTCTAAGTCGGAATGACCGCATTTGGAATGGCTTACTCTAAAAAAATTGCAGATAATCCTTGATTTTTCAAAACTTGAAAGCTTTTGCACAAATCGAAACTATTAAAAATGTGTCTTAAAAACTCTAAAAGTCACAGAAAATTGAACTCTCAACCGGCAAGGACCGCATTTGGAATGGCTTTCGATGAGAACTATCCAATGGCCTTGAAAAAAGTTGAGCAAAAACTACTTCACTTATAATATTTTCCTGGATTCCCCGAAATCACCTTGTACTCGGCTTTGACGTGTTGAGCCCCGCATTCGGAGCAAGATGCCTCCGAGCTGACTTTCACTTTAAGGGCCCCTTCAAATAGACCGACGACAGAGGCGCATTTATTGCAAGCCAATCGCCATTTCGGATGCGATTGAGGGTCAAGAACCATAACACCTGATGAAAAATGATGATAGAACTTTTTTTGACAAATTTTAAACCTCCACAGTCCTGCAAGCACCCGCAAACGCCCATCATCCTAAAAATTTCCATTTTTTTTTTTGGAAATTACAAAATGGACTAACGAAAAAGAGTTGGGACAAGACGGATGTGGGCAATTATCACATCCGGAAGCCTGTTTCATCTTCTCAAAGGGCGGATTATTGTAGCAGTACGGGCACAACGGGTAGCTTCTCGATAATTTCCCGCCAGGTCCCTTGAAAAATTTATTTTTGATCAGCTTGAATTTGAAGAAAGATTTAAGGAGCAGTTCAGGTTCATTTAAATCGATTTCAGACCTAAAGCTCAAAAATTGAAGGGGGAGGCGTTCTCAACAACCTTCAATCTGGCAAAATTTCAAGAAGACATTTAAGAAAAAAACCTCAGGGGTTATGACTTAGAGGAAAAAGGGGAGGGGTTCTTAAAAAAACTACAGCTTGGAATCCGGAGAGGGGGATCTCAAAGAGCTGAAGCTTGGAATCTGGGGGAATCTGAAAGAGCTAAAACTTGAAACTTAGAGGGGAGAGGGGTTCTCAAAAAAAATTCCAAGGACTTTATGAAAATCCAAATATTTATTCTACCCGCATACCTAAAACATTTTTTAACCTTACCTGCCAAAAAACGAGGTCAAAATCATCCAAGGGACATTTCAAATCACCCAAAACCCTTAAAGAGCCATCACGTGAGTTCGGAACTGAATAGGTGTCCTACAAATGTATTTTTGAAGATTTTCTTTTGAAAATCATCAAACTTGACAAGTGGAACAGAAAAGCCGTTGGGGCATCGTCTGGATGAGCTTCATGTATCTTCGACATTTTCCGCACCTACTGAAAGGCTTCCCGGAGTCGGAAAGTGTGGTGAATGAGGCTGAAAGTTTTTTTGTGGGTTCTAAAATCTTATATGATACTCTCTTTATTGCAAAACTTCTTCAAAACCTTCAAACTTATAGAATTTTTCTAGAGGCTGAAAATGTTTCTGAAAAACTTTCTGTAGGTTTGAAAATCTTGATGTTAGAATATGATACTTTTTTTCCAAGTAAAAGCTCAAATTTCTTGAAAAAAATCTTCAAACTTATAGACTTTTCTAGGGGTCAGCAATTTTCTAAAAAACTTTCTGTAGGTTCAAAAGTCAAGGTGTTTCAAAAATTTGACACTTTTTACCAAGGAGAAGATGAAAATCTTAAAAATCTTGGGAAATCCCTAAAGGTATAAAAAAATGAAAAAAACCCCCTAGAACTGTCTGTAAATGTTATAGTTTCTAGATCTAACCCCGTAAATCTACACAATTTAAAACTGCCGCGCATTACTAAGATGTGCAGGTCATCTTCTCAGTTTCATCAAAATTCAACCTTCCACTCATTATCAACTAAAAAAACGCTTCTATTAAAAATATTTTTTTGACTAATGAATCATTAAAAACTGATCAAAATAACCCTAGTTTTTCCGAAAAAAAAAATTTTTAGTGAAAAAAATTATTCTTAAAATCTACTGAAAAAAAGTACAGAAATCACTGAAAAAAATAAGACCTTTCTTCTCAATAAATTGAAAATTTCGATTTTTTTCTTAAATTCAATTTTTTTCCCAGTTTTTCTCCCTGAATGAGCCTCTAAATGTTATGCCAAATTCTACTTTTTCTAAAATGAACTAAATATTAAAAACGACGTTTTATGTGCTTATTTCTCATCGAACCCTGGATAAACCTTCAAAAAGCGTGTCGACCAGCGGGATATTCTTCACAAAGTACTGAAATTTCAGCTCGAACATCTTCAACGCATGGTTTTTGACCTAGAAATTGTCATTTTGATGATTGAAAAATTTATAATGTTCACCGCGATATAATCCGCCCGGCCAGTGGCCACCAAGTTAAGTTGGGTCTCCAATTCGGCTCTCATTGTGGGGAGTACAAGCTCAGGGTCGACCTAGAGAAAAATTCAAAGAACCCATCGCTAATTTCACAATTTCACCTCGTGCTCCTAAAAATTCACCCTAATACTAATCGAGAAGGATTTTAATTAGTTCAAAGAAATGACATAAAAAAAGAATGGTGAGAGTTCAAGGTGGCCTGAAGAGACGCCAGAGAAACGAGAGCGCTCCTACTTCTCTGGCGTCTCTTCAGGCCGCCGTTAGGAGTCTAAAGGAGTATTTTATTTTTTTAAAATTCATGTTGAAGCAAATACTTCCGGTAGTCCGTTTTTCGCGCCTCGAAAGCGTAGAGCTTCTCTGTGCCCTTCTCGTCTCTCGGTTACTCTCTCATGTTGACGTGCTATTTTCATATCTCCCGGGTGAGGGAACAGAGAGACGCAGACACTCGGAAACTTTCAATTAGGAAATTTTGAGCCATTTTTCGTGAGGAGAGGTCCATTTTCAGTGCATTTAGAACCTTTTCAGAAAAAAAAAATTCAGTTATTGGCGCAGTGAACGGTTTTTATAAGACTTTCAGAGGCTCAAAATAAATTTCCACACCTTCCAATAACCTCTGACCAAGCACTGGCCAAGGCGGGTCGGAACCAATCTCCGGCCGCTTTCAACCTAAAAATCTTCAAACTCCTCAAAGTTTCTTTGATTTTCGAGGTACCGTGACGTAATTCCTCTGGGTGATTGTATTGATATGCACCGGAATCGAGGCATCCGTTCCGATTCCATGTTTTTCCATCAAGGAAATCAGTTCAGACTCGGTTAGATAGCTCGGCGGCGTCGTTTCTCTCGCTGACAGTTCGGCGTCCCTAATGAGGAGAATTTTCATATTGAAGGGTCAAAAAAAGGCCAAATTAAGAATTTCGACAAGTTTATAGTGATTCGGTCGAGATCAGACTCAAAGGCTGCCTTCAAAGTGTCAGTGTCAAAAAATAGAGGTTTTTCGATCTTTTTTGACTGGAGAAAGGAACTCTCACTGTTGCTAAACCTTTTTCATAGACTTTTTCAAAATCCGCTTCTAACTAGTAAGGCCCTAAATTTTTACTGCGCGCCGTCCTATCAACTTTTCCCGTTTAATTTTGAATTTAAAAAGCCACTTTCGTATTTCAAAACGATTTGAACGCCCATATTCCTTTTTTTGAATTTGGAATTAAAAATTTCTTCAGATAAACTTCATCCGAATTCAATCAATAACTCACACTGTCATCTTTCTTCTGTCTTCATTTTTCCTCTTTTTGGTCAAAAAAAGGCCAATTGATCCCTTTTTTTGGTAAAAATTAACTTTTTCCTCGTTTAAAATTGCTACAGAATCCCAAAAAAATCAGTTTTCGTACTTTAAGTCGATCTGAACGCCGTTGGTTCATTTTTTTTTTTGGAATTCGGGCTCAAGAAGTCTTAAATTTCAGTCAAATCCGTTCAAAAAATCTCAACCATCAAAAAAAAACGCATTTTCCCATGTTTCCAATTAAAAAAGGCCAAGGAAGCTCATTTTTTAGTACAAATTTGACTTTCAGCTTTAATAAAAAGCTGCAGAACCCCTAAAAAGCTACTGTCATACTTCAAGACGATCTGAACGCCCTTGGTCAACGACGTCGGCACCTTGACGTCATCTTCCGGCGTCATCCAAGTTAGAACCGCCGTGAAACCGGGTTCTCGCATCGTCTTCCCCTGGACCGAGAACTCCTCCTCTCCGCATTTGATTCTGAATTTTTGGAAATCAAAATGGAAGCTTTGAAGATTGTAGCACTCAAATTGACTGCCAGAAACGTATTTTGTGAAGCTTTCTTATTAATTTAGACTTCTAAAAGTGAAAATAACAAATTTCCCATTTTTCTCAAAGCAGTGTACCTGACTATGACATCCATCGAAAAATCCCTGTAAATCCCTCAAGTGTTCCCTAGAACTCTACCTAGTAGTAGTGACGTCATAAATCTATCGTGTTTGCTCACGGATAGCTCAAATTAACATTGAAAAATCGCTGATCTGTATTTTCATCCCTCAAGTGTTCCCTAGAAATCTACCTTATGGTAGTGACTAGAGTTCTCAAAAGTAAATGTTTGAACGAACGTTCAACCAAACATTTTCCGAACGTTTGATGAATTCGACCAATTAGTTAAATTTCACTTGAACCGTTTGTTAAAAAAACTTCATTTTTGGTTAAATTTCATAATTGAGCATTTAAAAATGAACAATTACTTATTTTTTTCGAAAAAAATTTTTGGTTAAAAAAATGAACATTTAAATTTCATTTTTCAAACTTTTGGTCAAAAAAAGTAAACATTTAAAAATTCATTTCGGAAATTTTGGTCAAAAAAATGAACATTTAAATTTCATTTTTGAAACTTTTGGTCAGAAAAGTAAACATTTAAAGTTCATTTCAAAAAAATTTTTGGTCAAAATAGTGACCATTCAAATTTCACTTTGAAAAATTTTTTTCAAAAAAAGGTAAACATTTATTCATTACTTTATTCATTACTATTACGGAACTTGGCAGTATCTGTGTCGGAGTCAATTTTGTCTCAGTCTTCTCCAAATGAAATCATGAATTGATTACTTCGAAATTCAAACTAATTTCTGGTTATAAATTAATAAATCTGGGCAAAGCTAAAAGCCGGTTAAGGCCGAGAAAAATTATATGGAACCGGTCAAAAATGAGCAGACCGGAAGAAAGGTGCTATCTGGAGATTTAATTGAATGAGGAAAAAGGAAAAGTATTGATGTGGTTCGGAAAATCCAGGTTCCGAAAATTATCGGCCAAAAAATGAACATTTAATTTTTCACAGTTGACAAAAAAAATTTTTTTGTACGAAAAAGTAAACATTTAAATTTCACTTTTTGAAAAATTTTTGGTCAAAAAGTAAACATGTAAAGTTCATTTCGGAAATTTTGGTCAAAAAAATGAACATTTACTTTTTCACTTTCAAAAAAATTTGGTCATTAGGACGAACATTTATTTAATAGTCAGAATATGATTGTTTAGAAAATGACCATTTATTTTTCAGTCATTATTTGAAAAGTCACAAAATGAAAAAGAATGAAAGTGATCAATTTTGGTTGATCTTTCAAAAACGAAATTCGTTTGAAATGTCAAAAAGAAAATTTTTCGTTTTTGAAAAATGTCCTTTTTTTCAATTGGTCATTTTGAGAACTCTAGTAGTGACGTCATAGATCTATCGTATTTTGTCACCGATAGTTCAAATGAAACACAAATTCACTTCTAAGTTCTTTTATCCCTTAAGTATCCCCTAAAACTAACCTAATAGTCGTTTATTTTGTCACCGATAGCTCAAATTACCATTAAAAATTTTCTGACTTCCATTTTCATCCCTAAAGTGTCCCCTAGAACTCTACCTAATGGTTGTGACGTCCTATATCCGTTCGAATTTGTCGCCGATAGCTCAAATTACCATTAAAAATTTTCTGACCTCCATTTTCATCCCTAGAGTGGTCACTAGAACTCTATCTAGTAGCAATGACGTCATATATGTGTCCTAATTCGTCACTGATAGTTCCTATTAATATTGACAAATTCCCGATCTCCATTATGATCCCTAAAGTGTTCCCTAGAACTCTACCTAATAGTAGTGACGTCATAAATGCAAGGAGACATGAGAGTGGCGATGAAATGCTGCGCCACGTAGTCGTAGATCCGGGCGTGGTCTGAGAATTGTATTTTTAATTTCGAACTTTCCTAGAAAACTTGATTTTGAGCCATTTTTCGTGAGAAAAGGCCCATTTTCAGTTTATTTTGAACCTTTTTCAGACGGAAATTCAGTTATTGGCTCAGCTTAAAGTCACGTTTATCGTTTTAAAATTGATTTAAAGTCATTATATAGCGAAATTTCAAACGAAAAAAAAGAGCCTTGCAAAAATAAATGATTGTAAAAATTGAGAAGCCGATTTTCGCTCAATTTTCTTATGGAAAAACGTTGAAGCTGATTTTTTTTAAACTTTAGATAACTTCCAACATTTTTTAGAGAGAAATCACGGTCGAAAATTTATCCAATTAGTATTCCCAATAAAACAATATGTTGGAGCATAACGCTTATATTACTCAACATCGTCACTCAACCTGCGAAGACCGACAAAGACGTACGCCATCAAGAAGACGACGTCAACAATGTCAACAACTCGCAATGGGCAGCTCCCAAGGTCGTGGTCAAGAAGAAGAAAGTGCACAATTTCTCGACCAACGTCAACGACTCGCTGTGGTTGCACCAGCAACAGCGCTCATCTTCTGAGGACGACTTCAACAAGCTGATCGGAGGACAGCTCAAGCAGTTCGACTACATCAACGAATTCATCCGTTTGCGAGACGTTGGGTCGACTGTTCCTGGCATCAGCGAGATCTTTGACTCCAAGATCTCAGCACAAGGCGCTACTTCGAATGCAGACTACAACGTCTACGGCCGCAGTACCAACGAAGACCGTCACTCAATGGAAGCTCCATGGTACTACAACAGCTTCCGCGCTCACCTGTCGATGTGCAACACTTCGCTTCTGCCTGACGCTTGGTACATCAGACAGCTCGACAAGGACGAACGCTTGGACCCCGAGTTGGGTCACTCCAAAAGGATGCCGCCACCGCTCAACTACGATGGTTCGCAGCTCATCAAGTTGACGGATTCAACAATCATTGACGACGCCGTTGCCGCAAAAGACAACAGGAGCCGCACTTCTCCTGCTGCAAGCCGGTTCAACTACCAGTCGCTCAACTGGTCGAACGAGTGCCACGTTGCCGTTCTTTGCGCCAAGAAACTGCCTGCCTCGTACCTGCTCAACAACGTCAAGCCGAACATGGTCCACGCTGTCACGGCCGACTCCATCGACTCCATCGGAAGACATCGAGCAGCATCTTTGCGTCGACATCCACGTGAAACCTGCAAGCAGACATGCCGACAACGCCACGGGTTCAACAGCGCAAAGAAGATCAACACGTGCAAAAAGAACACTGCGATCGCTGAGACGACGACGCCGCCGCAGACGTCGCCCACCAGACGACTACGACTTTGTTCAAGCCGTGCCCAAGACGCTCAACACGTCATCTTCACGCTCCTGAAGTCAAACATCAATCCCTATTCCTACAACGTTAGGTTACATGTATCAGATGATTATTTCTCTTTTCTTTCTGAAATGTAACAATCATCTTAGGAGGGAGGTGTTGGAGCATAACGCTTATATTAAGCTGATTCTAGAATGTTCTATAGTTTTCCATACATTTCTAGTCTCATTACGTCATAGGGATCATGTGTAAAGTTTTTCCCTTCTAGAAAGTTCCACAATCTTCTCATTTGTTCTCTACCTTTCTAGAAGGTTCCACATTGTTCTCGAATGTTCTAATGCTGCCGGGACAGATCTCTAAAAACTCTGGAATGTTCCATCTTTTTACTCTAATCTCAATACTATATAAACTCCACCTTTATTCTGGAACATTCCATAATCTTCGGGATCTCTTCCCTCAGCACTATATAACCCCTTGTTTGTTATTGTAAGGGGGCTAGCATAGTCTAGTTTCGTGTTACTAATAAATCTTCTACTACAACGTCTTCACTGGCCACCTGCGGGCACAACACAATAATAATTCCCTGGAAAGCGGTCAACTTGAAGCTCGTGAATCAAAAAATTTTTTTTTAAATTAAGTTTTCAGTATACTTTGAGCATGTCTAGAACAATTATTAGTGTAAAAAAGGCAATATTTCCTCTAAATTCTTAGGAATTTTTCGGGATATTAGTCGACTTTTAACTCAATTTGTTCTAGAGAAAAAAAAATTTTTTTAAATATTTTATTTATGTTTCTATTGATTGTTCCTAAGTCAACTGTTCTAATGAAAATCCAACTTTTTCCTGAAAAAAATCATTAATAAACCCCCAGAAAGCTGTCCATTGGAAGCTCTCATCGGGGTGATTGGCGGATGGTCGCCTTTGTCGACCCCGCTTTTCGGCTTCTTGATCCCGTCGGCGAGTACCTAAAATGAACATTTTCAAATTTCCAACTTATTTTAAGCTTTATCCTAACCTGACTAGCAATTTCGCCCCATTTCCGGTCAGAAGTTTGTAGTTTTAAAGGTCCAATAAGGTCAAAACTGGGGGGATAGGCGGTCGTTTCAGTTCTTGGATAAGAGATAAAGCCTTGGGTGTAGAGATGTTCGGCTATTGACATCGTGGTGGCTGGGCTCAGGCCTACAAAAGTTCAATTTCTTCAAATTGAAAAGAAAAAAACGCTATAGTCCAAGTATTTTTGACATAGCAATTTGTTAAAAAAATACTTCCTGAAAACAACTCCTAATCATATTATTCACTTCTATTTGAATAAAAATAATTGAAAAATCAAAAATAAACAATTTCTGACTCTTTTCTCTTTACAAACTCCAACCTAGTGAACTACTAGCCACCCTCATCAATTCGACTGTGTTCAAGGCGCACGGCTTCTCCTTCCTGCCCTCTTTCTTGGAAACATCCGTCACGACGCCATTTTTCGTCTTCTGAACATATCATCTGAATGAACACACTCTGAAAAAATATTTTTAAACTTTAATCCGATCCAGAAAGAACTGCGCGACGTCTCGGTCGAAAATCCGGCCTCGAGACCATTCTGGGGTAATTTGCTCGCCATTTGGAGAGTTCCATGTCGATTTCAGGACCCAGTACGGTTCCGGCTGAAAAAAAAATATAAAAATAAACTTCAAGGAATCTTTAAAAATTGAAAAAAAAAAAAAGGGAAATTGCTATGAAAAGGCATGTTCTAAAACACGAGCGGTTGTGGGGCACGAGCGGCACGACCGTTACTAAATCACGAGCGGTTTCATCTTCGCTCCTTCGCGAACGCTTCTAAATCACGAGCGTTTTTGGCGTATCGTTCTGTTCGAGCGTTTCATTTTAATCATTTTCCTTATTACCATCCAAGTGTGTTTTTTTTTCATATTTCTACCTTCTTTTTTTCTCCTTGAATAAAAAAATTTTGACGATCTTATATGCACATTTTTTTCGCTCAATTTGTTGATTGATTCACATTTGAGGTTCATATAATGGATTTTTTTCTAAGTTTTTTTGCGGTCTCTATAATTTCACAGATTCTGCGTATGGCAAAATTTTTTCTAATAATTTCATCTGATTTTTCATATTCAATATTTCACAGCTTTTTGCGTATGATAAACTAATATTTCACAGACGTCTCGCATGAAAGTCAATATTTCTCAAATTTTGAGTATAGCAAAATTTTTTCTAATACTTTCTCTCAAAAATTTTTTTCTGGTAATAGAATCTCATATTCGAATTGATGCCATTCATATTTTTATTCTCCTCTTACCCGCTAGAATATTGACTTTCATGCGAGACATCTGTGAAATATTAGTTTATCATACGCAAAAATCTGTGAAATATTGAATATGAAAAATCAGATGAAATTATTAGAAAAAAATTTGCCATACGCAGAATCTGTGAAATTATAGAGACCGCAAAAAAAACTTAGAAAAAAATCCATTATATGAACCTCAAATGTGAATCAATCAACAAATTGAGCGAAAAAATGTGCATATAAGATCGTCAAAATTTTTATTCAAGGAGAAAAAGAAGGTAGAAATATGAAAAAAACACACTTGGATGGTAATAAAGAAAATGATTAAAATGAAACGCTCGAACAGAACGATAAGCCAAAAACGCTCGTGATTTAGAAGCGTTCGCGAAGGAGCGAAGATGAAACCGCTCGTGATTTAGTAACGGTCGTGCCGCTCGTGCCCCACAACCGCTCGTGTTTTAGAACATGCCCTATGAAAAACAGCTAAAAAACCATGATTTTTGGAGATCTTGATAAAACTGTCGTAAAATGCGTACTGGCCGCAGAGCATAGTGCACACACCAAAAGGGCCTACAGTAATACTTTTCCGTATAAAAATTCCGGCGATTTCAAATTTCATTACCGAATTTCGCGCTAAAAATCTCATTGTATGGGGAAAATCACGACAAAAAAAAAATTTAATTTTGGCCAAAATTTTATCATTTTTCATTGGATTTTTTCAGAAAAAATCCTTCTTTAAAACCTTGAATTGCACAATTTGATCATGTCTCGTGACACAAAATCCAAGAGTCGGCGTTTGACAAGGCCCATAGGAGATTACTGTACTGTCCAGGTCACCGTACTTCCCCTACAAAAAAATAATCATTTTGATTGAAAAATTTAAATATACCTGGAAAAACTTGGTCTGAAATCGTGTGAAAGAGCATCCGACACGCAAATCGAGCTCTTGCCGGGCGTCGACCTTTAAAATTTCCATAAAAATTCATATTTTAGTGAGAAAATATTTACCGACAAAGACATGTTCAAATCGGGACGTCCCAAATTTTTCATCGCCGCTTTCAAATCCTTTTCTGTGATAGCTGAGAAATGAGCTCTGAAAATTTATTTTTAAAAATGAAAAAAAAAGGAGTTTACCTATAAACATTGTCCATGAAGTTTTTTTGTCCTCTTTGCATGGCATTTTTGAACGGCTTCGATAACCTTAAAATTACATGATTTTTTTGATATTTCAAATAGAAATTTTGTTGAACAAAAAAATTTCATATTCAAAAAAACAAAAAAAGAAACCAAAAAAAAAACCCCAAAAAGTGTAGTAAAAAACGATTTTAGAAATTCGTCGTGAAATCTGCGTATAGTTCGCAACGGTTGGTGCAAACACAAAACCTACCGTAATCTAAAAATTTCAAATTTTTTTGTTTTTTTCTGTTGTTTTTTTCATTTTTTTATTTCAATACCAACCTCAAAACAGATATTCTCGCCCTCCTTATCACAATCCAGCCACAAAACGAGGTAATCGGCACCTTTGGCTTCCGAGGCGAGAAACTGTAATCACATATTTTTCTTATTCAATTTTTTTTGAATCAAATTTTTACTTCGTTCATTTTCATCTTCGGATTGGCTTCATTTTTCTGCGTTGGTGCTGAATATAGTTCCGCGGGGTCAGTTCTTTCCCAATTATTATATTTCATCGGGAAATCGACGCCCATCACGTGTCCACAAGTGCTTGTGACCTAAAATTTTGGTTTTTTTTTCGAATTTTCTGTGTAGAAAATTACCTTAAATCTAGCATTTTGGCCATTGAACTTGCCCATGTACTCACTGATCGAGCAAACGTTGTTCCAACCTTGAAATTACAAAAATGATTTTTTGAAGAACTGAACGTTTTTCTAATGAAATCATACTGTTCTTTGAAAAAAAAAATAAGAAAAACTCAGAAAAAACGCCAGAAAAACTGATAAATCACCTTTTCTCTTGGTTGCACTGTTGTCGGATAATAATTTAGCGATAGAATCGGCCAACATGGGCTTCTCGGCCACCATCAACACGGTCACCGTCATTTTTCCGCTCATAAAATTGGAAGAAATCCTAGGAAATTTATTTCAGTTCTGGAAAAAAATTAAATAAAATAAGAAAATTCACTGTTTTGAAGTTACAAAAAAATCCTCGAATTCATGGAAAAAGTACATATTTTTTTACGCGGGAAAGTTCATTTCACGGTTTTTTTTCAGTCTTTCAAAACTTTAGGCGAAGAGCACAACATTTAATTTCTGTTAATTTGCTTTAAAAGGATCAAACTTCATTCACCGTCATTTTCCGCTCATAAAATTGGAAGAAAGCCTAGGAAATATATTCTATTTCTGGAAAAACAATAAAACTAAATTAAGTTTCCGTTTCAAGAAAAATGCTTGAATCAATGGGAATTATCCATTTTTACGCCGAAAAGTTCGTTTAACGGTTTTTTTATTCATCCATTTGACATTTTTTTAGCCAAATAGATGACTGGAGATAAGGAAAATAATATATTTTTACTGATAATTTGCTTTCGAAAGGCTTCACCGTTATTTTTTTCGGTCATAAAAGTGAAGAGAATCCTAGAAAAGCTACTCAAGCTTTGAAAAAAAAAAATTAGGAAAGGTGAAATTGCTGTTTCTATGTTTTTTCAACAGTTGTTCAGTCCTATCAACCATTTTTGCGTGGAGAAAATTTATTGAACGGAATTTTCCTTTTTTTTCAACTTTAGGGATGACTGAAGGCTATCTATATGTTATTTCTACTGAAAAAAAAAATGTTTGAAAAAGACTCTAAATTCATTTACCGTCATTCTTAATCATGAATTTTGTTTTTCCAGACAGTTTTTGGTGATAAAACAGATAAAAAACCAAGAAATCTCAAAATTTCTGAAAAAAATCTTCAAAAATGATTGAAATTGGGGATATTTCGAGACATCAAAACATCTCCAAAAAGCTCTTGAATTCTCATTTTCAGCTTAAAAATCTCTCGAAACTCTCCAATTAACAGAGAAAAGCTATTTTCCGACAAAAATGGATTCAAAGATTAAAAAAAGGTGAAAATAAAAAAATATTCAAGCGCTCAACATTTCTAACAAAAATGAATATTTCCTTCAAAAATTTTTTTTATTTTGATAAATAACTTTGCAAAAACAAACGTATAATCAACATGGAACAGATTGAACAACAAATCAACAAATAAATAAACAGAAAAACAGGGAAGTCATCTAAAATGAACGGGTTTTTCATATTTCGGCGGCCACGGATGGTCGACCTTCTCCACGTCCAATTCCAAAATGTCGACCTGAGACATTTTATTTTTGAAGGATGATTTTTGCGCCCGACCTCTCCCTGCTCGACGCCAAGCAAGTCAGCCAAAGAAGGCCGGGTCCTTCCAAAATCGCCATGGACAAACTCTTTGATGTAGGTTCCAGCTTGGGTTTCTACTCTGAAACCGGGAAACTTGTTTTTTTATTGTAGAAGATGTTCAAATTGGAATCTAAAATGAGAAAATGATGAATTTACTGAAAATTAAAAGACGTGGCCGCACTTGGAATGGCTCAAAGCGTCGCGGTTCGAATAAGAAATATCGTTGGAAAACTTTTCAATCGAAGTTTTTTTCATTTCAAACTTTTCTTCACGCGAAAGTCACTTCAAGTCGGCTGCAGCTATAACTCACTCCCCGCAGGCTCCATTAACGAGAGAGTATGTGAAAAATGGAGGCGCAGAGATCTCTAGAGTGAATTTCAAAAAAACCGCCTCGCAGCCGCAATGCGCCGAACCATTCCAAATGCGACCTTGTGCTAAAAATTTGAGAAAGTTCGATAATTAAGAATGGTACAGAAATTTTGGGAAAAAGTGAGATCTACTTTAAAGATTCCTCAAAGTTCAACAAGTAGTTTCAGGTCGGACGCGCTTCCAGCCATTCCAAATGCGGTCATAGGATCTAGAGTTGTGAAAAACGATAATTTGAATAGATTAAGGAACACGAAAAAACAAGGACTTTTCTTAAAATTTCTCATAGTGACTAGTCAACAAGTAGTTTCAGGTCGGACGCGCTTCGAAGCGAACCATTCCAAATGCGGTCATGGGCTCTCAAACACGAAAAACGAACAAGGTTTAGAAAATTCGAAAAAAAGGAGTTTTTGGGCCTTTTTTCGAAGTGCCTAATCGACAAGTAATTTCAAGTCGGGCGCGCTTCAAGCCATTCCAATTGCGGCCGTGGGATCTCAAGTTGTGACAAAACGATAACTTGGATAGGTTGAGGAACACGAGGAAACCAGGACTTCTTTCAACAATTCTCAAAGTCACTAGTCAACAAGTAGTTTCAGGTCGGGCGCGCCTTGAAGCGAGCCAATCCAAATGCGACCAAAGCCTCTAATTCCCCCATACCTCGTCAAAAAGTGATGCTTATCCAAGGGAAGGAACTCCATGGTGTAGACGGATCTCGGGCGGTCGAGCAAAGATCTTCGTTTCAGGACCCGGATCGGCGTTTTTTGAATAACCTAGGCAAACATGAGCAATGCTGAGAGTTGATTACTTCGACGGGAATCGCCGCGAAAGCTTTTTCGAAGGATTCTGGAGCCAACGGCAGGGAACTGTAGCAGTAGGCCGTGTATTGTTTCCGCTTTTCTGAAACAAAAAAATTTTATAAAAATTCGTGATTATTTTCAACTTTTCCTTCTAAAAACGGTCAATAAACTCATAGGAAATATGATTTTTTCTTTTCAAATTTTCTATTAAAATCGAACTTTTAAGTTAAAAAAAACCTTGAATCACCTAAATGTATTCCAAATTCATATAAAAAACTGCAAATTTTATTCATTTTCAATTTTTTTTCATTCGATAACTGTCGAGATTTTCTTACTATTTTTGTGATTTAAAAAAAGTCTTTCACTGAATTTTTCTTAATAAAGTTGGATTTTTCAAGAAAATTTCCGTCAAACTTATGACAAAAATTCTCCTCTTTTTTTCTAATTTTTAAAACTTTTTTTCAAACTATAATTTTATTTTTAAACCAAGATTTAAAGAACGCTTACATATCTATAATCCCCTTGCTTGGAAAAAAATCGATTTCAAAAAAATTCATGAATTTTTTTCACAAATAAATTAATTTCACTTTACAAACTAGAAAAATGGCATCATGTTTTTATTAAAATTGGAAAAAAAAATTTTTTTCTCTTTTTGTGAAAAATTTTTCTGTCTACTTAGTACTACTTGCACAAATTTCGGTATAAAAAAGGCTTAAGCCTAACTTTTCGAGCTTTGAAAATAATTATCGTGAAAACTACAAGTTGGACCAGGAAACGACTGACGTGACACGGGGAGTGCAAAAGGTGGTGGATTGAGAATTTGATAAAACTTGGTATATAGGTACTTCCGAACACCCTGATTCCAATAAAGTTGAAAAAAAGTGCGCCTCTTGTGTTCTAGTCGAGTTATGACATCTAGAAGTTTGCACGCGAAAAATGCATTGAATGGAAGGAGGGAATATAGCGCGGCGGTTAACCTTCACAGCCAGGAGGTGGCGTGGTGAAGTGGCTAGCGGCCTTGCGTTGAGAAAACTATGATGCAGGTTCGGTCCCTTTTCGGCGAAACTATTTTTGCCAATTTTTTTATTTGGAAAATGAGGAAGTTTTGATGATGGAGTGAAATAACAGCTCAAAATTTGGAAATTTACCATTTTATGCCCATCAGGGTGTCCTAGAGTACCTATATACCAAGTTTTATCAAATTCTCAACCCACCCCCCGTGTGAGATTCTTATCTGAGCTTTCAGAAGGCGTTTGAGCAAACTTCCAACAAATTATGAAGTAAAATGACCTTCCGTGTAATAAAAAAATAACTTTAAATTTAATTTTTTTAATCATAATTTCGTTATCAATATAGCTGATTCAGGGCTGGCTTGAGGCATCGAAAAAAGGGTTCTGACAAGAAAATAGTGCATGGTTAGTGGAGAGCGCAGACAGGTCACGCCTTTTTGCGTCCCAAGCTAGCTGTGAATCGGCTATAGGTCTTTAATTAGGGGATTTCTGAACCTTCCTCGCCGACGCTCAGCTTCTCGGCGACATCCCTTTGAACCCTCGTCAAATATTTCACTTTGATGTCCAATTGACCGTTGATTTTCGCTTCCACAATCGGCAACGTCTCCAAGTATCGGGTTCTACAAAAAGAAATTTTTTTTTTCATCGTCAACAAAAATTTCCGAAAGTCAATCATTTATCAGATTTATTGCAACTTGTAAATCCATTGAAACGTAACAGAACCGGTCATGTATCGGAAACCTGTTTTTCTCATTTCTAGGTTGAATTGGAAGCAAAATGGAAAGAGAAATTTAAAAATTCGCTGGGTCAACAAAAAATCATTTTTCCAAGTTTTCAAGCTTCAATTGAGAGTACTCTCTTCAAATAATATATTTGATTTTTTTAAAATATTTTACTTGAAATTTAATTTTTTTAAAAAAAGCGAGTTCAATGATATTTTTCAATCAATCCCAACAAAAAAAGGGGGCACAAAATCGAAAAAGTTTGAAATAAGCTATTTTTTTCAATTCTCCAACACTATTTAGTATTTTTTTAAGAGTGCTCAGTTCAACAAAATTTTTTTAACTGAAGAGAAAATACGGAGAAAAAACTTCTTCAATGGATTTTTTTAAAATCGACACTAACAAAGAAAAAATGCCTAGAACCAAAAACAAAAAGTTTTTAAAAAAATCTAATTTTTTTCAGCCTTCATATTATTCCATATTCTCAAAAAAATGCTCAGAGTTCAAAGCATACTTCGGCTGAATCCCACCCCCAAAAAAAGTGGGCCTACCCCCCGAAAAGTGCAGCTTACTTCAGTACATTCTCAAATTTTTTTCCGCGCGCAAAAGGTGGGGGTGGGATCCAGCCGATGTATGGTTCAAAGTTCAAAAACCTATTAAAAAAATAAAATAATTTTTAAAAAAAGCTTAGTGGTATTAAACATAAAAAAAGGGACATAAAACATGAGCTTTTTTTATGAGACGGGCTGACCCGGGCCGCCCTTCGACAGCATTGTCTAGAAACATTTTTCAAGTGGTCCCCGTAGGGGCCTGTGGCGGTTCTCCTCTAGAGACCCCTTCACCTTGCTTCATAGGAAACCTTGCAGAAGTGTAAAAAAAACAATAAATTAGCGACTTTTGAATGAAACAAGTTAAAAAAGGATGATTCTATCGAGTTTCTTCCCCACCCCTGCAACGGCTTGGTCGTTTTGCAGTTCCTCAATTCCACGACGAAAGGCCGTCCCTCTCCGAGCATCCGAACGTCGATATCTTCCCGGCCAGAAGTGATGAAACGACTGTCACTGGCTCCGAATTCCGTCTTCAGTACATCACAGACCTTCTCGGAGACCTTCAAAAAAAGCTTGAATATTTTTTTGAACGGCCAGGATTCCGTCCTATTTCACGCATTTCGCGCTTCCCAGGCGAACTTTTTGAAAAATCCCGCACTAAAGTGGGTCAAGATACATTTTGATAAGACAACAAGCTCCAAAAAACTATTTTTCGAAAAAATGGACCCAAAGCCCGGGCTAGGCCGCCCGCCCAGAAAATCGCGTAATCCTGCTCGGCCTCGGGTTGAAAAATTTGATTCTTTGTTGGAAACGTTGTGTTAGAATAACAGTTTTTCAGTAAAATTTTTGAAAATTCTATTGAAGTCCTCGCCTAGCCCAACCCCGCGCGTCTTTGCAAAAATGAGTCTAAAAGCCCGGGCCAGACCGCCCGCCCAGAAAATCCCGTGATCCTGCTCAACTTCAAGTTATAAAATTTAATTTTTTGGTGAATACTTTGTGTTAAAAATGACAATTTTTGATGAATTTTACAAAAATTCTTTTCGAAGCAATTTGGTTTTCTAAATAATAGATCTTGCATGTTGGCCCTTCTAGACAGCATTGCAAATTGGAAATCTTCTATCAGCAGAGGCAACTTTATTGACGTTATTTACTTTGATTTCATGAAAGCCTTCGATTTTGTTCCGCACAACCTCTTATTGGCTAAACTCAAAGCATTCGGTCTGAGTGAAACAATGATAAAATGGTTCAAAAATTTCATATCTGACCGCACTTCCAGTGTCCTCATAGATGGAGTTATTTCCGAAAGAAAATTTAACGTCGTTTCTGGAGTACTTCAAGGAACTGTCACGGGGCCCCTCCTTTTCTTAATTTTCATCAATGATCTTCCTAGTATTTTTGACAGCTCTGTGACTTCCTACCTTTTTGCGGATGATCTCAAAATCTCTTCGAATAACTCTATCGAACTTCAAGAAAATATCAACAAGTTATTGGAATGGTCCAAAACATGGGGTCTGCCTTTGGCTGGCAACAAAACAACCGTCCTTCACCTAGGTAGAAACAATCCTGAGAACATTTATCTAGTAAATGGAAACCCTATAAGATCTGAAAGTGTGGTTAGAGACCTTGGTCTTTTGATTGATAAAGGACTCACCTTCGATTCTCATATTAATCATGTTGTCAACATTGCTATGTTGAAATCTCGTCAACTTCTTAAGGCTTTTTCACATGTCGGCTTACCGCAATATAAGCTTCTCTTCAATCTTTATGTACGTCCTTACCTCGAATACGCCTGTGAAGTCTTTAACCCACCCCTAACCAGTGCCCTCTCCTCCCAACTTGAAAAACCTCTCCGTTTCTTCACCAGAGAGGTGTTTATTAGAAGAAATGTTCGTTTTTAATTCATATTCTGACCGTCTAAGTGTACTCGGCTCTGTTCATGCTTTCCGAAGGAGAATAATCATTTCTCTACTAACTCTCCAAAAAAATTAGTCCTGGGCTCCTACCACTTTCCAAGTGCAGAAAATTTCTTCAGAAGAACTGATTCACCTCGTTTTTCCAATGAGACTCATACAGACAGGTCCTCGTTTTAACAGTTTCTTCAGTACAGTCATTCCTATTTGGAACAGACTGTGCTCAAGATTCGACATGAACACTTCAGCCTCCCGCTTCAGGAATTTTTCTCGACTCTCTCGACAACAATGAACTACTCGCAAGTGTGCCCAACAGACTGCTCTAAAAAAATAAAAATCCGAAACTTCTGTTCTCAATCTTCAATACGTGTATCCCATCCCGGTAAATCGCTCGTTGGGGCGTTTGTATATCGGGTTTCGCTTCACTCAAATACTTTCTATTCTGTATCTGTATTTTTGTGTTTGAGTGAAATAAATAAATAAATAAAATAAAAAAGCCTAGCCTGGCTCAACACCGTGCATCTTCGCAAAAAATGGGACCCAAAAGTCGGGCCGGCCCGCCCGCGCACATCTTTCAGCTTCATTTTGTGAGATTTTATTTTTTTGGTGTACCTTCATGAAATTTCAAAACGCTACTCAAAGCCTGGCCTGGCTTAAGCCCGCGCGGGCTTCTTTGCAACAAAGCCCGGGCTGGCCCGCCCAACCTAAGACCGGAAGATATCTCTCAAAAAACGTCAAAGTATTTTTTTCTGTCATTTTCATGATAATAATCTGAAATCTTACCGAGTTTCCTGGTTCCCTCGGCGCATCCTTCTCCTCGCTCCACGGCGACTGAGGCAAAGAACGGGAGAATTTACAATAACGGCCAGCAATATAAATCGGATCTCTTTCGAATTCCAATTTGTAGGTACACTTCTTGGTGGGCGACTTGTACGAGTATTTTCTGGAAAAAAACCAGCGAGTTTTTTTCGACCGTTTATAAATATTTATCTCTGATTTTTTTAAGGTTTCTACGGAAATTCGTCAATTTTTTTGCACAAAAATCATAAAAAAATCTGATTTTTGCAAAAAAATCTTTACTTCAAAAAAATACAGCGAGAAAACAGTAAGATTCATGAAAAAAAGTTAGATTTTTTTCTGGTGAAATACAATTTTTCAACAAGGGACTTCTTCATAAATAGCTTTAGAGCCTTAAAATTTTTTTCTAAAAAAAGTCAAAAACTTTTTACCCAGCAGTATCAGGAAAAAGCCGTATCAAGAAATTCGAGAAACAAGATAAGTTTTGAAAAATCGTTCACAAATCAAAAAAATTGGCAAAATAAAAATAAATTTGTCTAAAAAAAGTTAGATTTTTTTCCCTGTTAAAATCCGATTTTTCGACTATTAAATTTATATTGAAGAGTTACTGAACCCAAAATATTCTCTATAAAGGAAAAAAATATAGTTTTTACCTAGCCATTTCAAGGCAACTCCATTAAAAAAAACTTTGAATAACCGGAAAGTTATTAAAATATCCTCAGTTCAAAAAAATCTAGCAAGAAAAAAAGAAAGAAATCTATGGAAAAAAATTAAATTTTTTTCTGTTTAATTAAATTTACTTAAAGCCACATCTTCATAAGTAGTTGCTGATCCCACATTATTCCTTCGAAAAAAATTGAAAATAATGTTTAACCTGGAAATTCCAGGA
The DNA here is from genome assembly GCA_904845305.1 of Caenorhabditis auriculariae. NCBI lineage: Eukaryota > Metazoa > Nematoda > Chromadorea > Rhabditida > Rhabditidae > Caenorhabditis > Caenorhabditis auriculariae. The sequence goes on from CAJGYM010000077.1 coordinate 281,421, forward strand.
AAAAAATCCTATCAAAAACCTTAAAAAAACGATGAAATATTTGAAATATCTTTCGTTCATAACAAAAAAATGGATTTTTCGCAAGAAATTGTATTTTTCAAAACATTCACATGAACCCCTAAATACTCATCAAAAAGCAAAAAGTACATTTTCAACCTACCTTTTAACAATCCTATCAAAACTTCAAGTAACTAGAACAGTAAAAAACAAAAAAAAAAAGAAGGAAATTCATGGAAAAGTTACATTTTTGAGCCCTAATTACTCATTAAAAAATCAAAAATACATTTTTACCTCGCAATTTCAGGCGAAATCCTGTTCAAAACTTGTTGGAGCTGCTGTTTGGAGCATTCGGAAGAGCTGGGCCCAGAATCTTCGCCAAATCTTCTTTTTTTCCGCTCTTGGAAGTTGCCCGGGAAGTTGGCCTTCAGGAAATCATAGTCCGACTCGTTGAACTCGTCGTTTTCGAAGGTGATCATCAACTGGAGGTCCGAGCAGAGTGTTGGGCGTTTGCTCGAGGCCTGAAATATCGAAAAAAATCATTTTTTTAAATTTTTGTTATTATTTAATATAACTAAGGAATATGGAAAAAAATCAGTTGAAAAAAATTTTTCTAAATTCTGTTTTTTTGAATTTTCTAAATCTTGGAAACATTACGAATCTATAAAAAAATGATTAAAATTCATGGATTTTTGCGACAAAAAAAATTGTTACCTACTATTTTTCAATTTTTTTAATGAGATAATTGATAATGGAAAATTTTATGGTGATAATAACCTCTTAATAAAAAAATATAAAAAAATCTCAATATTCCTTCAATTTTTCCCAATCATTCAAGCTTTTTCTCATTATTTTTCCAGTCCCAAAAAAATTTTTAAATAAATCCTGTTTTTTTAATTTTTCTTCTACCCTTGAAATTCTCACTCAACCCTAAAATTCAGAACTTTCAAAGTTGATTCTTAAATATTTCACCTAAAAAAATAACAAAAAAATTAAAAAAATTAATTAATTTTTTTGAATGCATTGATATCAACAGAAAAAAATCCTTTTTTTCTAATTTTTCGCATGGATTTTTTTCCTTTTTTTGGTGAAAATTTCAAGGAAACATCACAAATTTTTCACTTGCTAGCCTCTAAAACACGGAAAATATTATATTTACAATATCAAAAAAAGTTTAATCAAAAAGATTCCAAAACGAACCTCGCCAATTTTTCTTAATGTAGGCGTCTACATTGCGCACTTTAAAGGGCACTTGGATCAAAATCCCGCGGAAATCCGTTCTTAATTTCGAGATCAAAGATTCTCGAAGAGTTTGGGAGGTTGGAAGGTTCAGCGCCAATATGAATGTATTTGCATCGTAGGGCATCTTTTCCAAAGATTCCGCGACGCTCGCTGAAACCTGAATGTTGAATTTGTGTCATTTAGAAGTAGCAATAACTGAAAAAGGCTTAGAAAATGAAATTTATCAAGGTTGTGATATTACTTTCCTATTATTCTTGCTATGATTTTTAAAAATCTCTAGAATGGTTCAAAAAAATCTCGAAAACAAGGCCTGCAACAGTGAAAACCATTAAAAAACGCTCAAAAAGCTGAAAATCCTCAAAAATCCGCTCCTAACCTTATAATCCTGACAATAATTACTACCACGGACTGTTCAAATTATTGATAAAAATGCTCTCGGAATTTTAAAATCAGTCACAAGAAAAAAAGCCATCTTTGCTTTCAAAAGTCACCAAAAAAATCTTTCAACAGTGAAAATCATCAGAAAATATTTTTGTAAATTAGTAATTTTTCGAAATTTCTATACAATTTTTTTCTACACTTGGTTCAAATATCCTTTGTAGAAAAATTGAAACAAAGTTAATTTCCATGTTTTTTTGAAGCCATTTTGCCTCAAAAAAAGTAACAAAATGAAATGCTGAGCGATTCCTTCACCTCAGCAATAAAATCCGGATCCAAAATCCCGAAGCACAAAACGCATTGGAAAGCCTCCTCAGCAGTTGTAACATTTTTCGACGTCTTCTCCAGAAATTTGCCGTCGACACAATTTACAAAGTGTTATGGGTATTTTGATCGGTCATTCTAAAAAGTATAACTTTTTTTATTTTTGAAAAAGAATCGAGGTAAACGAGTATATCGATATAAGAGTGATAAAAAAGATAGTAGATTGAAAATCAAGAAAAATGTAACATTTAAGGAGATAATTTTAAAAATGGAATTTAAAAAAACTCTCAAACTACGATATGAAAGGAAAAAAACCCTTGAAAACGATTTTTATAGAAAAACATAGAACCTTTAATAAATACATTTTTTTATACAGAGGGAAAAATCCTCTTACATTTTAAAATAACTTTTTAACTTATAATCTTTGTGAAGTAAGAAAATTACAAGAAACTTTTGAAAAGCAGAAAAAACAAAAGGAAGTTTTTGTAAACCCACAGAGCCGAGTGCAGCGGGGCGCAATTTCCTCGAAATTTGAAAAAAGAGACTGTAAGCTTTATCAATGGCCCTTGCACTGATTTTCAGGTTTTCAAGCTTTTTTCAAAGTGCCAACAGCAGAGTGGTCACTAGAGGGAATAAGTGAAGCGCAAAAATAACTTAAAAATACACGTTTAAACAAAAATGAAGGAAAAATTTGAGTCAACTCGAAAAATAAGAACGTGATGAGATAAAGATCTATGACAAGTGAAAAAGAAAATAAATGGTCAACGTGGATTTGGAGTTCGGCAAGAGAGTCATATTCAACTAACACAGCAGCGGAGTCGAGTCGACTCATCCCTCAACTAACCCAACTAACTCCGTTCTTCTTATTCGCCCCGACCTCCGCTACATTTCGACGATGAGCAGCAACAAGAACACCAACAGCTACAAACAGGTGATCTTCAAGGCCTATTTGAGCCATTTTCTTGGTTCTTGGAGCTATAGGCTGAGCTGAAATCTCCAGTAAAGTCTCAGGAAAAGTCTTTCGGGAGGTTTCTCGAAAATCCTTGACTTTTTAAGGGTCGTGGGAGGGCCATAGTCTTTTTTTAATCTATATATAAGGTTCCTGACGCTCTCTGTTGCTCAAGGTTCTAAAAGAACTTGTTAAGACTCAGCTTAATGCAATCTTGGAACAGAACTTGTCTTAATAATCCGAAAAAATCTTCATAAAGGGTCTGAAGTCCCTTGAAGGCTTCTTGGACACCTCCTTTTCCTTTTGAGTGACCACTTAAGGGAAGATCAAGCTCAGACAGCCAAGTGAAGTTTTTTCTGGAAATCAGTCTCCTCAAGCCTAATCTTCCGGAAATCTTTTTTGAACCATTTCGTTTCTAACGTCACTGGAAGCGTTACTAGGAAGCTTCCACCAAAACTTCGAGGAATTTCAGAAAATTTTTCTCTCAAGAATTTCAAGCCGTCCTAAACCTATCCATTTCCAGTCCACCTTCGAAAGCAACCAGGGCGAGACGTTCACCGACTTCCTCCTGAAATGGCTCGAAGCGCAGGACTTCTCGGAGATCCAGGGCAGCTCGCCGACGTGCGTCTCCTCTACTGAAATGCTCGGCAACCTTTTCGACGAAGCTCCGGCCCCGACGACGCCCGTCGACGTCGTCAGGCCCGTTTCGTGCCCGACGGTGATTGACGACGGCTGCGACTATGGCGTCGTGCCGCCGCGGCCGGTCAGAAGCTGCCCTCCAGTCTTTGAAGGTACCTTCTTCCGAGAATGGCTTTGATAAGCTTTTATTTTCAGATGCCGTTGTTCAGAAGAAGAAGCCGGTCTCCTTGTGAGCTTCGAACCCTTGCTTAGGTTCCGAACAGAAGATTTTCAGCGAAAACCAACAGCCCTCAGTCTTCTTTTCGGAATGGGAAACGCTGTCGATGATCTCTCCAGTCGCCTCGTCTTCTGTCGAGTTTGGAGAAGCTTGCGCCCGAATGGCCAGACTGTTTGAAGACGTCAAGAGGAAGCCGAAAGCCATCTCGTAAGTCTTTCTGAAGCTTTCTAGAAACTTTTCCCGGTTTCAGACCCCCGGAATCGCTCCTCAGCGTCTTCAGAAACTACGCGTCCAGCGAAGACCTTTCGACGATGCAGATTTCGCCTCTCTGGGTGAACAGTTCGGACGGCGTACCTGTTTTGCCGGTCTTTGTCGGAAATCCAGTTGATTCGCTGCGTTTGATCGAGTGCCGAATTTTGAGCAAGGACAAGGAGATGTCGCCGTGCGAGTGGAATAAGGCTTCCGGTGAGTTTTGAGCCGAAGATTGAGTTAAAACTGAACTTGCATGATGTGAACCTTAACGTCCTAGCCGAGGTTTTAGCCAAAGTTCTAGTCGAAGACCTGGTCAAGGTCCTAGCCGAAGTTCTAGCCAAAGTCCTACTCGAGGCATTGGTCAATCTTCTAGCCAGATACCAAGTCGAAGACCAAGTTCAGTCCAAGTTCCAGCCGAAATTCTAGTCAAAGACCTGGTCAAGACCTTTGCCGCAGTCTTAGTCGAAGACGTGGTCAAGGTCCTAGCCGAGACTTCAGTCAAAGTCCTTGTAGAAGACCTGGCCAAGGTCCTATCCAAGGTCCTTGCCAAAGTTCTAGTCGAAGACCTGGTCAAGGTCCTAGCCAAAGTTCTAGACGAAGATCTGGCCAAGGTCTTGTCCAAGGTCCTTGCCAAAGTTCTAGTCGAAGACCTGGTCAAGGTCTTAGGCAAAGTTGTAGACGAAGATCAGGCCAAGGTCTTGTCCAAGGTCCTTGCCAAAGTTCTAGTCGAAGACCTGGTCAAGGTCGTAGCCAAAGTTCTAGCCAAAGCCCCAGTCGAATCCCTGGTCGACACCTAGTCATGGTCATAGCCGAGGCTCGAGCCAAAGTCCTAGTCGGAATCCTAGTCAAAGGTTCTAGCCGAGGTTCTAGCCAAACTCCTTGTAGAAGACCTGGTCGAGGTCATAGCCAAGGTCCTAGTCGAAGACCTGTTCGAGGTCCTAATCGAGGTTCTAGCCAAAGTCCCAGTCGAGGCCTTGGTCAAGGTTATAGTCAAAGACCTGCTCAATGCCCTAGCCAAAGTCCTAGTCAAAAAACTGGTCGAATTCTTGATCTTATTCCTAGTAAGGTCCTAACTTTGCTCATCGACGTAGCCCTAGCGTTTTCTTTTGTCAAGTTCAAAAATTGTTCTTCTATCCATGCTCATATTCTACTTCTTTTCAGAAACCAACATCACTTCGTCTAGCTCTACCCCCACTGACGGTAAAAATCCTGTTTCAACCTACCTCTCCTCAAAATCGATCTTTCCAGATACCCTCGACGCGATCTCCGATATGAACTACGAGGCTTCATCTGAAAGCTCCAGCCAAAAATCGGCTAGCAAAACGAGCTCTTCGCTGTTTGTGCCACGTCGCAAGGACAAGAAGAAGCTGACGGTCACGTCGACTTCCAGCACCTTCACGGTCAAGAAAGGTGAGGGTAAAAATATATTTGGAGAGTAATCTTCTCAAATAGCATAGCTAGGCTTGGAGAAGTGCATACTTGCTCCGAAGTTGAAATACTAACTTACAAGCTCAAACGTCCCTTGTTATTTAGCCAGGCTCCTAAGTCGCTTTTAAGAAGTTGAAGCAGGCTTTTAGGAAGGCAAGCCACGCTTTCAAAAAGAATGGTCGTACTCTCAAGAAGCCTAGTCATACTCCTTAGAAAATTCAATCAAGCTTCTTAGTAAGCTCCCCAAGAGATACGATCGTATTTCTGACGACTCCTCTTCAGAGAAGTCTAGCCGTGCTCCCAAAGAGAATGGTCGTACTTTCAAATAGCCTAGTCTTGCTACTTTTAAAATCAAGCTTCTAGAAAATCAGTGGTTCTAGAACACGTGGTCGTACTATGAGGAAGTCTAGCCTCACTTCGGAGAAGTCTAGCCGTGCTCCGAAAAAGTCTAGCCATACTTCTTAAAAGTTTAGTCATACTCTCGAATCATCTAGCCATACTCCCATTAGCCTAACCTCACTACAGAGAAGTGTAGCCGTGCTTCTAGAAAATTTAGCCGGTCCTGAGAAGTAGCCATACTCCTAAGAACGTTTGGTCATGCTTTCAAAAGATCTAGCCGTACTTTTAAGGAGTCTGAACTAGAAATCTAGCCGTGTTTCCAAAAAGCTTAGCCGTGCTCCCAAAAAGTCTAGCCATACTCCTTAGAAGTTTAGTCATGCTTTTGAAAAATCTAGCGTACTTCCAAGGGTCCTAACCCCACTTCCGAGAAGTCTAGTCGTGCTCCTAGAAAATTAGCCGTGCCAATGAAGTTTAGCCATGCTCTCCAATAACTCAGCCGTATTTTCATGGAGTCCGACTTCACTTCCGAGTAGTCTAGCCGTACTCTTAAGATTTTTTGGTCGTTCTCTTGAAAAATCTAGCCGTACTCCCAAAAAGTCGAGTCATGCTCTCAGAAAGCCTAGCCATGCTCACATTTCTTCTAGACGATCTAGCTCAACGAGAACCTCTCCCTTTTCAGCCAAAAGCGAGAGCTCCCGCCTGAACCTGTCGATCTCGACCTGCACCTCGACGACCGACAGCGGCGTCTTCTCGCTGTGTGAGTGCTGCGAGGAGCGAGTCCAGCACGAGGAGCGTCTGGAGCGCCGTCTCAAGCTCCAGAACAAGGTCATCAAGCTGCTCGTCAAGCTCAATAGCGACTTCATGCTCGATTATTGAATAAATGTACACGGAGCGTTTGGATTTGTCTGAAAACAAGTCAAGTAACCAATCTTCGGAATTTCAAAGCCAGAAATCTAACGAAAATATAATTTATTCTTCTGAAAATTAGAGAAATAAGGAACTAATAAAAAGTACCCGTTTTATGGATCAGAACAATGTTAGAAATGAGCAAGGGGCATAGAAAATTGATATAAAAATTGAGAAATTTGAAAATTTAGTAGAAGGTCTCGACGGGAAAAAGCGTTCTAAGAAGACTGAAAAAAACTTAAAAAAAATAAGAAAAAAATATTTTTTTACAAAAATGTTAGTGAAATATTGTAGAAAACGATAATTTTTTTGAAAAAGGCCATTTTTTAAGATACCATTGTCGCTCTATTGATAAAGTTTTTCGAAAATCCTCGAAACGAGAAAAAAACGGATCTCGTAATATACATCGGGAATTATTAAAAATTGGTTGTAAAAAAAATGGCCTAAATTTGGCTATCAAGTGCGCTCTGTTGAGAAAAACTGCTATTTTTAGGCCATCAAAGGTGCTCATGAGAAAATGAATGAGAAAATGATTCAAAATTGATGAAGTCAGTCTTCAAAAAAAAAACATGGCTTAAATTTGACTATCAAGTGCGCTCTGTTGATAAAAAAATGCTCTCAAGGCCTTTTTGATCCTTTTTCGTTTGATTATAGTTTATGAGGATTTTGATTGATAAATGATATTGAATAACCTTTTTCAAAAAAATCTGAATCGAAAAAAAGACATATTACAAAAATTATCACCTATATACTCTGTACTGTACTGGTCGGAGAGTTTTGCATTTTTAAAATATCATTTCAGAAAATTTTCAGAGCCTCTCTTCCAGTACAGTACTTCCGGACAAGACCAATCATCATGAAGACACATTGACAGGCAAATTGATCGCATAGACGCTGTTTTTGTTAACGTTGGCGGTTTTTCGAAGTTTCCGTTTCCTGCGACGGGACTGAAGGTAGCCGTCGAACCGTTCGACGTATGGAATCGTCACGGAGAGAAGGATCGGGAGCAGGATCAACGCGTGGCAGGCTCCTGGAGGGAGGAAAATGAAAGATTTTATCAGATACATCAAATTTATTTACTCCAGTCGTACTGATCAAGTTTTCCATACGGGACTGATATTAGAAGACCCCTCAGCCTTTTTTTTCGAAAATAAAATCTTAGCTTCGCTTTCTAACGCTCTGCTCTGACATGGGGCTCCAAAAGATCGCCACAACTCTTTGTCTGACACGCACTATTTCGTCGTTTTCTCGCAGCTAGATAACGACGAAACAGTGTATGTCAAAGAAAGAGTTGTGGCGATCCTCAAATCAGAGTAGCCATGGCACAAAGAAATTTACCTAACCAGGGAATGGCCCTGGATCTCATTCGAACTTCCCAATGAGACCTGGTTTACTAGATGTAGTTTTTCCTGCTGATTCCAAAAATGCTCTCAAAAACTGCCGAGGAGGTCTGTGAAAAAAGTTAGGGTCTCTCAAAAGTCGAAAATTTCAATCTGGTTGAGTAAGAAAATCATCCTAGCAGTCTCCGCCAAAGTGTCACTATATTCTAGTCGTACTACCTAGAAATGGAAACATTCTTAACTTTATACCATCTGTAAACTTTCCTAACAAGGAAGGTCATTTCACTTCCAAGTTGATATCCTAAAAGATTCAACATGCACAGTTTCTTAGTTTTTAAGAAAGGACACCTTAAAGTTAAAGAAAAACCTCAGAACGCGTTGAAATGGGCCTTTTTTGGGCTTCGAGCCCTTATTTCTCGAAAACTAGGAACTTTCAGAGGATGAGAACTCCAGGACTCTCTTTTGGTATATCAATGAGCTTTTTGGACAATTTTTATAAATTCCCTACCTCGAAGTAAAATAACCTCCTTGTAAGACCTCAAAAAGGAGTTCAGGCTTTAAATTTCAAAATATAGTTACTCACAGTCCTTCAATTATTCCTGAGGAAATTAATTTTCACCTCAAAACCTAATTTTTCATTCAAAACCCTCGTGTTTCTTCTAAATTTCCAATCAAAATCTCGAAAAATCTAGCCTAGCTCCGATTATTGAACTTTAAAAATAAAGGTAAAAGCCTTGATTGTTCTCCTATTGGTCCTGAAACGAACTATATCAATTATTCAAGGTCTAAATTATCAGTTAATTTTTCTAATGGCTGAAATAAATCTACTAGAAGTTCTATCATAACGTCTTCAAGGTGATTATAATGGCAGAATAAAAAAAGAATTTCGAGGCAAGTTCCTCATAAATTCACAAAAATTATCCAAGAAAGCTTCACACACAGTAATACCAAAGCTACAGTAACCACAACATACCAATGACGATGACCAAAAAGATGGTCTTGAAGAAGACGAGGACCATGTAGGAGTCGATGAACGCCAGGACGGTCACTCCAAGGATCGTCGACAAACTTCCATGGACTACTGTAGATTTCGAGAAAGTTACGATGGGGATTACGGTAGCTTCTCACCAGGCCAAGCCAGCTTTTCCATTGCGTCGACGCATCTATCAAATGCCGACAAATCGCCGGGATTACTGACGAATCCGTGGGTAATATGGGCTGAATTTATAGGATTTTCTCCTTTTTCGGACAGATTTTTCTCTTTAGGCTTCATAAGAAGGCCTCTAGATTCTGTCCGTGAATCTAGAAAATCACTAGGAGCTCAATAATGAAAACCGGACGCTTCTGAGCATTTCTAGTGATCTCTTTAGCGACTTCAGGCCTCTTAAGTGCTTCCTACAAAAACTCAGGAACATCCGGGGGGCGTCCGGTGTTACCTAATCCAAGAAAAAGCAAAATAATTTTTTTTTTTTTGATTTTGATGAAATTCAATCCAGAGACCATCATCACAATTGCGTACACACCTCTTTGAGATATCTCCTCTTACCGTAACCAGTTTACTGTAATCATTCCGTAGCCAGGTTACTGTAGGCAGTTGAAAAACAAAGAAAAAGTTTTTTCCTAGGCAAAATGTATATGACTCGATAGGTAATTCAACTTTGAAACTTTTTCAGTAGATATCCTCTTGGGTTACTGTAGAATTTTTTTGAGATACGGTACTTTTTCAATCCTTTCAAAAATGTGTCATTTTCTGTATATCAATCGATAAGTAATTCAATTTTGAAACTTTTTCAGTACATATCATCTTGGGTTACTGTAGAATTTTTTTGAGATACGGCACTTTTTTAATCCTCTCAAAAATGTGTCATTTACTGTATATCAATCGATAGGTAATTCAATTTTGAAACTTTTTCAGTACATATCATCTTGGGTTACTGTAGAATTTTTTTGAGATACGGCACTTTTTTAATCCTCTCAAAAATGTGTCATTTACTGTATATCAATCGATAGGTAATTCAATTTTGTAACTTTTTTTCAGTACATACCAATTTGGGTTACAGTAGAATTTTTTTTGAGATACGGTACCTTTCAATCCTTTCAAAAATGTGTTATTTGCTGTGTGTCAATCGATAGGTAACTCAATTTTGAAACTTTTTAAGTACATACCATTTTGGGTTACTGTAGAATTTTTTTGAGATACGGTACTTTTTTAATCCTCTCAAAGATGTGTCATTTGCTGTGTATCAATCGATAGGTAATTCAATTATGAAGCTTTTTCAGTACATACCATCTTGGGTTACTGTAGACATTTTTTGAGATACGGTACTTTTTGCTTCTCTCAAAGATGTGTTCTTCGCTCCAGATACTCATCATTTCATGTAAAAAATATTAGAGAATTTTTTTTTTTGAATATTTTCGAAAACTACAGTGATAAAATCTAATCAATGGACTTTTTTCTATAGCCTACCTGAAAATTCGATCGAAAAACCAATAGACATGATGATCGTAATCATCGAGATCGGGTCCAGCTTCACGCTCCATAATGACAAAAACCCAATGACCCCTGAAAAACTCTTGTTTTTGTTGGAGAAGAGCCAAAAAACCGATGTCAATGGTGACCATGGCCAGGGAGATGAAAACAGCACAGAGTGGGTTGGGAATGAAGGCCAAGGCGACCAGAATCATACAGATCATGGCCAACGAGTCGTTCTGGATCGTAGAAGGGAGGATGACGTTCAGCTGCAAGTCAATTTCAAGGTTTCAATTTGAATCATCGATGTGCCAGGAAAATATCCTGAAAGCCAAAACCTGCACAACTTTTTTGTTTTTGAGAAAGGACAACTTAAAGTCCAAGAAAGCCCTTAAATACCTTAAAAGTAAGCCATTTTGAGGCTTCAAGCCTTTATTTCTCAAAAAGTAGAAAGCTTTTCAGGTTGAAACTTTCAGGATACCTCTCTGTTACGTCAATGGGCTATAGCAAATTTTGAAGAAGTTCCCAACCAAAAATGGAAATGACCTTCCTCGTCCTGGTAACATCTGTTTTCTGGGAAACAGTGAATTTCTAAAAACTTCTATCTTTGAGAGTTTCAAGGTCTTGCGCTCGGAAAATCAGAATTTCAAAGTGTATAAGCCATCGATAAAATGGGAACTGGATTAAGGAAACTATAAAAGCACGACTTTGAAAGCTTAGGGCCTACTAGAAAATACTGTCAAATGGGATTCTAGAAATGGAGTAACAAGATTGAAGGGTTTCACATCAGTTATAGACATACTAGACTTAAAATTCGATTTGACAAAAAGTACAGTCCACACTTTTCGAAGCAAGACTTCAAAATATAGACAAGCGGTCGAGATATTCAGGATTTCAGAGCCCAGCTAGAAGAAACTGTCCAACTGGGGTCAGAGAACATTTTATCAAGATTAAAGGGTTTTCCTTAAGTTCTTGGTGACCTAGAACCAAAATCCGATTTGACAAAAAAGTACACTTTACACCGTTAAAAACTGAACTGAACAATCGTGAATTATAATCAGCGGTGGAAAATTTCAGGAGTTCATAGCCCAACTAAAAGAGAATAGAAACTGTCCAAGAGGAGCCAAGAAAAGAAAATTCACTTCAGTTCAAAATATTCTAGAAATAAAACCAGATTTTACAGAAAAGACCGCCTAAACTGGTCAGAGCAGGACTAAAAACTCTAAAAATAATTCCAAGTATTTCAGAAGTTTAGATTTCAGCTAGGAAAACCTGTCCAACTAGAGCCAAAAATGTTAAATGAAGCTCGAAAAATACATTTCAGGTATAGGTATCCTAGACAAAAAAGTACAACCTAAACTGGTCAGTGCAGGACTAAAAAATCTCAAAATTCAGCCAAGTTAAGAACTTCAGGAGCCGATCCCCCTACCTGATCAGCAATGGCTCGACTCTGCTGATAAGTGACGATGCCGAGGTCAGGATGTCGATTGGCGACGCCACGGAGCTCCTCCGTGATCATCACCAGATCCGTCGGGGTCGAGAGTCGATGGACGCCGATTCGGAACCGGAACGACGTCAGGTTCAACGTCTCGTAGTCAGTCTGGTTGGCCCAGACAAAGTCCTGGGACCTTCAAAGGACCTTCAATTCTCCCTTCAGCTTCTTTTTGAACCCACCAGAGTTTGTAAAATGCGAACAGATGGGACCATTCGTAGACGCCAATGACCCAGGATTCTCGATCGTCGTTCAAATAAGAGCCCGTCAGATTGCTATACTTGATATATTCCCTTAACCAGAAGGAGGTTCCTTTGGCGCCAAGGGCTGGAAATACAGTATCCATAAAATCTACCGTAAGAAGCACCTACAGTAAGAAATATTCTCGAATTCCTGGGCGACTCGTTCCATCCAATCTCTATTGGAAGGTTGTAGAAGGTCAGGCGCGTTTTGGACCGCGACTTCGATCTGGATACGGTAAGTTTTGCTTACGGTAGCGAGTATTATGTAGGCTATATTGTGTTGCGCCGGACCTAAAACTACTTGCGCGGCTCCTTTCTGTACAATGGCCAAAACAATCATTTTTCAAAAAACGAAAACTATCGTTTCTCAAAAATTCTACAGTAACCTGAAAAGTGAAGTACTGTAGAAGCTCCCAGAACTCAATCCCCTATCAATAGATAAAGAAGAAGTCTAGAAAAAAAGCGTAGTTCCTTAGATACGCAGGTGACCATTTACCTACCGTAACCCGGATACAGTAACCGGAAATGGCTCATCTTGACGTCTAGGGGAAACTTCATCAATATTAAAAAGTATTTTGAGAATCGGAGCAATTTTTTTTGAGATCTACAGCATTACGAAAAGCTACCCCAACGCTTTGAGCCATTCCAAATGCGACCAATTCACCTGGTCTCCTCCATGAAAGAGCTCGATTTCCCTCCGCAACGCTTCGACAAGCGGATCCGAGTGGAGGAGAAGCTTATCGTAGTCCAATCCTTGCGGCATTACAGTAATCCCGTAAATGGCGATGCCCAAATAAATTATGAAGGCCAGGAGGAAAAATATCTTCGTTTTCCAGTTGAGAAGCCAGGGAACGTAGTGGTCTCTGGAAAATGGAAGGGTTCTTAGGAACGGAAAAAATAAATAGTCATTGTTCAGGAAGCTCTGAGCTATCTCTTGCCCTCGAAAAATTAAAAATTTCCAATTTTTTGAATGTGGAAAGTTCTACTTAGAAGGGGCTCAAAAAGAACCATTATAAATCAAGAAAATGAAGAGGCTCATTATTCTAGGCTTGTGCGCTCTAACGATAAAAGTTAGAAAAACTACAGTAAGCTTAAAATAAATTATTTTGAAAACCAAGACTTTAAAGGAGCGATTATTAATCGATTCATGACCCTGAATGTTTGATTATCCATGGAGCGCAGAAGCTTCTCTCCAAGAACTACCTGAAAAAAGGTCCCATCGCCCCGCGACTCTTGATTGCCAGGTGGATTTGCGAGGGGTCCGGTGAACTGTCCAAGGATTTCTTATCAGCTCCCTCAAACCCAAAATTAATCCCTTTTCTTTATTTTTTATTCAAACCGTAGCCGAAGCTTCATCCGTTCTGTTCACAGCGATCGTGTGGATCGAAACGACTTCTTTTTTTCCATTCGATTTTTCGGAGCCCACTGATTTGGAGGGAGGTTCTAAGGTTCCATCCTCGTTTGTATAAATGTCATCGGTCTGAAAAATCAAGCTCCGAACGTGGTTGACATTGAGAAATTTTCTAAAACAAAAAAGACTCTGAAACTCGGTCTGCCTGTAGATATTTTTTCAGAAAAAAAAAATTAAAAGTCGGGAAGAAAACAGTTTTCCAAAAGCACGCAATATAGTTGCTCTATGGACAAAGTTGTCAGGGGGCGTTCTGCAGTAAAATTGCTCTATGGACAAATTTTTGCCAAAAGGATGGTACGACAAAATCTCAAGTCCGCAAATCTCGAGGACCGTAATCTTGTGTACGCAGATCTAAAGTCCCATAATCTTGGAGACCAAAATCTTGGAAACCACAATCTTGGAAAGTAAAAATCAACGCTTTTGCGAATAGATTTTATCAGAAATTGTATTCGGTGATCCAAACAAGAGAATATAAGTAGATAAAGTGCAATAAAGAAGACTAAAAAGGAAGATTTTTGCTTTCCAAGATTGTGGTTTCCAAGATTGTGGTTTCCAAGATTTTGGTCTCCAAGATTATGGGACTTTAGATCTGCGTACACAAGATTACGGTCCTCGAGATTTGCGGACTTGAGATTTTGTCGTACCATCGCCAAAAGCGCGTTTTTGCAGTAAAGTTGCTCTATGGACAAAATCACCATCTTTCGATTTTTTTGCCTTTTTCTTCGTTTCTTTCAAATTTAAACTTTCTATCTTTTCGCTAAATAATCTCCAAAGATGAGATACTTCTCAATCTGAAATGTTTCAAATGAAACGCATTTAACTGTTCCGATAGGCTTAAAAAACGCTGAAAATCGAAATTTTTCATTTATCGAAGGTCTCCAGACAAAATTTTGAATATCTTATAACCAAATTCATCCCCATTCTCTAATAAAATCACCTTCAAACACGGCAAACAGGAGTTCCTTCCGCCCATTTGAGCCTTTGCCGAAATCACCATCAATGAAGCGAAGAAAGTGACCTTAAAATCTTTTTTTGAATTATATCAAATTTTTCTTGTAGCAAAGTTGAATGTGTAGGTTCCCATTACAATCAATTTTTTTCAAAAAAACAGCAATTTTTTTGAAAAATATTTTTTAAAAATAGCTAGGACCTTCAATGTTCCTCATAATAAAGGCTAGAAAAGGTCCGATTTAGAAATTAATTTTCTGGTTTTTCTGATTTTTCTTTTGCTTTTTAGTGCACCTTAAGTAAAATAGTAGTAAAGAGCTCAATTTTAAACATACTTTACAAATTTTTGAGTCAATAAACTCAAATTTTTCCTTCTCAAATTCAAAACTTTTCAACCTTCTCATGCAAAAACTCCGAAAAAAAATCACTCATCTTCAAATTTTTTTTTCTAAAATATCTGACAAAACGTGGCTAAACTCCTATTCAATTCCAACACATAAAACATCGAAACCAAAGAAAAACCTGATAAATGAACATGAAAAACATGCAAGAGGCGGTCATGGCACAGAACCCTTGGACAGCGATGATATCCGTGATCGTTCCGACCCCAAATGAGAGCACCTTAAAGTAAATACCATGGCTATTATGACAGAATAAAAACGAACATCCGTGAAAGAAGTGATGAAAATGGCGACAGCCGACTCGGACATTGCCTCGACCATTCGTTCTTTCAAGATTTTGTGGGACCTTCCTGGAAAATGAGGGGATATTTTTGTGTTCCAAACTTTTATTTTCAGAGTGGAGGATGAGGTAATATTTTTACTTTCCTTTAAAAAAAAAGAAATAGTTTTATTAAAATCATATAATGTCTCTGCTGCATTAGGTTTCTGAAAGTCTTTTTTTCCACGATTTATTGAGACTTTCCTGGAAAAATATTAACACCTTCTTAACCTAACAAAGAGATAGTATTTTACTCGAAAAATTCAGAACTTTCTGGCGCTTGGCCAATAAGTTTTTGATGCATTGGATGCTTTGAAAATTCAAAATTTTCTTACATCTTTTTCTGAAATTTTCCTGCAAAACGAGAAAGTTTTTCTGAGCTCCTAACCAAACCAAAAAAAGACATAATTTTATTCAAAAATTTACAATTCTCTAGCACTCGGCCAACAGTCTCTTATGCACACGATTTTTCAGAACTTTCTCAAAAAATAAATAGTTTTTTTCATGTCCAACCTAGAGATATAATTCCAAAGATTTATAATTTCCTAAGAAATTATTAAACTTTCTGGGGCGACCAGTTTTTGATGCATTGGGCGCATTGAAAGTCCTAATTTTTCTCACAACATTTCCTGAAATCTTCCTGGAAATCCTGAGTTTCTAACCAAACAGAGAGAAATATAGTATTATTCAAAAAAATTCAATTTTTTTGTTGGCCGAAAAGTTTTTTTATGCATTGGAAGCTCTGAAAATCTCAATTTTTCTCCCAAGATTTTTATAAGATCTTTCTGGAAAAGTAGGAAAAAAATTATTGACTACCTTACACGAAAGGTAAAAACTTCATGATTTACTAAAAACTCACCGAAAAATCCCCAATGTCAAAACTTCATGATTTTCAAAAACCGATACCTCAAAACTTGCATTTTTAAACATTCTGTATGAAATTAGAGCCTTGGAGCTATTTTTCTCGCAAACTAGGAAGTTTTGTAAGTTGAGATTTTTTGGCAGTGGGCCAAAGAGTCTTTGAAGAATTAGATACTCTGAAAAACTCAATTTTCTCCCAAGATTTTAGATAATCTTTCTGGTAAAATAGGAAACTTTATTGACTACCTTACTCGAAACTTCAAAATTCACTAAGAACTCGGTGAAAAAAATACCAGTCTTTAAAGCGATTTCTCTCTAAAACTAGGAAGTTCTGTTAGTTTTATTTTTGAGAAGATAAACCTAATACACCAAAAAGTTTTTTGGCCGATTTCCAAAAAATTCGGACCTTCTTTTATACTCTCTTTGAAATAAAAACTAAAACAAACCCGGAAATTTCATCTCCGTATTGTGCCAGGCAGCGACCGCAATGAACATGTCGTCCACACCAATCGCTAAAAATCAAAAAAAATAATCAAAGTTACCAAAAATCTACTCACAAAGAACCAAAAATGGAGCGATCAGAGTGATTTCTGCGAAGAACATGCCGAACCACAGCATCAAGCCGATCCCACTGGAAAATGTTTGGATCATGAAATTTTTAGAGCATTAAACCAACCTAATTATAGCTAGCACCGACGAAAGAACTCCGCCCAAGGCTAACATCGGTTTGGATCGAAGCCAATCAATGTGGACTGAAATTTTCAAAGATTCAAGGGTTTGAAAAAAAAACAAAGGTCAGATAATTTCGAATATTTGAAGCTTCTAAAGAATTTTTTTGGAAAATCAAATAGTTCATTAATGATAAATACAGCTCAAAAAAGTCGTCTCCAAGAGAAAGTTTGACGATAAACACTAAGAAAATGACCAAATATAAAATTTCTGCGACCTTTGACGATAAAAATTGAAAATTTTAATTTTTCAGAGCACAACTAAGTTGAAAAACTATTAGCTTCGGGATGGGCCGAAATATTTGAAGTTTTGAAGCTCTTAACAAATTTTATACAAATCAAGGCTTAATTTTAAAAAATCAAGTTCAAAAAAGTCGCTTCCAGGAGACAATTTGGAATAATAATAATTTATTCATCCACAAGGTGAAAAGAATAAATAAATTAGAACCGGTTTAAGGTCACCCTATTTAACGATGAACACAAGGAAAATGATCAAATATTGAATTTGTCCGCCATTTGATGATGAAAATTGAAAATTCCACTTTTTCACGGTCTAACTACGTTGAAAAAATGAATATTGGCTTCAAGGTGAACTAAAATATTTGAAGTTTTGAAGGTTCTAAAGATTTTTATATGAATCAAAAATTACTTAATGATAAAGCAAGCAAAAAAAATATCGTTTCCATGAGAAAAAAATTGACGATTAACACAAGGAAAAAAAGATAATTAGATTCGTCTTCTAAAATTATAAAATATAAATTCCTATCTTTTTTTTTTCTCGCAGACTAATTATTAGCCATAGTGCCATTGAACTGATGCTATTTTCGTTTTTCTTGACCAAAAAAATGCTGGAATTCCACGAACCGGTCCACTCTCCATCCCTGGTATGGAAGTACCATTTGACGGAGTAAAACGCCGTGAACATGACCAGAACGGCGATTGTTACGTTGAAATACGGTTTGAGGCGATTTGCGTTTCTGGTCAGGCCTTGGTCCAGGATCCGCGAGTGCTTGATGTGACACTGAAGATTCGGAATACTTTTCGATCTTCTCTTATTTCTTTTCTCAAAAAATACATGAGGGAGTAAAGAATTGAACTTGCCCAGAAGGAGGGGATGGCTCACAAAAATAGACGAAAACACCGGGTTCCTTTAATATGAGCAATAATTAGTCATCCTCAGCTAATCTTGACCTGATTAGTCACAGTACACAGTCAAAAATTTCAAGCTTCTCTAATCTGAGCAATAATCAGTCATCCGCAGCTAATATTTTCCTGAATAGTCACAAACCGGAGTGTATGCGTAACTTCCAAAAACTTTGAAAATCCCCGAAAAAGTATTTTCAAAAATAGGGCTAACAGAAAATTTGACAGTCAAAATATTCAAGTTCCCCTAACATGAGCAATAATCAGTCATCCTCAGTTAATATTGACCTGTATAATCAAAGACCGGAGTATATGCCATAACTTCCAAAATTTATAAAATTCCAAAAAAATATCTTCAAAAATAGGGCTAACAGAGAGCTTCAGAAAATGTTTAAAATTATCTACCATGAGCAATAAATTGTCATTCTCAGCTAATCTTGACGTGGATAGTCACAGACCGGGGTATATGCCATAACTTCCAAAAAACTTATTAAATTCCAGAAAATATCTTGAAAGATAAGGCTAACATAAAACTGACAAATTTTTCAAAATTCTATAACATGAGCAATAAACTGTCATTTCAAGCTAATTTTTTACTTGAGTACATGTCCTAATTCTCAAAAATTTATAAAAATCCTGAAGAAAGTATCCTCAAAAGTGAGGTTAACAGAAAGCTTCCGATTTTCTCTAACATGAGCAATAACTAGTCACACTCAGCTAACCTGAATAGTCGGATGATTCGCATATTCGGTCGTGACAAACTTCTCGGCAGCATCTTCCCACTGCTTGGCCAAATGATCCTCCTCCGGCGTATCAAATCTCAGAAAATACCAGAGTCTCATCGCTCGGGCGTACTGTAGATATGAAAATATTACGGTAGCCGAGGTTACTGTACTTTGATGGTGTCATTTGGGAAGGTATCGACGCCGCCAATCACAAAGGCAATGTAAATCGGCGTTCCTTGCTGATTTACTTGGGGAAAAGTGACGGCGATTCCTCTGGAAAACGATAAAACTTAGGAATTGTCACGGTTTTCAGCCAATTAGAAAGAACTTTAACAAAAAAAAAATGTTCTAAATGATGATAATAGTACAAAAAACCACTAGAAACTCTCCTCAAAAATGGCAAAAATCCGGAACCCCTCTACAGGACTCGAACCAACAACCCACCGAGCGTCGAGTTTTTTGAATATCACATAGTTTTTTTGAGGATTCCAGTGTAAAAAAATACAAAAAAATATGAAAAAGCAAAGAAAACACTTGAAAAGGTCGCAAAAGTCTAACAAAATGAAAAAAAAACTGCATGAGGTTCGAAGAAAACATTTTTAAATTTTTGCCATTTTTTGAAAAAGGCATTCAAAAAATGGCAAAAATCGAAAATTCCTGGACAGGACTCGAACCAAAAAAACCTAACTAGCGTCGAATTTTCAAAAATAAACTTTTTTTAAAAAAATGTTTTTTTGAACTAGTATTACAAAAAAAAACGTGAAAAATGTGCAATGAAACCATTTTAAAAATGGCAAAAATCAAGAATCCCTGGACAAGACTCGAACCAACAACCCAAATGGCGTCGATTTTCAGGAAACTTCCTTATTTTAGAAAATCAAGGTGACGTTACAAAAAATCAACGTTCAAAAATATCACTTCCAAGCATCATTAAATAAAGACAAAAATCTAGAATTCCTCGCCAGGACTCGAACCAGCAAGCCCAATGGCGTCGATTTCGTGAGAAACTTTTCGATTTTTTTAAGATTTTTCGAACTGAAACCACTAAATAAATTGAGCAACGTGTGAAGAAATCAATTGAAAACATCTTCCGGAAATGGCAAAAATCTAAAATCCCTCGAGAGGACTCGAACCAAGGACCCTCCTGTCGTCGAATTTTGAGAAATATTTTTTTATTCTGAATGGTTTTCGAACTAATAATACAAAAAAAGTTGAAGAACGTCCAAAAAAAAAACTCTTTAAAAATCTTTAAAAAATGACAAAAAATCCCTCGACAGGACTCGAACCAACAACCCACCTGGCGTCGAGTTCATGCCGTCTTTTGAGCATTTCGATGACATTTTTCTCCCGATAACAGTCCCCGTACCAGTTCATACATACATCCTGAAATTATCTTAATTAATTACCTTAATAAGGTGAAAAATACCTGGAAAGTCAAGGTATCATTGAGATTTTCGCTATCAGAAGCTCCCAAGAGCTCCGTTTCATTGGGAAATTTCAATTTGGAGAAAATTTCTGGCTTGAATTTCACTTCGGTCGCCATTTCGTTTTCAATTTTGGCAATATCGTCGAGATAGGTGCCTGGAAACTGAAATCATTGCTTCAAGTTCTATTTTTTCTTTTTCTGGTCGCACTTGGAATGGCTTGACGCGTCGCGGTCGCGCTTTTCCGACAAAAGATGAATCTACAGCTGCGCCCGACCTTGAGCGACTTTCTGTCAACCTCATCCAAAATAACGGCTCTGAGCCTTTCCAAATGCGACCAACTGATTTTTTTCGGTTCTTTCCAAGACCTTCCAACAAATTCGGGTAGGTATCATTCTCAAAAGGCCGTCCATGGACCACCAAATACAGGTATCGATTCCATTGAAACGTCCTTTCCGGGAGGAATTCGTCGGATCTCACCGGCCAGAGCTGGAAAAAACTCATTTTTTCCGTCATTTTCTTCAGAATACCTCACTGAAAACGCGTTCCTCTTGCCAGGAAGGGGCACTAACTGGGAGTATAAAGCTTCCTGGCATCCAGAAGGGTCAATTCATTCACCCATCGGAACCCAAATCCGCAAATACCCGTCAGGATCAATGGACCGATAAGGAAAATCTGAAAAAAACGGCTTTTTTCTTCAAAATCTGAATTTTCAGAAGGTTTAGGAAATGAAAAATCGGTCAATTATCTTTTCTGAGATGCTTAGAAGTCTATAATGAGTTCGAAACCTTTAAAAAACGACTATTAACCTCGAAAAACGCTTTTGATTCGTAAAAAATGAGGCACTAAAACCTCAGTGCGACCGCAACGTGTTGAACCATTCTACATGCGGCCGAAAATCCATAATTCATACTATATAATAATATAATTCTAGTCTCAAGTGCGATACCAAAATTGAAGTCTAAAAATTATGTACCAACTACATTCCTAGCTTTAGAATCACTGGGAACAGAAAAAAAACGAAAATGAACACTTTCGAGTCGTTGCAACACCTATAAAAGTTGAACTAAACGAATAACTTCAGAAAATCGGTTATCATTCATCCCGACCAAAAACGACTTGCGCTAGACCCTTTCAACGCTCAGCTTCTAACTAAAACCTCAACGCATCCTCAAGCCATTCTAATTAGAAACGGCAGAGTGGTCACTAGAGGGGTTGCGGAAACAAGTCCTTATGAGGGACAAAAGGGAGGTCTCTATAAGTGTTTGAGATGCCTCCCATGAGCCCCTGAAACATGAGTGGTCCCTATAGGGGTCTCTTGATTCTTTTTTTATGATTTTTGAGAAACTTAGGAGCTTCAGAGTGGTCCCTATAGAGGTTACGGGAGAAACAGCCCATATAAAAGACAAAAAAGTGGTCCCTACAGGGGTTATTTTTAGTTGGCCTCTATAGGGGTTCAAGTTTTGCCCCCCTAAAGTTCGAGTGATCCCCAGAGAGGTTAGAGAAAAGAACAGGCCCTTCAGGGGCAAAAAATTGGTCCCTATAGGGTTCTTTTGATTTTGTGACCTATTTAAGAGTCAAAAAGATACACTTGATCGCTTAAACCTCAGTTAAAGGGATCACGTTACAAATAAAGCTACCCCTATAGGGACCACTCTGGAGTTCTTAAGTAAAAAGACGTATAGGTATCACTATCATGCTTCCCTCAAGCGGCTACTAGCTAAAACCCCTAGAGTGGTCATGGTTTGCAAGCTTTAGAGCCCCTATAGGGGAACCTTCAAGGGGCCCTTTGAAGACCAATCTGGTGCTCCTACATCAAATTCAAAATTTACCGCATAATAATCAACGAGAAGATGTCGTGTGTACCAGGCGAAGGCCTTTTCCAACTTGGCGTCAAGCGTCGGAATCGAACATCTCATGCTGAAAAATGTTATATTCAAAGTTGGAAGTGCGGAAAACGGTTTCAAAATGGCCGCTAAAAGGGTTCTGTTTTGCGGCTTTTATTGAGCCTTTCTTTCTTGGTGGGCTACATACATGGGATGAGCATGACTGGCGACAGCCAAGTCCCCCCTTTACCCGTTTTTTTGTCAAATCCCCCCCTTTTTCAGGTCCCACCGAGACTATCATGTATATTGGGCTAAAAAGCCTCAAAAAGGGTGAAAAAAGGCCGCAAACAGGGTGAAGAAAGAGTGAGGGTGCAAAAAGGGTTCCGTTCTGCGGCCTTTATGGAGCCTTTCTTTCTTGGTGGGCTACATACATGGGATGAGCATGACTGGCGACAGCCAAGTCCCCCCCTTCTCGTTTTTTTCCAAATCCCCCTCCCCCCATTTTTTTCAGGTTCCACCGAGACTATCCCATGTATGGAGGACTTAAAAGCTTCAAAAAGGGTGAAAAAATCTCAAAAATTAATCATTTCTGATTGTATTACTGTAGCACATTTTAATTCTTACACAGTAACTGGTAAAGATTATTGTGATTCTAAAAAAGGGTCCAAAAAAGGTGTAAGAAGGCCGATGAAAGGACGGCGAAAGGAAACCTTTGCCACCAATTAATGGAACAATTAATGGAAACTTTCGGATCCAAAACGGACGCTCAAAGGCCCCGTAAAGGTTCCTTTCATTATCCCAGCTTTCAACTTGAGAATGTATTATAACTATAAAAAAGAAGAAGAAGGAAAAAAACAGGAAACGACGTCTCGATAACGCATGATTCCGCGGGCCGATCATCGATCGCATCAAATAAATTCCTTTTCAAGTAAAATCGAATTGCGTCAATTTCTCGTTCGTTTTCAGCTCGAAAACTGGTTTTTCTTCTTCTCATGTGGTCAGAAAAAATGAAATAAACAAGGGGAGAGCAAAAAGTTTCGAGAAAATTCTTGAAAATGGGGTTTCTTGAGGAGGATTTGAAATTTGAACCACATCTTTTGAGTTTCTTACTGTTTTGAATTTTTGAAAATCTGAAAAGATCAAGACGAAAAGGGCCCCCTTTCTCGTAAGATTCAGCAAACTTACACAAGGCATCAAAAAAAAGCAAAAAATAATCAGTAGATTTATCAATGGAGCGAACTTGTTTTGAGCTACTTTTGGCTAAATTTTAGGGATAAAAAAACTTTAAAAAACCTTGCCAGAATTGATAAGAAAGAGAAAACTGTGCACTCTAAAAAACTGAAAAAAATCGAGAAAATAAAAAATTTAGCAAAAAAAAAACAAATCGTCTATCAATGGAGCACATTTGATGAGAAATGTCTTTTCACAGTGGAGCTATCTTTTTACAAGCCATAAAAAGGTTCTTATTATTTAAAACTTTCGGCAAAATACACAAAAAGAGATAATAAAACTGTGAACTTTTATAAGACAAAAGCGATGAAAAAAATTAAGAAAAATAGAAAACTTAGAAAAAAAAAATCAAATCGTCTATCAATGGAGCACATTTGACACAAATTATCTATTCTCACCATTCAAACTATTCTTTTTTTCAAGCTTTTTCCTTGCAACCTTTCGCCAAAATTTATACTAAAAAGGATTAATTAAAACTTTTATACAAGATCAAAGCATGATGAAAAATAAGCAAAAATATTAAATATGTAGAAAAAAATATTATTTATCAATGGAGCACATTTGATATAAATCGCCCATTTTCAATGAAACTACCCTTTCAAGCCTTCTTGCAAAATTTCGCCAAAATTTACATGAAAAGAGAGGAAAAAATCAAGCCCTTCTACAAGGTGAAATCGAAGTTTAAAATCAGCGAAAAAAAAAAAACTGGAAAAAATCGACTAGTTTATCAATGGAGCACATTTGATAAAAACCGTCTATACTCTGTTAGAATAACGTCTTTCAACTCGGGCCTTGGTAACGCGAACGGGACGCGAATCGGACGTGTCGGGGCATTTCTAGTGACCACTGTAGCAGCTCCAGACCTCTTTAGTGATCCCTAGAATTGGGCAGAAACGTCCGGAGCACTTCCGTTTCGCGTTAACAATGCCCGAGAAGCCAAAAAAAGCATCAGAAAAGATCAATCTCCTTGCAAACGCCAAAACTTATATATGGAGAATGGTAAATTAAGCTTCAAGATATAAACGATGATTAAAAGTCAAATAAAACTATCTTCTATCAAGCCCGAAAATTCCTTCTCCTTGCAAACATTCGCCAAGAAATTTACATAAAAAGCGAGGAGAAAACCGTGCACTTTTCAGACGGGCACAGCCATGACGTTTCAAGGGAGGAGAGGAGAAAACAGTGAAAGTGGTGAAGGTGAAATGGACTTATAAAACCGACGTTGGAGGGGGGGGAGGCCAAAGCCTTCTGTTCCTCGACGGCACCACCAAATAACCTCTAAAACGTTCCTAATCCGATAACCGGCCTCAATCTTGTGAAGGGGGGCGAAAGTTTATATTGAAGGGAAACAAAAAACGCGTTGGGCTTAACCTTAATAAAGTTGAGGGGGGGGGGAGAAGGGGGATCTGGTGGAACGGAAAAAGAAAGGCTTGGATTACTCTTTTTTTATTTTTGGCTGTGGAAAAAAAGGTCCTAGGAAATATATAAAATATTTTGCTGTTAATTTTGACTGGAAAAAGAAGCTCGAATGGAAAAATTATATATAAAATTTATTTTTTTATTCATGGAAGATTCTTATTGACTTCTTCCAGCAGGATATAACGCCAAAAAAAATATAAATATATGGGAAAAAAAGATGAGAAAAAATAGCCGCCAAATTTTAAAACACTAAAAAGCAAATGCGCTCCACTGAGAAATTATTATTTTGTCCCAAATAGAGCTGTGAATCAACCACAATACGATTATACTCTTGCAAGGTTCGAATAATATGATAAAATTGACTTTTTCGACAAATTATCCGTGGAGCGCGAAAACCCCAAAAGTTCAAGGCTATTTTTTCTCACGTTAAAAAAACCTCCAGCAGCCAAACTAAAAACTCGTACTTTCCCCAATTTGTTCAGGCCCTTGAAAACCAAAAAAGGAACGAAAAAAAAAATTAGAAAAGGTAGGTAATTTGCGTGAAAAATCAGGTTTTTGGCGCTCCAACGAGAGTGCAGAACGGTCATCGAATGAGGAGTAAAGGTGTGAGAAAAGACAGATTGTTGTAGATTAAATTTTGAACTGGTTTTCAAGAATAAGAGGTTTTTTTTTACAGCGTCGGAACGCAGTCTGGTACAGAAAAAAGAGCTGATTTTCACAGGAACGAAGGTCAAACTTTGGAAATGATTTCGAGAGTTTTTTTTTTTATTTTGGAAGAGGAAAATAGTTCTGTTGAAGAGCCTGAAGTACAGAAAAAATTCAAAAAAGCCTCTTTTATGATTATTTGGAAAAAAGCGCTTTTTTGGTTTCAAAATCGACAATAAGATCAATTTTTCAGATCAAAATTTGCAATTTTCAGTAGAAAATTACTTTTTTTCCAACTAATCAAACTGCTTTGAACCCTTAAATTGAAAAATACTTTTTTTACAGATACCTTAAGGTGCCTCTTAGAAAAACGGCTGATTAGAAAAAAACCACCTTTTTAAAACAAAAAAATTCAAAAAAATTTAAGATGGCTTTTTTTAAAATTCAATTTCTGAAATTTCCCTTCTGAAAATCGATAAAAAAATCAACTTTTTACAAGCGCCCTAACGGAGACTTTTCGTAAATTAGGCCGATTTGAAATGAAATAAAAATATTTTTTTCGGAAAATCAACCTATAACAACTTGAAAACGGACCCCTCTAGGGGAAAAATCTTTTAAAAATAGCCTTTTTACAGCGTATTAACGGAGCCTCGTCCCAAAAATCCATTGAAAATTAGGTAAATTGAAGTTAGAAAACCAAAATAAATTTTTCGAAAAAGTCAACCCATATTAACTTAAAAAGGACCTTTCTAGTGAAAAATCTTCAAAAATAGCCTTTTTACAGGGTTTTTAACGGAGCCTCGTCCCCAAAAATCCATTGAAAATTAGGCAAATAAAAAAATTAGAGGACCCTATTAAATTTTTTTTTCGAAAAAGTCAACCCATATTAACTTAAAAAGGACCTTTCTAGTGAAAAATCTTCAAAAATAGCCTTTTTACAGCGTATTAACGGAGCCTCGTCCCCAAAATCCATTGAAAATTAGGCAAATAAAAATTAGAGGACCCTATTAAATTTTTTTTTCGAAAAATCAACCGATAACAACTTGGAAACACACCCTCCTAGTGAAAAATCTACAAAAATAGCCATTTTATATCGTATCAACGGAGCCTCGTCCCCAAAATCCATTGAAAATCAGGCATATTAAAGTTAGAAAACCAAAATAAATTTTTTTTTCGAAAAAGTCAACCCATATTAACTTAAAAAGGACCTTTCTAGTGAAAAATCTTCAAAAATAGCCTTTTTACAGCGTATTAACGGAGCCTCGTCCCAAAAAAACGCCCCCCCCGAGACCAAATCAAAAACTGAATCCAAAGAACACGAAGACACGAAGGTCGCCATTTTTTCTCTGTCCAAAATCCATTTCAAATGGAAAAAGATTTTAGTAGAAACATTCAGAAAGAGCTAAGTCAAGGTCGTTAGCCGCCGTGTGTGGTTTAGAGGCACTTAACTGGGGAGGGACCTCTTCTTTTTTTTTCCTTTTGCAAAAATTGGGGCGTTTGACGAATTTGCAGTGAGTTTGTACAAGGAAATCATCTTGAACTTGTGTAATAAAGGAGATTTTTGGAGGAATCATGAACATATTTTGAAAAATCGAAAAGATTCTGGATTATTCAAAGCGATTTTTTGAAAAATTACTTTCAAAATCACATGTTTAAAGCGAAAAAAAAAGGAGCCACAAAAAAAAGTCGATTTTCGAAGCTTCAACTCGTTTTAAAAACTTAAAAATAATTTTCAAGCCTAAAATCTGAGCCTTCACATGAAAAATGTACACCAAAAAGACCCCTAAAATTTAAAATTTCAAAACTGAAAACTTTAAAAAAAATATTTTTCTTCGCTATGTGACTTTTTAGATAAAAAGAACAGAAATTTGAAACTCCTACCAGAAAATTAGCTTCGAAACAACTTTTTTAAAGATTAAAAATTCATTTTCACTCAAGGACGCCAGAGTGGTCCTTATAGGGGTTAGGAGAAAAAGCCCCTATAGGGGTAATTTCATTTTTTTTAAATTCAAATATTGGAATTGAAAGATTGAAAAAAAACTTCTTCTCATGGAGTTAACAAAAATAAACGATTGGCATATCCCCTAGAGTGGACACTAACTAAAAATCCCTATAGGGGCCAGTTTTGCAAGCTTCAGTCGCCCCTATAGGGATCACTATGCATTTTTTTGAAGTAAGTTAACTTCAAAAATAATACTTCTTTCGATCAATAAAAAAATCTTAAAACACGAAAATTCTGATTCAAAAATCAACTAAAAAGTAGTCAATCCACAAAAACTCTAAAAATCAATAAATTCTCAAATTTTCTAGATGCGCGAAAAATTCGACGCAATGGGAGTGGAACTTGGGCGGTATCAATCGGGTTTTCATCTTTTTTTTTTCTTTTTCGCGCCATCTAATGATGATAAAGTCGTCACCGGCGGCAGGAAACGGGTCAAAATTGGATAGAAAGAATATAAAAAAATATCATAAAATAATATTTTCTTTTGAAAAACCACTGAAATCAACCAGAAAAAAAGTGTCGAAAAACACAAATTTCTAAAAGCTTTTATTTTTTTCTCAGCATCAATTAAATCCATACACTTCGAAGACTACGTTTGTTGTGGAATTTAATTTTTGAGCGTTAGAAAAATGAAAAATAGAAATTAAATATTAAAGAAAACCTTTTTTTTGAAGGATAAGGTCACATTTTCCAAGAGAAACTTCTCAAAATTTGAAAAAAAAGTGAGAAAAGAAGAAAAAATTCCTAGAGGACTCCATCGAAGTTCATACAGTTGAATATTCGTACAGAAAGGAGAAAAAACCGGACGTAAAAAAATTTTTTTCTGAACAATTTCAGGGAAGGTCCGTAATCTTTCATAAAATTTAAGCTCCGAAATCCAACCCAAAACCTTCCAAGAAACACTAAAAACCTATCAAAATTAATCAAAAATCGATAAAATCTACTAAAAAATGCCCTCTTTACGATAATACCGACAAAAATTTCTTGAAGGCGTGGCCTCAAATGGTCAGGGGGAACACCCAATGGGAAAGTTTGTGAACCTTCAAAAAAAAGTCTCAAAACCTTCGAAATCCGACCCAAAAGCAAAAAAAAAGTCAAGCTCCGAAACTCGACCCAAAACCTTCCAAAAAACACTAAAAACCCATAAAAATCGATGACAAATCAATAAAATCTACAAAAAATTGCACGCTTTACGACAAAAATTTCTTGAAGGCGTGGCCTCAAATGATCAAAAAGGGGGGATCATACTCAATGAAAAGGTCATTCAGAAAAAAAAAAATTCAAGCTCCGAAATTCGACCCAAAATCTTCCAAAAAGCACTAAAAACCTATCAAAATTAATCACGAATCGATAAAATCTACTAAAAATTGCCCTCTTTACGATAAAACCGACAAAAATGCTTAAAGGCGTGGCCTCAAATGATCAAAAAAGGGGGGGAGGAAAAACGTGATTTCGGTGGGCCGAAAAAGAGATTAGCGGCCAGAATATAATCATTCAAGTGCTTCGCCGAAAAAATATATGGATGGCTTGGGGGGGATCGAGTTTTTCTTCCTTTCTTCCGTGGCATCCGCGAATGTCGCCAGGGGAAATCGGACTAATTTGCTTGGAAAGTGCGGCGACAGAACTCACAGGGGAGGTCGGAATTTTCTGAAAAATGGCCAGAATACTTCTTGAAGTGCCAGAAAAAGATTCTGAAAGTCTCAACCTGTACGACTTCCTGGTTTTCGAGAAATAAGGTATCAAATCAGAAATAGCCTGTTTTGATGAATTTTGAAGGTTTCTTTGACGTTCAAGTGTATTTTTTTCAGAAACTAGGAAGTTGTGCAGGTTGATACTTTCAGAACCGTCTTCTGGTAAATCCAGGAGCATTTTGGCCGAATCCGGAAGAATTCCAACAGCAAAGTAAGATGACCTCCCTTGTAAGCGAAATTTAAAAAAATTATTGTGCTTGGAATTGCGGCGACAGTATTCAAGTACACAGCAAAAAAAAAATTTGGGTTTTTTTTGTTTTAAAGTTCTTATAAGACTTCGAAAATGGAGATAATTTCGATCAGTATATGACATTTTGAAGAATTCGACACTTATTATATACCAGAAACGGCTAAATATTTTCGATTTCTCAGTTTTCGGAGAAAAAATCGAAAAAACCAACTGAAAATCCGCAAAATGAACCGTTTTGGAATTTATTTTGGTTGGAACAGTACTCAAGTACACAGAAAAAAGAAGAAAAATCCGGTTTTTTGAGCTTTTGGACGAAAAAAAGTTAGAAAATTCCCGATTTCTGTTTTTTTTTTCCTGAAAAAATGGCCCATCAGGGTCATTGAAGAACTGTTGAACAGTGTATTCTGAAATTACAAACCCTTTTTTCTTTAAAAGGAGACATTTTCAAGTTGAAATTTTTATCTTCTTTTGATATATCAAGGCGTACTCTGGCCCATTCAAAGAAATTTTTCAGGAAAAAGAAAAATTTCCTCCCTTGTAAAGGCTTTGGCTATAGGAAATGGAAGCCTTTCAAAAAGTTCTAATCTTCCGATTTTTATTGAAGGATCCGCTTTAAAATTGAAACAAAAAAGGAAAGAGCTTCATTTTTAAACATTTTTAAAAGCGAGAAAGCTTGCAAAATCTTTGAAAAGTATTAAATTTGAAGTTCCAATATAAAATCTTCTGAAATAAATTTCTCTGAAATTATTTTTTTCCTTAGGAAAAGGGATTACTAGAATATCAATCAGTCATGAAATTTTCACCCCTAAATTTAAGAATATTCGAACTATATTAAATTTACTAAAGTTATACTAAACTTCAATTAGAGTGTAATAAAACCATGAACGGAAAAAAGTTTCATCCAGAGAAAAAGGCCATCCAAAACTAGTAGCCAAACAGCGAAATTTTTCGGGTAATTGCACTACGGGCTGTGTGAGTGTTTTTTTGTTCCAACGATTTCGCTTAGAACGCCACTTTTCAACTTTGAAAAGTATCAGAAATTTTTTTTGGTGAATAATATAAAAAAATTACCATTATTTCAGAAAAACGCCTTCAAAATTATCGAGAAGCAAAGGCACCTGAAAGATAAAAAAATTACATTATATATATATGAAAAAAACGTCAAATCGAAATGAATTACGTATAGAAAAAATAAAAAAAAACTTCATTTCTAGTTCAAAAATGATGCCTCTACCAACGCCTACCTCGTCTAAAGATTCAGTAAATCTTCAAATCAATAAAAAATTAACAAAATGAAACAAAACTATGTTAAATTTGGAAAAGTTTTCAAAAATAGGCGTAAACTATTCCCTGATGAGTATTGTCCGCAAACACAAGGGAATACACAATTTTTCCTACAGTAACTCGAAAAATTCCTAAAAACGATTTGCCGACAATCAACGGCAAGTAACATGAAAAAAATCGTTTTAATTTTCAAATCTCAAAGGTACCTCCAACCCCGACTCATATAAGCCAACAAGGACCATCACCCAATCCGGAAAACAAGTTTTTTAAGCCCTTGAAATTAAAAAATGTGTGACATCCATTCAGCAATGCCGACAAGAACGTGATACCGAGTAGAGAGGGAGGCAAAAAAAGGTTTTATTTTATGAAATTTCAAAAAGAATGAAATTATTTTAAGCCTTGTTACTGCAGTACCGAATCGCATGAAGAATGGGTTTGAAAATGATTTTTTTTTTGATAATATTTTTTTAGCTTCTTGGGTTTTCGTTTTCGAGGCCGGCAAGGACGATATTTTTCTTCGAGCCAGATGCCGATAACAGCGATGAAGTCAAATTCTTACATATTAGAGCAAAGGTGAGATGTAAAATGATTTGATTTTTTGAGATTACATCAGCAAAAAAAATAACTTCCAAATTTCGAGAAAAAGCTATAAATAGGAAACTGAGCGATTTTATCGAGATTTTTTGATAGGATTTTGTTCAAATTATATTCCCGAAAAGGTAAAAAAAAATTCATTTTATGCGCTGCCAATTTATTATCTTTTAATCAGAACCTCCTGCGAAAAATTTTAGTGGCCACTATAGGGTTTTGACGTTTAGTGGACACTATAGCAGTCAAATTAGTGGCCACTATAGAGGTCTAAGTGCTCCCTCCTAGACCACTAAAAAAATTTTTAGTGGCCACTTTAGGGGTCAATGGATCAACATAACTGGTCCAATCTGTTTTTTTTAAAGTTATCAGAGATACTGGAAGAAATACTGGATGAAAAACTACTTTAGTGGTCCCTAAATAGAGAACCTCGGTGGCCACTCAAACGGAAAATAGTGGTCACTATAGAGGCGGGTTTAGTGGCCACTTTAGTGTCCTCTCCAAGTAGTCCTTGGCGAGCCTCTATAGCGGCCGCTAAACATTTTCCCAGATCATTTAAAATTTATGTTGGGCGCTGTCAACTTTTAAAAGTTCTGAATTTTATTTTTTACTGAAACCTTAATTGGAAATTGTAAAACGATTAAATATATTACGGTAGATGTATTGAAACTTTCCATTTTCAGAAAGAAAATTTTTAAAAAATCCATTTTGAAAAAAAGAAAACTTCTTTCCACTGATTTTTTATTAATCCATGACTTTTCAGTGTTGGCTGCTTATTTTTTTCTTCACTGGCGTTTTTATAGCTGTGATAAAGCATTATTCATATGGACTTCTGGAGTGAGTCTTGAAATACTGCGAAAAAGGTACAAATTATGAAAAATTCAGAAGTTTCAAAGGGAAATGGAAGCATGTGGAAGTCTTCATTTTAGTGATGGTAAATTAATTTTTCAAAAAAATTATGTTTAAAGGCACTTTAAAATTTTAAAAAATGATTCAAATTTCAGTTCTGTGAACTTATGGTCCTCTTGTTAGGATATTTCAACAGAGTTCCAAGATTTTTCGGCTCTCTTGTCAAAATTCAGGTTTTTCATCAATTTTTGAAAAAATAAATAAAACTTTCAGCTTTTCATTCTCGTCGTAGTGACTTTCCTACACGTTGTCGACCTATGGTATTCATTTTACAAAAAGATTATAACCGTAAGTTTTTTAATTTCCAATAATTTCATTCCTTTCAGAAAAAAACTGGGCGCTCCACTTCTTTCCCTAATTGTTTTTTGGACATTTTTTGATCCGTTATTCTGTATTTCCATCCTCTTTATTATGCATCGGTTATCACGGGCTTGATTTTTCGAATAAATAAATTTATTGGAAGCGAAAAATATCACAAAAGAGCAAAAAAACGTGAAAAATTGTCATTTTCTATGTAAATCAGCGTGTTTTAAGGTTTGGTTCTAATCTATATTTCATATTTCAGCTTGCAAAAAAATCTGTATTTATAATTCGAAAAAAATAAAAAGAGATTTTTTTTCCTGAAAATAAATAGTTATCGAATAAGAAAAAGCGACTAAATTTCAAAAAAATATGAAGAAAATGTGTTAAATCACAAAATATATTGAAAAAAATGAAAATTTTATCCAATCTGAACCACGATAAACATGAAAAAAAAGTCGAAATCTGTCCGAAAATCTTGTCCGGGATATTTGAAGTATTTTTTTAACGCTATTTGATAACAAAAAAAGCCGATTCTGATGCAAGATCATGAAAGACTTCAAACATCCCTGTAAACAATTAAAATAGACCTAAATAATATAAAAAAATTAAAAAAATTAAAACAAAAAAATAATTTTGGGTTTTTTGCGAAAAAAAGTCGTGCGTTAAAATGCGTTTTTGTGTGCACACACCGACAAAGATTCACATGCGTGTTCAGTGGAAAATTCCGAAAAAAAAAACCTTGCAAATTTCTTTGAAGTTTTAGTTATTATCAGTGTATAATGACCACTTTCCTCAAACAGTTGTAAAAAAAATGCAAAACGAAAAGAAACACCAAAAAAAAAGAATTTCAGCCCGAAATGTTAGAAGATCAGCCAATTTTATCGGATTCACATTATTCTTTAGTTCAGCCACACGTCGAAATAAGTTAGTTTGATTCAAAATACTAGTTTTACACAATTTTGAATTTGCAGTCTACATATCAGTGGTCCTTTCTGGATTTCTTGTCTATATTTTCACGTCAATCGTCGCACTTTCATATTTAGCATTCTACTATGGCGATGAGGTGGTTTTGAAGAGAATTTCAAGATCCAATTTTTGATTTCAGAATGAAGAAGACAAGGAAACAATTCTGGCAGAAAATTTGGAAAATCTCGAAATTATAGAATCCCCGGAAAAAGTGAGACATGAATCAGAAATAAATAACGAACCGGAAGTCACTCCGAGAAGCGAACATGATTGGACTTGAAATAAATTTTTGTTTTTTTCGTTGCAGAAAGATTATGGAAAGTTGAATTTCCAAGTAAAATGGCTGTTCCACTCACAATAAACTCTTATTAAATCCAGATAACTGGTAAAAAACGACGTCAAACGAGAAAATTCAGTTATTCTTATGCAATGCGCCACGACATGCATTCCACATCGAATATTTCTGTTAGTTATAAATCTTTTTTTTGATTTCTAGATAAATCATTCAGAAATCATTAGACGATTGTGAAACTGGGTACGGTACAGAAAGTCAGCAAAGTTCTCGGTGAGAAGATTTTCCAATTTCCTTCCTTCTGACCTGTCTGCGACCTTTTTTCTCTAACCGGCGAGGTCATAGAAACAAGGAAATAGTGAAGGAAATAAGAGAAATCAGACTGCTTCAAGAAGGGATGACTAGAGTATAGTTCCAATGTCGCGTTTAAAGTACTTTCAAATAAAAAAATGAAAATTTTCTGGTTAAAAGTGACGTCAGATTTGACTGAATGTCGTTCCATGTAGTGACTCGCCAAAAATCTAGCCGTCAGAGAGTGAAAAAGACAATTGAATTTTGGAGACTTAGAGATGATTTTGAAGTTTGCGTGATCACTTTGAACACGGCACCATAGACGGTTCAATAAAAAGCTTACGGGAAAAAAAATCGATAAAGTGTGATGAGGGATAACCCGGGCTAGCACGGGCGCTACGGACAGGCCCGCTGAGAGCCCGTGTGAGCCCGGGTCAACCCTCAATACCCTTTATTGATTTTTTTTTTTCGGCATTTTTCAGCACGGCTGAGGTATCGTTTCACCCCATTTGGGTCTCAGATTTTCGAAATGAAGGCAGCCGGGTCACATGCCCCGCCTCGCACCCGTTGTAGTCCGAGACTAAAATAGCTTCATTGGAAACGGGCACACCCGTTGATACCCCGGACCAGCATAAGAGAAGCCTATTCAAATTTTCAGTGTACCCGGGTTCAACACGGGCACACCCGTTTAGACACCGGACCAGCATGAGAAAGACCTACTCCCACTTTTCTAAACGCAGCCGGGTCACCTGTCCCGCCTTACACCCTTTGTGGCCCGAATAAGACTAAAATAGTTTCAGTGAACACGGGTTCAAAACGGGCACACCCGTTAGGGCCAACATAAGAGAGTTTTACTTCCAATTTTCAGTGAAAACGGGCTCATTACGGGCGACCCGTTTAGACACCGGGCTAGCGTGAGAAAGACCTACTCCCACTCCCGCCTTGCACCCGTTGTAACCCAAATAAGACTAAAATAGCTTCAGTTAACACGGGCACACCCGTTGAGACCCCGGCATAAGAGAGGCCTACTTCAAATTTTCAGTGAACACGGGTTCAACACGGGCACACCCGTTGAGATCCCGGGTCAGCGTGAGAAAGACCTACTCCCACTTTTCAGGGAGACACGTGCCACAGGCGGAATGAACACCTCGCCCAACGATCTCCAGGAAACGGAGGGAGTTTTGCCGAGAACCTTCACGCCGACCCAAACGCCAACGGATGAAAAAAGTCGAGAGCCTCTGATCAAGCTGGACGAGGTCGACTACGAGATGGAAGTCTTCCCCTGCCGCACCATCGGGGTCAGCTTTGTAGAAAAAAAAAACTAGTGGTCCGAATTAAAGATCAGAGTTTGAAGATCAAAGATCAGATCACTGGGAAATTTCCGACAAATCCTTTTCCTCCGATTTTTTTTTCATAATTTCTACGTCTTTTCTGCTCATTTGATCATCACTGGAAAAATCGCCGTCTTTATTTTAATATCACAATTTCAGTTCTGGCTCAAGGCTTTGACCGTCCTTGGCTTTGTCATTTTCGTTGGCAAGCTTTTGAAAGGCATATATGATACCAGGTGAACCGGACGCTTTAAGATTCCAGATTTTCTTGAAAAAAAAAACCCTTAAATTTCAAACAAAATGAGTAAATTTTCGATTTTCTTCCAAAATTTTTCTGACAAT
Source organism: Caenorhabditis auriculariae (assembly GCA_904845305.1). Taxonomy (NCBI): domain Eukaryota; kingdom Metazoa; phylum Nematoda; class Chromadorea; order Rhabditida; family Rhabditidae; genus Caenorhabditis; species Caenorhabditis auriculariae. The sequence continues at coordinate 316,965 of CAJGYM010000077.1, forward strand.
AGGAAAAGTAGTATATAGCGCATCAATTTCCGTTCAAGGCAGCTTTATTTTTTTTATTATGGTCCGTTTTCCGCGACTTGAATGGGCGGCACTTCTCTGCGCCCTCCCTATCTCTCGACGTCTCTCTCATGTTTACGTGTTATTTCCATGTTTCTCTGACCTCGTCGGTGAGAGAACAGGGAGACCCAGACACGCAAAAACTATCAAGTCGCGGCAAACGGACTATATTTGAGAGAAAATGATACGTTTTACATTTTCTGATTACAACCAGGATCGCTCAAGGCGCCGCGGTAGCGCTGCGGTTCAAGCTATAACTTCTTAATTTTACGGCTAGCTTGGGACGATGAAGGGGTGTGGCTTGTCTGCGCTCTCCACCAACCAGACAATCTCTCGTTTTTTATCGTGTCACGACCCGTTTTTCGAAAGTTCAAGCCATATTTGTATCAGCTATATAGTCTGTTCAGATTTTGAACGTCAAGTCATCGCTCAAGCTCCACCCCTAATGGTGCGATAAACCAACCAGAGAGCGAGCCATCCACACAGTGTTTCTGGATGACGTCATTGCACTTGACATTAAAAATCTGAACAGACTCTATTCCCCAAGTGTCCTCAAACAACCTCTGAAACCTGGAAAATTCTAAACTTAAGGGGAGGACAAAGCGATCTCGCCACGAGATGGTACATGATGGCCTTGTACGACGGGATCATGGTCTTCGCATTCATCGTCGTCTATTTATTGCGCAAAAAGCTTATCTTCAAAGTGCTGACTATTATCACGGTGCTTTTCATTTTCAAAGTTTGCTAATAGTGATAGTTTTGACGTAATATTGCCCAGTTGAGTTTTTCGAAGTACTCAGGAACTCCAGATATGTATGGGGTAACCGTAGGGACCCTTGGAAGCCTTTCAAAGACTTCAAGACCCTATAGGGACCCGTTAACGAAGACTTGAAGACCCTATAGGGACCCCTTAAGCTTTAGGGATCTAGGGATGAGACCGTGAGCCTCTCTAGGAACCATCTAAAACTCAACCCTATAATTGGCTATTTTTCTTCTTGCCCCTTCAGTGACCACTCTGGCGTTCCTAAGTGAAATATAGTCTGTTAACATTTTTAATGTCAAGTGCAATGACGTCATTCAAAAACACTCTGTGGATGGCTCGCTTTCTGATTGGTTTATCGCACCATAAGGGGCGGAGCTTGAGCGACGACTTGACATTCAAAATCTGAACAGACCATAGCACAAAAACTCTGTATTCTTTTTCGATTTTGAATTGGCGCCAAAAAGTACTGTGTACAGAAAGTAGCTTACCGTAAACCACTTTTTCTGAAAATCCCATTCTTTCACTTTTCGACCTTCAAAAGCTTCGGTAATGGTTAATTTCACAATAAGAATTAGGAGAAAGTTAAAAACGGAAAGGTCCATGAATTTTGTCCATAGAGCAAACTTGCTGTAACATGCAGATTTGACAAAGAATAACTTTGAATTGATTTTCCCTTTAAAGCTTGTCGACGCCCTTTTTTTGACCCTTTTGATAGTGACTCTTGTGATGGCCTACATCCGGACCCATGACAACGATGATTTGTTGGAGTTTCGTGAGTGTTTTTTTGGTCGCATTGAGAATAGCTTAACATACTTTCCAGAATGGCTAGTCCTCGTTCTGATTTTCTCGTTTTTCCTCCGAGTAATCCGAGAGTACTGGCTTTTGTACTACATGTGGAAGGTGGCCTTCTCAAAGTCCTGAATCTCTCCATTTTCCTGATGTTTTTTTTTGTAAATAAAAGCTGTCAAGTTTGTTTTTGGCTTCAAAACAAAACACTGTCCATAGAAAAAAGAAAGCGTGTCGTTTGGAAAAAAAATAAGAAGAAGGGGAATCAATCGTCCTGCTTGGAGCCTTTGATAATAAGTGTTCAGATACTCGGGAAACCAGTTGCAAGAGCTATGAATCTCGGTACGGACTAGTTTGTATACGAAATTCGTATTACGAAGGGAAGTTCACAGTTTGCAACCAAAACTAGGCTGAGTTGCATCGTACCAGAGGGTCATTTGCAGCTAGGTAGGCATTTTCAGCTAAACCAGGGCCTTGCAAGTGAATTGCAAGTCAGCTGCAAACAGGTTGCAGGGGACTTTAAACGGACTCGTTGGACCTTTTTCGAGTCGCAAACAAGTTGCTTGCAGATTTCGCGTGTGACTTGCAACTGTTTTGCAACTGCAACTTTTCTGTTTTTGCAACTTGCTAAGTAGTCACTTACAGCAGCTGCAAACAGGTTGCAGGGGACTTTAAACGGACTCGTTGGACCTTTTTCGAGTCGCAAACAAGTTGCTTGCAGATTTCGCGTGTGACTTGCAACTGTTTTGCAACTGCAACTTTTCTGTTTTTGCAACTTGCTAAGTAGTCACTTACAGCAGCTGCAAACTAGTATGTTTTCAGTTGAAAAGCTCTTGCAACTGGTTACCCGAGTAGGATGTTCTGGGCGTTCCCAGTCAGCAGTTCGAAATTTCTATCGCTCGGACTTATGACAATCTTGGCTAGCTCTTTCTTCACGTCAACCCGTGAAGATGATGAAGTGATAGAGTCCGAAGAAGAAAGGCTGCTGCTGTCTTTTCTAGTTAAGGTTGAGATCGGAGAAGCGCGATAGTCGATTCATCCTGACTTGAAGGGCGAGGAGGGCGGAGAAGTGAGCGGGACGCGTAGCGTGTGCGTACGCGGTTCTTCGCACGGGTTCGATTCTAGCGCCATTTTTTTTTTCTTTAGCGGGTGCTGATAACATCTGCAATTATGGCTGTATAGAGGCCCTTATTTTTGGATTGTATGTTGTTCTGTACAACTATCTATTCAAACTAAAAACCTGCATGTGCCAAGTCTCAAGACAAAAACAGACCATGAGTTTAGTCAACAAGATTCTCCAAGGTTTTTCAATGACTCAGGTCTTATCGGAGGCATCGTAGACCTTAAGACTAAACATTTGGTGAATAACGCATTTTCGGGTAGCTAATTTTCAGGTAGCTGAAGGTAACGGGTAGAACAACAAATGGTAAGGCGAAATGAACTGGTAAATGTCCAAAAACGATTAAAAACTGCAGAAAATCAGGTTGGGCAAAAAAGGGCGGTAGTTATACATTTGTGTAACAAAAAGTATGAAAAAATTCTACCGTGACGTGAGAAAGAAGAGAGTGGACAGAAAAACAGTATAAAAAAATAAACTTCGACTCGAACTTAGTTGAACCGCTGTTACTGGTGGAATATGAAATCGACGAGGTCAACATGAGTTGGGACGTCGATAGGTGGTCATTGCACACTTCGACATCACCGCCAAGAGGTCGAAATCGAAATGGGTCAGTTCTGAGGCACCCGACGGCTCCACTTTCGGCTCCAACTTCGGCTCCCGGCTGGCTCGGAACAACAACGGACGGGACGAAGGATGGTAACTTTACTCTGCTTCTGGAAATCTCCGGAAGTTGGCCTGGATACTCCTGTACCAGATGAAAATCCGGAAATTCTCAACTTTCAAAACTTTCTAGCTCTAGAAGTAATCCCTCAAAGACAAAGGCGGCATATTTTTGTGGTTTTTCGACTTTGAGGGATCTTTCTCTGAATTTAGAAAGTTTCTCAGGTTGAGACTTCAAGGACCTTAGTCTGGTACATTTCGTACAGTCCTGGCCAAGTTTTAGGTGAATTCAAGTCCAAGCAGAGTAAAAATGACTATCCTTGTCAGTGAAATTTGCGAAGCCTCCCCATGCGCCTATAAAATAGCTTCGGTGCTCGAATCAGGTTACTATTAAAGGGGCATGGGGCGGCTCCGCGAGTTTCTTTCGCCACGAACGATAAGATTTTTCGTTTCAAGCCAGCCGCGAATCGACTGTATGAAGTAATACCAAGAAAACTTCAAACCTCTAAAATAAAATGTAATCTTCGAAATTTCAGCATGGATATGGTTTGGTACCAAGCCTATCGCCCTCATTCTTATCTTTCTGGCCTGGCCATCTCAAAGCTCTGCTCAAGGTATATTTCCATTTCCCCAACTATTTATTTATAAACTTTTACTTCGGCAAGTAGTCTCTAGTCATCTACTAAAGACTCCAAACGGGTCAAAGATTTCTTTGAAAGGGCTGATAGGTCACAGTAGCAGTGGGACTTTTTTTAAACGAAATCCGCGTCGCGATCGCAACAAGTTGCGCTCATACTTTTTTTTTGAGTCGGGATATTTAGTTTCAACAAATTTTCAAATTTCAATCTAATGGTAACCTTTTCAGACCAATGCTGTAAGAAAATGATTCTGAGCTACCCGTCCGGCGACGCCATTCCTCCCGAGTGCTCGAAAAACGTGAAGTGCACGGAAGCACCTGTTATGATTGAAGATACCGATTCTCAAGCAACTGCCGTTGGTAATTTCCTAAGTTCGGCTACAAAGATCGGAACTCTTTCTGTCATCAACAACAAAGACAAAATGATGGCGCTTTCTCAAGTGACCGCCTTAATTCATAAGGGACCTGGTTCGTTTTTCCGCTTTTCTCATTCTCATTCTCTTTTCAATTTTATTTTCCCTTGTTCAACTTCTTTCATTTACAGGCCCAGCCGTATTCTTGGATAATGCAAAACTCGAGGATAACTCGTTTAAAAAGTTGAAAACGCTGACAGTCGAGAACCTCCAGCCTTACTGCAACGGCGCCAAACTCATCGACATCCAAGGCCCGCTCGATGCCACTGTAAAAAAACGGCTGGACAAGATCTTGAACGAAGTAATTCATCTCGAAAAATGGTTGAACTTGAACTAAAGTTGAACTAATAACCCTTGGAAGTCTCGAAAAATACGCAATTGGCCAATTTTTCCTTACTTTCAAGCAAATTAATAGAAAATTTTCAATCTGAAATCATCCTATCAATTTTCATACTATTAATTAAAACAAACTTCTTACAGACGCTGGCCCCTTGCAAGAGCCTCAAGGACACAGGAAGTTCGGGCGGTTCAGCTTCTTCAAGCTCTCCATGCTCCTCGAGCTCTGCGGGCCAAAATAATCATTTGATTACTTGCCCATCTTGCCCATCTTGCAGTCAAATGCTTGTCGACGCCGATTTCAATGCGTGTTCGCCGATAAGTAATCTTTCTGAAAATTTTATTGCTTGACAACCTTCTATAAAGTGAATTCAGAAGACGTAGGGTCATTAAAAATGAGATTGGAGAGATTTTTGTTGCCTTTAAAAAATTCTCTTTGAGATGAACATCAAGCTTGGGTCATGTTTCGGTGAACGAACAGAGAGACAGGAAAAGTTGAAACTTTAAAAATCAAACACCCCGCAATTTTCTGAGCATTTCTAATAATCACTTAAGGGGCTAAAGTGATAACTAGGAATTGCGCTACCCAGCTCGGACATTGGTAACGCCAAACGGACGTGCTCCGGACGTTTCTGGGCAATTCTAAGGATCACTTAAGAGCGCTGAGGCCACTAAAGTAGTCCCTAGAAATGCCCCTACACTTCCGATTCGCGTCCCGTTCGCGTTACCAAGGTCCGAGAGGTTAGAACGTTTCGTCGTTAGAGCAAATTCGCTGCAAAATGCCTCTTTGCGGTCCCAAACTATTTTTCTCTAATATTTTTGGAATGTCCGCATTTCCTTGTTTCTTTTTGGATTGACTGCAAACATGTATAAACAGGCCTATTTGAAAAATAATGGCCTTTGTAAGGCCAAAAATCTATTAAAGGTCCCAATCTAAGAAATACTATTTTTCTTGCTCATCTTCTTCGATAAGACGATCAAGTATAATAACTACTTTGCAGAAAAATATATGGCGATCGGCGTCATAATCGCACTCTTTGTGTTACTGGTTGCGATGGCGTTTTATGCGTTCATTATGAGAGTTCCGAACAGTTGGCAGCAGGCTGCAGCCCGCCAGGAGCCAAGTTCGATGAATGAGAAGCCTACCGAACCCTTTTCGAGGACGGCTGCTGGCCTGGAACATGTCGCCGAGCCGTTCAAAGAAAATGGGCCGAACGCTCCGACTTCCTTCATTTTTTCTTGAGTGTCGAATAAATGGGACAATCCAAATTTGGCTATGTGAACCATGTAAAGAAAAGGACGAAAAAATCTTTAATGAAAAAGAAAATTGGGTTGTGGCGAAGGGGAAAAAAAATAGAAAATGGGATGGAGCTGCTCAGATTCTGAAGATCGCTTTAAGAGTTGAACGAAAGAGTTTTCCGAAAAAAGATGATCCAAAAAATAGTGAAATAATAGCCAAAATTAGAACAGAAATTTTGCCCTTTTGGTCTTTCTTCTTGCTTTTCTATTGAATCCAACGATTTTAGCGGTTCAGTTTTCAAATTAAAATAAGTTACAGTATAGTATAGAACCCCAAGGTTTGTGAAAAAATGTATTTTTTTCATAAAAAAAAATCATCTTTTGACCTAAGAAGGACTTTGAGCTACATCACTTCCTCGGGTTCCGTAAGTAACGGATGAGGGAAAAGAACTAACGGCTTCAGTCTGTTACTGGAAACCTCAACTGGTCTTTCTCAGGTTGACAAATTTCTTTGTTCTTTCCTGATTCGTTCCCGAGGACCCTGATCTCGACGAAATTTACTTAGTAGTTCCAGAATTGGTCCTATTTGGGATCAACAATTTCTTGTTGCTCTGGTCCGGCTAGTGACTCTGACTGTCAGTGAGACCCCGGACCCTGGTTCCTTCACGGATCTACTTTCTCTTAATTTACAGATATCTGTCTCCGTTGGTTTAAGCGCGGTCCCCGTGGGTTGTTTAGCACACGGCCTCAGACCTCGGTTCAAAGTTGGATCCGATTTTTGGTTCGAAACAGGTGTACGAGATCTCCTGGTTCTCACCAGGATCCTGTCTAACTCCGACAGGACCCCGACTGATCTGATGATCAGTCGCGTCGACCGAAGAGCTTTGAACAGCTGGGAATGAGTCTCATTACGCAAAGCTCGTGAGATCGGCTCACGCGATCTGATAGATACGTATACGCCGAATTTAAAGTTCAGACTATAAGGGCAAACAGCCATAAGCTCGTTTCGTAGTATTGGAATATAAGGACTGTCACTAGAACAACCGTAACAACGCAAAAAAAAAAAACAAATTGTGTAGTCTTTTATAGAAGATAGAAAGCCGGTCCAAAAAGGGAAAAAGATTCAGTCGTCCTGCCGAGCCTCTTCGACAAGTGTTCCAATGAGATGTTCTCGAGAAAATCGCCACAGAAAACCTTCCAGAAACCCTTTGGTGTTTATAAGGTAGTGTGATGGAGCAGTAGCGATCGTCGGAACGCTCAAAGCGTCTACTACTCTATCAAAAAAGACTTGACGCGCTACGTGTTTGATCAACGACAGTTTCGGGAACAGACAAACAATTTCCACGATTCAGCAGAGAATCATCTCTGAAGACTGAATAAAAGTGGGAAATATATGAAAACCTTCCATTTTTCTCTAGATTTTTAGATTGAACCAACCTTGTCGTATATTATTTCTTCCACAGGCGAATCGAGAAAGTACCAAAATGGGTCCACAAAGGTATCTCTCAAAATGAATCGTGAAGGCCCCATAATGTGTCCTCGGGCATACCTTTCAGCTATATCTGAGCCATCGCGGAGGTACTCCAGAGTCTCTCTCAAGCCTCTCTCATTTTGCTCAAAAATCTCAGAAGTACCATCGTGAGACTTCAAAGCCTGCGATATATCTCAAAGGGTCTCGCGATACCCTTTCTCGATTCGCCTATGTCTTTTTTTCTACTGTGTCCTCCAGACTACCCCGAAAATGTCCTACTGAGGCTCAGGATTTCGGATTCAGATTGACTTGACTCTTTTTTGATACAGCTTCATCTTCATCGCTCAAGTCAACTCATCCGAAAACGCTGAAACCAACTTTTGAGCTCAAAAATATCAACAAACCTACGAGTACGATCAGAGATCGTACAACCTACGAGTACGATCAGACGATCAGAAAAATATCAACAAACCTACGAGTACGATCAGAGACACGACAAGAAATGACTCTGAAAAAGGGAAATGCTAGTTTTGCATCTTATCTTTTGATCTACAAGGGGTTGTGTTGGACAGGGAAGTGTTCACTAAAGAAGTAGTGTTTTGCACAAAAATCCCTTAAGTGTTCACTTAATTCTCCCAGTGGTCAAGCATTTCTTGGAAGCGACCTAACTTTTTCACGGCATCAAAAAATTGAAATCAGAAACTTATTTCATTTTCTCTTTTTCGCAAAATTGTCTTTCCAAGAACTTGGAACTTTTTTCGAGTTGCAAAAAAATTGTTTTCCTAATCCGGTTCTGATGACAATGTTGCTATTTCGAACGGAAAAATTGCACAGATAAGAATTTTCAGGGAAAAATATAACATGAGAAATACTGAGTAATGAAGGTTTGAAAGAGCTCGCATCTTGTGAAAAAAAATTTCGACGAGATCTGTTGATTTTTATTTTTTTAAAGTTGAGAACTTATAAATTTCTGAAAAAAAGCTTTCAGACATTCTTATAAAAAAATAAGCGCAAAGGTTTTTCTTTTCAGAAGTTCCACTTGACACCAAAAATAAATTAATGAGGGAGAGGAAAGATTTAAAAAAAGTTCAGTAAACGCGCTCCAAGGGCAAAAAAATTTGGAACTTGCCTATGAAATCTTTTTCAAAAAGTGCTTTATGGGGAACGATGTGAGCTGTATTTTTTTTGAGTAAAAGAAATTTTGAAAAAAAAAAAAGCGTGACGTGAGAAAGAAGAGAATGGGAATCATACGTGGGCTAACAGGCTGTTTTTTTCACTTTCGGGCCCCCTATTCATTCAGATGGCTTTCTAAGCCGCGGAAAATGCATCCATATTATTTATCGAGCTTTTTTTAAAGTACATTTAGTGGGAAATTCGTTGCCTATCTTTTTGCCTAGCTCCAAACGGTAGAAAAAAATCGAGAGGAATCGTAGAAATAGCCTTATAAAAAAAATTCCAGAGCTGATTAATCGACCTGAATTCTAGTTTAAATGGTACCAATGGATGATATATACATGCTCATCAAATTTTTAAGCCGTTTGGAAAATTGAAAAATAATCAACTTCTGACCCCATAAGAAAATGATTTCTGGAAATCTACAATTTTTTGGCTCAAAATCATTATCAACTTTGAGTTAACCCTAAATGAGGTATATCCTCCAAATTTCCAACCTTCCGGACGTTTTTTGACCAAGTTACAGTGTTTCAAAGCGTTATCACTTGACGGTTTGCGTACCCCCCGTACCCCCCCCCAAAATCCGAAAATCGATCTGTTTTTCAATGTTATCCTACATTATGAATCGAGTTTTTATGATCTGGCAGAGTTTCAGACCTTCTGGATGAGTTTTTAAGGAAAAATAGATTTTTTTGGACCACCGGGAAGGGATATTTTGAAATTTTGCATTTTTTGGCTCAAAATCAATATTAATCTTGAGTTAACTCTAAATAAGGTATATCCTCCAAATTTCCAACCTTCCGGACGTTTTTTTGACCAAGTTACAGTGTTTCAAAGCGTTATCACTTGACGGTTTGCGTACCCCCATACCCCCCCCAAAAATCGGAAAAATCGATCTGTTTTTCAATGTTATTCCACATTATAAAGGGAGTTTTTATGATCTGGCCAAGTTTCAGGCCGTTGGGATGAGTTTTAAGGAAAAATAGATTTTTTTGGACCACCGGGAAGGGATATTTTGAAATTTTGAATTTTTTGGCTCAAAATCAATATTAATCTTGAGTTAACTCTAAATAAGGTATATCCTCCAAATTTCCAACCTTCCGGACGTTTTTTGACCAAGTTAAAGTGTTTCAAAGCGTTATCACTTGACGGTTTGCGTACCCCCCCGTACTCCCTCAAAATCGGAAAGTCGATCTGTTTTCAATGTTATTCTACATTATGAATCGAGTTTTATGATCTGGCAGAGTTTCAGACCTTCTGGATGAGTTTTAAGGAAAATAGATTTTTGGACCACCGGGAAGGGATATTTTGAAATTTTGCATTTTTTGGCTCAAAATCAATATTAATCTTGAGTTAACTCTAAATAAGGTATATCCTCCAAATTTCCAACCTTCCGGACGTTTTTTGACCAAGTTACAGTGTTTCAAAGCGTTATCACTTGACGGTTTGCGTACCCCCCCGTACTCCCTCAAAATCGGAAAGTCGATCTGTTTTCAATGTTATTCTACATTATGAATCGAGTTTTATGATCTGGCCAAGTTTCAGGCCGTTGGGATGAGTTTTAAGGAAAATAGATTTTTGGACCACCGGGAAGGGATATTTTGAAATTTTGAATTTTTTGGCTCAAAATCAATATTGATCTTGAGTTAACTCTAAATAAGGTATATCCTCCAAATTTCCAACCTTCCGGACGTTTTTTGACCAAGTTACAGTGTTTCAAAGCGTTATCACTTGACGGTTTGCGTACCCCCCGTACCCCCCCAAAATCGGAAAATCGATCTGTTTTCAATGTTATTCCACATTATAAAGGGAGTTTTATGATCTGGCCAAGTTTCAGGCCGTTGGGATGAGTTTTAAGGAAAATAGATTTTTGGACCACCGGGAAGGGATATTTTGAAATTTTGAATTTTTTGGCTCAAAATCAATATTAATCTTGAGTTAACTCTAAATAAGGTATATCCTCCAAATTTCCAACCTTCCGGACGTTTTTTGACCAAGTTAAAGTGTTTCAAAGCGTTATCACTTGACGGTTTGCGTACCCCCCCGTACTCCCTCAAAATCGGAAAGTCGATCTGTTTTCAATGTTATTCTACATTATGAATCGAGTTTTATGATCTGGCCAAGTTTCAGGACGTTGGGATGAGTTTTAAGGAAAATAGATTTTTGGACCACCGGGAAGGGATATTTTGAAATTTTGAATTTTTTGGCTCAAAATCAATATTAAACTTGAGTTAACTCTGAATAAGGTATATCCTCCAAATTTCCAACCTTCCGGACGTTTTTTTGACCAAGTTACAGTGTTTCAAAGTGTTTTCACTTGACGGTTTGCGTACCCCCCGTACCCCCAAAAATCGGAAAAATCGATCTGTTTTTCAATGTTATTCCACATTATAAAGGGAGTTTTTATGATCTGGCCAAGTTTCAGGCCGTTGGGATGAGTTTTTAAGGAAAAATAGATTTTTTTGGACCACCGGGAAGGGATATTTTGAAATTTTTGAATTTTTTTGGCTCAAAATCAATATTGATCTTGAGTTAACTCTAAATAAGGTATATCCTCCAAATTTCCAACCTTCCGGACGTTTTTTTGACCAAGTTACAGTGTTTCAAAGTGTTTTCACTTGACGGTTTGCGTACCCCCGTACCCCCCAAAATCGGAAAAATCGATCTGTTTTTCAATGTTATTCCACATTATAAAGGGAGTTTTATGATCTGGCCAAGTTTCAGGCCGTTGGGATGAGTTTTTAAGGAAAAATAGATTTTTTTGGACCACCGGGAAGTGATATTTGAAATTTTGAATTTTTTCCTCGTTTCGTTTTGCAAATGACCTAGTGGATGTAAGAATGCGCGTTGATCACGATTTTGCTAGTTTCAATCCAAAAAAACAGGAGATAAAAAAGTTATTCGGGAAACTTACCCAAAATCACATGTTTTTTGGAATTTTCGGGTGTTAGATGGAAAATTCGAATAATCCATGTTTGACTCAATAAAGAGTACTTTTTTTGTGGTTTTTGAAAAAAACTCTGTAATATGAGCAATAATGAGCAAAAATGAGGTTTAAGATTTTTTTAAAAAAATTGAATAAGATTATATTGCACCTTATTACAAACTTTGGATGAGTTTCGTCGATTTTTATGTCAAGATATAGATTTTTTTGAAGGGTTCTACCGTACCCCTTTTTTTGAGCCACAGTATCTCGAAAACGGCTTGAGTGATGATATTCGGTTTTTTTTTTCAAAAAATCCTAAAAAATCGTGTTCTACAACATGTTTGATTTAGAGAAAGTTTCACCCTAACGCTCATTTTTTTTCAACTCACCCTACGGCGTTACCACACATGTGAACGATAAAAAAAAACAAGTTTAACAATTAAAAAAACTAGCAAAATCGTGATCAGCATACATTCATACATCTACTGTGGCCCAAAAAAATTATTTTTCCTTAAAACTCATCCCAACGGCCTGAAACTTGGCCAGATCATAAAACTCCCTTTATAATGTGGAATAACATTGAAAACAGATCGATTTTCCGATTTTGGGGGGGTACGGGGGGTACGCAAACCGTCAAGTGATAACACTTTGAAACACTGTAACTTGGTCAAAAAACGTCCGGAAGGTTGGAAATTTGGAGGATATACCTCATTTAGAGTTAACTCAAGATTAATATTGATTTTTGAGCCAAAAAAATTCAAAAATTTCAAAATATCCCTTCCCGGTGGTCCAAAAAAATCTATTTTTCCTTAAAACTCATCCCAACGGCCTGAAACTTGGCCAGATCATAAAACTCCCTTTATAATGTGGAATAACATTGAAAAACAGATCGACTTTCCGATTTTTGGGGGAGTACGGGGGTACGCAAACCGTCAAGTGATAACACTTTGAAACACTGTAACTTGGTCAAAAAACGTCCGGAAGGTTGGAAATTCGGAGGATATACCTCATTCAGAGTTAACTCAAGTTTAATATTGATTTTGAGCCAAAAAATTCAAATTTTCAAAATATCCCTTCCCGGTGGTCCAAAAATCTATTTTCCTTAAAACTCATCCCAACGGCTTGAAACTCTGCCAGATCATAAAAATCGATTCATAATGTAGGATAACATTGAAAACAGATCGATTTTCGGATTTAGGGGGTCTGCGCTAAAAGTTGAAATATTTCTGTTTTGCAGTGTTGACACCTAGCTGAATATACTTCCAAAAGCCCGCGAAATAAGATAATAGTCTCATTCAATTCTTATATTAACTTTAATAATCATTTCACATTGATAGTCATCCGCGGGGGGGTACGTACTTTTTCGAGGGGAGTACGTACTTTTTCAAGGGGGGTACGTGATGACGTCACAAAAAGTAGTTGGTTAGCCCATGTATGATGGGAATAAAGAATGAAAAAAAACTCAAAGTTGAACTCACGTGAACCGACGTGAAAGAGAAAAATAAAATCCACGCGGTCAACATGAGTTGGAACGTCGATAGGTGGTCATTCTTTCCTTCAAGTCCACAGCCAGGAGGTCGACATCCAAATGGGTCAGTTCTGAGGCATCCGACGGCTCCACTTTCGGCTCCAACTCGGCTCCCGGCTGGCTCGGAACTACAACGGATGGGACGAAGGATGGTAACTTTACTCTGCTTCTGGAAATCTCCGGAAGTTGGCCTGGATACTCCTGTACCAGATGAAAATCCGGAAATTCTCAACTTTCAAAACTTTCTAGCTCTAGAAGTAATCCCTCAAAGACAAAGGCGGCATATTTTTGTGGTTTTTCGACTTTGAGGGATCTTTCTCTGGATTTGGAAAGTTTCCCAGGTTGAGACTTCAAGGACCTTAGTCTGGTACATTTCGTATAGTCCTGGCCAATTTTTAGGTGAATTCAAGTCCAAGCAGAGTAAAAATGACTATCCTTGCCAGTGAACTTTGCGAAGCCTCCCCATGCGCCTATAAAATAGCTTCGGTGCTCGAATCAGGTTACTATTAAAGGGGCATGGGAGGCTCCGTAAACTCCTTTTGCCACGAAAGATATTATTTCGAGTCCCGAGCCAGCCGCGAATCGACTGTATGAAGTAGTACCAAGAAAACTTCAAACCTCTAAAATAAAATGTAATCTTCAAAATTTCAGCATGGATATGGTTTGGTACCAAGCCTATCGCCCTCATTCTTATCGTTCTCGCCTGGCCATCTCAAAGCTCTGCTCAGGGTATATTTCCATTTCCCCAACTATTTATTTATAAACTTTTACTTCGGCAAGTAGTCTCTAGTCTATTAAAGACTCCAAACGGGTCAAAGATTGCTCTGAAAAGGCTGATAGGTCACAGTAGCAGTGGGACTTTTCTTTAAACATAAACCGCGTCGCGATTGCAAAAAGTTAGAGACGGGCTTCCTTTTGAGTCGGAATTTTTTACTCCTTATGGTTTTTTCAGGACAATGTTGCAAGAGAATAATCGCCAGTCTTCCAACCGGGGAGTTTATTCCTCCGGAGTGCTCGAAGAACGTGAAATGCACGGAAGGACCCGTCATCGTCGAGGAAACTGATTCTCAAGCACTTGCCGTTTATTCTTTCCTGATTTCGGCTACAAAGACGGGAACCCTCTCTGTCATTAAGAACTCGAAAAGATCGATGGGATTCCCTGAGCTGATTGAGTTGTTGCATAGTGGAAAAGGCTGGTTTTTCCGCTTGTTCTGATTTTGTTTTCAATTGTTTTGTCACTTGTTTAACTTTTTCCGTTATAGGCCCGGCCATATCTTTGGATCATGCCAAACTCGACGATACCTCGTTTGAAAAGTTGAAAACGCTGACAGTCGAGAACCTCCAGCCTTACTGCGACGGCGCCGAACTCATCGACATCCAAGGCCCGCTCGATGCCACTGTAAAAAAACGGCTGGACAAGATCTTGAACGAAGTAATTCATCTCGAAAAATTGTTGAACTTGAACTAAAGTTGAACTAATAACCCTTGGAAGTCTCTAAAAAAAACGCGATTGGCCAATTTTTCCTTACTTTCAAGCAAATCAATAGAAAATTTTCAATCTTAAATCAACCTGTCAATTTTCAGACTATTAATTAAAACAAACTTCTTACAGACGCTGGCCCCATGCGAGAGCCTTAAAGGGAGAGGATCTTTCGGCGTTTCCGGCCAAAACAATCTCACGTGTTCGCAATGCACCGCTAAGCTGGCTGCTGCGGAAAGCAAGGACGCAGATTGTTCTAGTAAATTTTTTGACTTTTAACAAAATGAAAAAAAAAGGCAGACTGATCAAAAATTTTTGGGAGATAATGATTCCAGACTTGAAGCTGTAAAAAATTTGGAAAATTTTTAAACACCAGGAACCTTTCAGTTTCGGAAATATGAAAAACTTTTTTTTTTGAGAGATTAGAGAAAAGTTTGCAGGTACGGCGGTGGTTGTCCCCTGCGTCATCGTAATAGTTTTGCTTGCGGTGGCATTTGGCGCGATGACATTCATTGCATTCGGGGTTCGCAAGTCGGCCTCAGCCTCGGTCTCGGCCTCGCCGGCTAACCGCAAAAGTTCGACGGGGAGCCGTCAAGATTTGAGCTCAACGGCCTCGGCTGAGAATCCGAATAAGGGCAAGCCGTCCGCGGAGGGCCCGAAGAAGCCGAAAGTCGCTGCAAAGCCACCGGCCGTGAAGCCTTTGGATGGTAACCCCATGGAGATGGGAAAAGCGTCGGGTGAAGTTGACGAAAGGAAGGAAGGTGGTCGAGAGATGGGTAAGATGGATGGTATCGCGAAGGAAACCGATGCCAAAATGCAGAAGAAAGGGTCGATGCAGATGCCGACCGAAAGTGAGTTTATCGAAAACATCTTTTTCGGTTTAAGGAAGTAAAGAAATAACAGAAAAACTATCAATTTTCAGCTATTGCCAACGAGATCGCCAAGCGCGACAAGTCCGGCCGTCAAGTCATGCCGCTCTAGGAAGGCATCGACTAAAATTTTTACTCGTGTATCGTTGAATAAATTTCACGATCATGTTGTGTTCGGAGTTTGATTTCGCCAGATTTTCAAGGGTTCTGCAAATGGGTCGCTTGGGTGCATCTTGGGGTCCTTCAGTGGTCACTCAAATCGAGTCTATTGAGGGGTTACTTCACTGTTTTCCTAGTGTCATCTTGTCGAGACTTGAGAAAGTTCTGCCAGAATGCTATTCGCCAGAGAAAAGAGGGAGAAGAGAAGCTAGAAAGTATGAGTATGAGCGAAAAATGGGTCCTGACACGATAATGCATGAGTAGGCGCCTGGCTTGTGAAGAGCGCAGACAGGATACGTCCCCTTAGCGTCCCAAGCTAGCCGTGAATCAGCTATAAATCATACGTGAGAGAAAAAAGAGACGTCAACAAAATCTTCCAAGTTATTTCTAAACATGATGCCGCTTAAGGATTCTTCGGCAAGTTTTCTAGAACTTGAAAAATTCAATTCTTTGTTCAGCAATCACTGGACGAGTGTGAGAATGACAAAGACTCTCGGAAAATGTGATTTTTATTGTCCTAATCCTCACACGGAGGTGATTTCCTTCGAAACTTCAGAATTTTCTGAAACTTGGTCAGATGAAGCTTATGAAGATCCTGAAAGTATCCACATCGAAATATTCCTATTTTTCGAAGAATGAGGGTTCATAATCTGGAAATAGCCCAATTTTACAGGGCTTCTGTGTAGTTGAGTACCTCGTTCTCCAAAATAGAACTTAAAGGATCTTCATTCGGAATGTCAAAAAAAAAATCCTGGCCGATTTTCGGAAAATTCTTCTGACCCAAAGTGAGAGTATAAAGTTCTAGAAGGTCAGAAGCTTCGATTTTTTTCAAAAGCCCAAGTTTTGTTTTTTTTTTTGTGTGTGAAGCATGAAAGCCAAAACCACCTTCTTGGCAGAACTTTTTAATTCGCTTCAACGTACCTTTTTCTTCTAGTAGTAGGAGATCAGTCGGCGGTTCCGATGACTCGGTGATCCCGTCTCTGAAGCCCTCGAATACGCTCGTCATCAACACAACGCGGTTCGAACCGTCGGTCGAGCGGCCAAGAGAGCCGCCTCTTCAGATCGACCGTCGCTTGTTCCACTTTGACGACGTCGACTACAGCGCCGAAGTCTGTCCCTGTCGCACCGTTGGGGTCGGTTTTTCTTTCTGGAACAGTTTTTATTGGGATTCTGAAGGTTCAACTGACTAGGGAACTGTTTTTGGAGCTTCAAACTTCGCAAAATACACGAATTATGACAAAAAAGCGCTGTTTGAAGCCTTTGTAACGTCCTAACTCGAAAACGAGATCTATTGCGAGAAACTTTTTTCTTGTTCAAGAATCAGGGGGTCCTAAAGTAAACTTTAGCAAAGTTTCATCAAAAATTTAAACCGGAAGGGGGCGGGGTTTAAACCGTTCTTTAGTGAGATGGGCCTAGCAAAGTCAAGAAAGTTTAAAAACTAGTATTTTTTTTTGGAATATTTTTTCATTGGGTCTCAGAAGTCAAGTTGAGGAAGTTAAGGCATCAAAATTTTTTCTAGGACTGTTTTTTGGGTCTCTGTTAACCTGGCATGAAACTAAGAAAGTCCAGACTTTTGAATTTTTCCTGAAATACTCTATCTAGTCTCTAGAGTCTTAATTCATTTCGCTTGAATTTGAGAAAGTTTAAAAATAAGTAATTTTTCCTGGAGTTGTTCATTGGGTCCCTAGAGGTTCAATTAACCTGGTGCCAAGTTAAGAAAGTTTGAAAATTGGGTCTTTTTTGGAATAGTCAAGTAGTACCCATGCCAGTGGAAGGTTCTGCTCCCCTTGTGGTCCAAACATGATCAAATACTGGGACCCCTCGGTACCGAACGTTTCTTAGCATTTCTAGTGATCCCTTTAGGGGCATCAGCATTCTTGGTTTCCGATACCAAGGTCCGAGCTTGTCGAAAAAATTTTTTGGATTTGTTAAAACTAGTCAGATTTGAAAAATGTGTGAAAATACTTCGAAAAATCGGGAAAGGTTTAAGTTAGGAAAAAAAGTGCCAAAACTCTGACTGGAAGAATTCAAAATTGAAAGTGAAAAGGTACAACTAAAACTTGAAAAAATGGCGAATCTTCCTAGCTGGAGCGCCATGACCGCACGTGGAATGGCTCAAAGCGTTGCGGTCGGAAAAAAAAAGCTTGCTCCGACATCTAACAAAGTCAAGTCGTTTTGAGCCGGTCGCACTTTAGAGCCATTCCCCGTGCGACCAATACTTTCAAGACGCGTCCGACCTGAAACGACTTGCGCGCAGAGGCGTAATCAAAGTTCCATAAATGTTCTAAACTAATTTGGCATTGAAACCACTGCAAATATCAACTTTTTCCTTTGCAGTTTTGGCTCAAAGTCTTCGTTCTCCTCGGCTTGTTTCTATTCATCCAAAAGCTAGTCATTGTTCACTACAAGTGGTGAGTTTTTTTCTGCTTTCTCTGCGCTTTCTCATTTTTACACGCTGTTTAAATTTTCTACTAGGTGAGAGAAAAGAGGGCGCAGACATTATAGAGAATAGGAGTTCTATCGCTAATTTTCAGGTCGAAAAGCTTGGGAAATGCTCGGGAATGGACTTGGTTCGCCTTTTACGATGGTATCACCCTTCTTATTTTTGTCATTGTTTATTTTTCGCGCAAGAAGGCGGCCTTCAAAACTCTGACGATTGTTATGGTTGGTTTCGAGAAAATTTTAAAAAATTTTGGACAAAAAATAGAGCTTTCCTATAGAGGGAATCGTTTAGAAGTCAGTACTTTTGGTTAAAAAAAGCTGAAATTTTGTACTGCTTGCCTTTGCAGAAAAGTTGCTCTATTGATAAATTCGGCTTTTTTTTATTTTTCAAGGACTCGGACATTGGTAACGCAAAACGGACGTGCTCCGGACGTTTCTGGGCTATTCTAGGATCACTTAAGTGGTCACTAGAAATGCCCCGACACGTCCGATTCGCGTCCTGGTCGTTTACGGGCAACTCTAGGGACCACTTGAGAAGGTTGACGCCACTAGAGTGGTCTCTAGACTTCTCAGAAACGTCCGGGCGCGTTCCCCAGGTCCGTGGGACCTTTCTGAGGCTTAAAATACTTATAAAAGCCTACAAAATTTCCCGCCAAAGTATTTTTCATATTTCAAACTTTTTGAAGCTCGTCGAATCGATTCTCTTATTATTTTTCGTCATCGCCTTCACCGACAGCTACATCAACCTCAGAGCCAACGATGAGAGTGTGGTTGCCAGAAGTGAATTATTCCATAATAAATACCAAAAAAACAAGAAAATCGTTCAGATCTGTTCCTTCTGCTCATCGTGACCATCTTTTTCCGGTTTCTGCGACACTGTGGACTGATTTACTACATGTGGAAGGCGTCGTTCCCCAACGAACACATTTTGCAACAATAAATAATTTTTTAAGGGTTGGAATATCAAAAAGAAGTCGATTTCGAGCGAAAATTATCGAAACTGCGCAGAGTTTCTGATAAGAAAGGTTACGGTCGGGATTTTCCTGAAAATTGGCCAGATGACTCCTTGATGAACCAGATTGAATTCCTGAAAGTCTCAACTTGCAAAAATGCCTAGTTTTTCAGAGAGGACACTTCAAACACAAAGAAAACCCTCCCATTAAAATAGGCCATTTAGAGGGTCCTTTTTCTTGAAAAATAGGAAATTTTTCAGGTTAAAACTTTCAAGACCTTCATCTGGTACATCAAGGAGAGTCCTGGCCAGTTTTCAGGAAAATCCCAACCGCAAAAGAAAATGACATTCCTTGTGGGACAAAAAATCACATTAATATTCAAAATCTGGGACGAAATTTTCCGTAGCCAGTTTCGAAACAAAACATTTCACCCAACTTCATTCTTTTGGACTTTCAGTCTGGATCGCTCTAACTCAACTCTAAAACCTCTTGAGTCTTGAAAAAATCACTAAAGTTACCACTTCTGTCCTGAAATTTTCAAAACAAAATTGAGCTCTCCTTGGTCATTTATTTATATTACTTTAGTTCCGAAATTCCCAAAGTTTTTTTTTCTGATTTTCAACCAAACTCCATGAACCTCCATTCAAAAGGACGCCGAGGAATAAGCTTGGAATTTTTTTTTCAAGATGCGCCCGACTTGAAACGACTTGCGCGCGGTGGAATAATCAAGTATTCTTAAATATTCTTCCAGCCATCAATAAATACAATAAGTAGTTGAACTTCCTTGAGCTCGAAGCAAAGCCTAATTTTTTTTTGATCTGATTCAATAAATTCCACTTTTTCAAGACGCGCCCGACTTGAAACGACTTGCGCGCGGGGGAATAATCAAGGTTCAATAAATATTCTTCCAGCCATCAATAAATAGTTAAACTTCCTTGAGCTTGGAGCAAAGCCTAATTTTGTTTGATCTGATTCAATAAATTCAACTTTTTTCAAGACGCGCCCGACTTGGAACGACTTTCGCGCGGGGGAATAATCAAGGTTCAATAAATATTCTTCCAGCCTTCAATAAATAGTTAAACTTCCTAAAAAAGCCTTATCTTTGATCCAACCCATTAAATTCAAAATCTAGAAAGTTTCAGGAAATCGCTCTTTTTCCTCATACCAAAAAAACTCCAAAACCATCGAAAAAACCAAATTTATACAGTTTCCGGAAGAAACGGCTCTATTTGGCGTTCATCTTGATGTTGAAGTAGCCAATCTCGGCGGGCGGCTGATCCTTGAACGCCTTGGCAAGGTCCTTGCCGTCGCCCTTGCCCTGAAAGAAGCGATCAAACTGATCATCAACTTCCGAAAGGTGAGAACCTCCATAGTGACCACTTCCAGCTTGTCGGGCTTGCCGGGGCCGGGCTTGCGGGTCACGACAATTTCCAGGGTGCCTTTCGGCTCGAGGGTCGCAAAGACTGGATTCACCCTGGAAGTTTGGCGAAATCAGTATAGAAAAAGGGGGCGTGGCCTGTCTGTGCTCTCTCCTTTTTTTTTCGTGCCAGGACCCCTTTTGAATCGCCCAAACGTACCGTATAGGAAAAGGACCTTACTGAGGATTTTTTTACATATCAACTTTATAAATGTTCTGACCTCTCAGACCTTGGTAACGCGTACGGGACGCGAATCGGACGTGTCGGGGCATTTCTAGTGACCACTTTAGTAGCCTCAGAACTCTTAAGGAATTCCTAGAATCGCCCAGAAACGTCCAGAGCACGTCCGTTTCGCGTGACCAATGTCCGAGCTATAGAAAAAAATCTATAAATTATCATTAGAGCGCACAAAACTCATTGCAACGCTAATTTCAGCCATTTTTTCCTTTTCATTGCCATATTGTGTAAGGCTAACCTGACATCTCGGAACATTTCTAGGGACAACTTTAGGAGCATCCGCCTTCCCTAGAACTGCTCCGGAACCTCAAACACACTCTCGCATTTTCAAAACTATTTCTGAAGTTATCCATAGAGCGCATTTAATCAATTCTCAATGCATTTTTGGCGGCTATTTCTTCCAAACTCACTGATAAAGAACATTGTTGGACGTCTTGAGCTTGACGAACAACTTCTTGTCCAGGGTGTTCTTCACCTTGACCGTACGCTGCGTCTGAGCCTTCGCGTCAAAAACTACGTCGGTCGTCGCCACTTCCACTGGAATTCAACCCATTTTTGGTCACTTCTTGAGAAAGTCACCATGACCGAGGTCCTTTTTATCGCCTTTCTTGCTCTCGGCAGGGCCTCCACGTTTGCTGCCTCGCTTGCTCTCGATCTTTTCATCCTTTTTATCATCCTTCTTCTCCTCTTTCTTTTCCTCCTCTTTCTTGTCTTCTTTCTTCTCCTCCTCCTTCTTCTCTTCCTCCTTCTTTTCCTCCTCTTTCTTTTCCTCCTCCTTCTTCTCTTCCTCCTTCTTTTCCTCCTCTTTCTTTTCTTCCTTCTTCTTCGCATCTTCATCCGCTTCCTTCTTTTCCTCTTCTAAAATGTGTAAATTCAGAAAAAGAGTCAAAATCTATTATCTTTTAAAATTTTTGTCTAAGAGTTTTCAGAAACTACGTGAGACCACACCCTTAAAGCTAGACTTTTCAAAACTTTCTAAATTCCTCTCACCCTTCTTCTCTTCCTCCTTCTTGTCACTCTTCTTCTCCTCCTCCTTTTTCTCCTCCTTTTTCTCTTCCTCTTTTTTCTCCTCCTTCTTCTCCTCCTTCTTCTCCTCCTTCTTCTCTTCCTTGACCGACTTCTTCGACTCAATGTCCTTCTTCTTGGACTCCTCCTTCTTGTCGTCCTCTTTTTTGGAAGCTTCTTTCGGTGGCTCTTTCGTGGGGTTCTTCTTCGTTTCGGGGGCCTTACTGACTTCGGTCATCTTTGACTTTTCTTTGTTGACAGCCGGCGGAGGTGGCTAAAAAAAAGTTTTCCGTTTTTTTTTTCATTTGAAGCTGAGACCGCAGATGATGATGATTTTTTTGGCTTCTTTTTCCCGCATTGGACAAGAAGCGTCACCGACATGAAGACCAACGTCAACATGGGGAGAACGTCGTTCAGAAAATTGGTCATTCTGTAAGGAAAAGGGTACTGTAGCTTTGAATGAATGGTACTTTATATCTCAAAAAAGAGTCAGCTGATAATTTATTGATGTAATCGGCAACGTGGTCGCATTTGGAATGGCTCTAAGCATTTGGGGATTAAAAAGAAGCCGATTTTCGGAAGCTTGAATCGTTCTGGGCCGGGCGCAAACGCTTCAAAGCCATTCTACGTGCGACCAAGGTTTTTCAAAACTCAATAGAAATTCTATAATGCTACCAATCTGCAGAAAAAGCTTATTTATGACTTCTAATTCATCAAAAACAGACCAATCGACTGATTATGGGGTCATAGTCCATTCCTCGCAACTTGAAAATGGGCTCTAATATGAATAAATAGGCGGGTATAAGGGGGAAATTTCGAGTAAGAGAGCATGGAGAAAGCAGAGACATCAGACTCTCTGCTTTCTCCGTGATCTTTAATTCTAGGGACACACCTTGGTTCATTAGAGTGCACTTTTGATAGTCTTGGTCTCAAAAAAAAAAACCCCTACAGTAAGCTACCGTAACTCGGACGTTTCCGAGACATTCTAGGGATCACTTAAGGGGCTGATGCTGCTGAAGTGATCACTAGAATGCTCAGAAGCCTCCGGTTTGGTCCGTCGACCTGTCTCAATTTTAATATAGAGAGTACTTCCACTCAAAGGACCCTACAGTAATCTACTGTAACCAGCCTCCCTTTTTCAAACCGACCTTCAGGAACAAAAGAGACGATGGCTCGCTCGAGACCGCAGACGACCCAAACGGCTCAAAAATCGTGCAATAAAACAGGTCAGACGTCCATTTCCCCCTTCATGACTCACGTTTCTAACGTGAGGAAGGTTCATTTTCAAGAGTTTTTTTTTTTGAATATTCATTCTGCGGT
This sequence comes from Caenorhabditis auriculariae, assembly GCA_904845305.1. NCBI lineage: Eukaryota > Metazoa > Nematoda > Chromadorea > Rhabditida > Rhabditidae > Caenorhabditis > Caenorhabditis auriculariae. The sequence continues at coordinate 339,957 of CAJGYM010000077.1, forward strand.
GGCTCTCGACCCATTCAAGAACTTATTTTTGAATAAGCTCTTTACAAAACTTCTAAAAAAGAGCTTCAGAGCAGTTCAAGCGACAAATGAGGTCTATCCGAGAACTGTTCGCACTTTCCAGAAAAATAGTCACACATCAACCACCTTGTAGACGAGTTGCGTGTGATAGCAAATGACGACACACAGCTCGGTACTACAGGGTAGATGAGGCTGACTGAGGAAAATTGGATTTTCTGAGTAGTAAGTACTTTTTTTTAAAACTAAGGATTCTTAAAAGATTTATTCTGCTGATTGAAGGGTACTACAGGGTAGATGAGACTGACCGAGATGGGCATGAAAATATGATCACTTGATAATTTATCAATAATGGGGCTTGAAAGAACTTTACTGGAGCGATAAGTACTTTAACACAGGGTAGATGAGGCTGATGGAATGGGCCATAAAAAGACGTTTTTTTGAAAATCGAAAAAATATATAGTTTTCTGATGGTTCATCCATACCGGCTTAAAAATGGTTACCTGGGTATTAGAGGGTCTACGGACCTTTTTTAGGACTAGGGATTCTTTAAAGAATAATTTTTCTGTTAGGGTTACTACAGGGCAGATAAGGCTGACTTATAGATGAAATTGGGATCAAAACTGTTCAGATAATGAGTCGATAACAAGCCCTCCACACTAAAAATTCAAAAAAAAAAAGAAATTTTTGAATCTACAAGTACTACTTAACGTTAAGAAAGGATAAAATCTATGATTTTTCTCTAAAGCCCCTATTTCCAGTTAAAAAGACCCAACCTAGCTTTTCAAGCTTCAAAATTCTTCCTAAATCTATCCATATCAGCTCCGATCAACCCATCTATTTCAAAATCGAAACGTCATTGATTCGAAATTCAAACGCGTCGTTCACACGGCCAAACGGACGTTAAGAGCCGTCATAAAACTTTCTGGCGCCCTTGCCGTCGGATACTCAGCCAACCGGCCGGCCTGTTTCGGCCCATAAATTTAACGGCCGTCCCTCGGCCGACGTCTGTTGATTCGAAACAGAAAACAGACCGCCACCCGGAGACATTATCGTTTGGAAGTTTTTCAAACGGAAAACTTTTGGAGGAAAGAGTTTTTTTTTTGAAAGTTCAAACTCTTCAGTGAACACACTTTGGAAAGGCCTTATTTAAAGTTTTAGATACTAAAAATAACGTTTTTCAGAGCAGTCTGTACAGAGTGGAGATTCGAAAGAATAATTGGAAATTGCATAAAAAAATTGGACTTCTCGGTGATGTCGGGGGTCCAAAAAAATTTTTTTGATTGATCTCATTATTTTTAATAATAAAATTAGTAAAATCACAAAATCTCTAGGAACCCTTTGAAAATATTACGACTCTCCAAAAAAATTCAAAAAACTAAAATTTTCTTTAAAGCCCATTCAACCTGCTTTAATTAAAAAAAAAATAAAAAGCTCGATAATTTTTCTGAGTGATCCCTAAAGTGGAGAACCCTCGAACAAACCTTCCAAAAATCTAGCCAGAAACAGCAAGAATATAAATAGCAGCCGCGGGTTTTCCAAATTCAAAATGGGTCCTAAGAGAGGCGGACCATTGGCTCCGCCCCCTTCAGGAGGAGGCGGGAGGATCAAAAGAGCCTCGAACCAATAAATTCCTCAGGCCACGCCCAACAGACCTTCCACGGTTGAATATATGGTGTATGTTGGCAGGAGTTTGAAAATTTTGACAATAAATATTGGGTCAGTTTGAAGTAAAAAATATCGGAAACTAGCAGAAAATTTCAATTTTGAAGCAAACTCTTCTTTGCAAACTCAAAGCCTTTAATGATCAAAAATACCTTTTCAAAACCTTTCTAAGCTTCTATAACTTAGAAAATTCGTTTTTAAACAAAAAAGAAATTTGAATTCTCTCAACTGTGCTCCTTGAGCCACTCCAGCAAGGATGTTATCTAAAAATTTAAATTTTGAAGGAATAACTTGATTATACAAATGTATATAGCGGAAGTGTGTACCGTTTTTTTAAAGTAGTGGCGCGAAATTTGGTCAGAGACTGAGAAAGACAACTTAATTTTGGAGAGTTAGAGATAATTTTAATAACCGCTTTTTCATCTTTTCGTTAATTTTTCAGAACTAAAATCGGAAATCAAGGTTAAAACAATGAGTCATATCCTAAATTAGCTTCATTTTCGTTAAATCAAAAGATTCCTTTAAAAAATCGAAAAATTCTTCAAATTCTTCAGTAAAGTTTACAGAGAGAATAATAAAAAGGAAAAATTCTAAAAATCTGTCGTTTAAAGTTGAAAACTTGATATTTCAGTACCTTTGATTATTTTTTCATGTAAAAAAATAATTGTGTCTTTCTATACTTGAATAAACTGTTTATTTGATTCTTCTAGCTCATCCTACTTCATGGAAATTACGTCGTGTAATATTTTTTAAAAGTCATCATAATTTGAAAGTCCAAGGAGGGAAGCTGGTTTTTATAAAATTCAAAAATTTCCGAATTTTCAATAGAAAAAGGTGGCCTCAAACCAAAAATTATTCATTTTCTCAGTCTTTTTCCTTGGTCCAAAAAATGAAGGCCGCCGTTCCAAGGCCTTCTCTTTTTTTCTTGTCGTTTTACGATGCACTCTGACGGATTTACGACGATGCCTGTCATTCGTCTTTTTTTCGCCGTGGGGCGAAAATGTGTTTCGGATGAAGATCGCTGGCCTTTCTTTTTCTGTTGTAGGACGTTCCCAGGATTGTAAAAACCTAGGTATTACTCAACCGAGGCGTTTGGTTTGGGCATAAAAGGCATGGAAGGCGGCGTTTTTGAAAGGGCGATGAGATAAGACGCGAGAACGGTCGTTCCATTCAAAAAGAACACGGAGATAGGAGAAAAAAGGCCTTTAGAAAGGTATGAATCAATGGTTCTTTGTGCTTCAAAAAGCGGCTCAGTGTTTCAAGTTGTTTTATTTGATTTTTCAGCCATTGAAACATGGTCTTTGCTCTTAAATTGAGTTAACTTGAGCCTAAAAACTTGCAGAAAAAATAGCTCAAAAAAATTAATAAAAATTCTCGTTAATGTGTTTAAAGGAGCATAGACAAAACTCAAAAAGGTCTCGAGGCGAAGAGCCGTTTTTTGTGTTATTTTAGGTGATGCCCTGTTCATGAAACTACAAAATGATTTCTGGATAGTCTATAGCTGAATAATAATTATTTGAAATGTTACAAAGATATCGTAACTTTGAATATTTGAATTTTATCGTAACTTTGAGATTACGGTATAAAAAACATCGGTTATTTTTTTGGCTTGGAAGTACGATTTGAAGCTCGAGAAAATTTAGAAGTTGGAATATTTCTGATAAAGTTAGTTGAAAAGATAAATTATCTATTAATTTGAATTTTTAAATTTTCGAAGGACTCGTCAAAATAATATCTAGTTGAAAAATCGATTTATCTGGGATATTAAAGTACGGTTTTAGCTTGAAAAATGCACCTCGAAAAAAAAAACTGTGCACAAAAATCGTCTAAAAAAACTCTCTGGTTGAAAAATGGATTACTGTCACCGTTATGAAGCTACTGTAGTCTTCAAAACTAAAGTAAACACTTGAAAAAGGGTTTCGATAAACGTTTGACGTTGAAAACGGCTTAAACTACTAGTCTTGAGATCAAGGTACCGTTCTCACAAAGATTATTTCGATTGGACTCTCCTGATTCAAAAATTATGGGAAAAAATTAAGCCTTCTCCAAAATCAGTTCATACCCTGAAATAGGGCGCTTGAAGGCCGCCACCACTCTTTCTCTGACCTACACTATTTCGTCGTTTTCTCGCAGCTAGATAACGACGAAACAGCGTGGGTCAGAGAAAGAGTGGTGGCGGCCTTCATGCGCTCCATGTCAGAGTAGGAATACAGTCCCATCACTTCCCGCTAACAAGACGTCGAAAAAGGAGCGACGGAGCACATTTGCATAGTCGAAGGAGCGGAAGATCAAAGAGAAGCGACCGACGTCGTTAAACTAGGGGAGGAAAACGTGTCGTAAAAGTTTTATGTTCGGTTTTCGGGGCTCGCCGAGCACTTTTGTTTTGGCTCTCTTTTTTCGGTTCTCTTTCTAGAGGCCGAACGCGTGGAATCGGTGATGAGTTTGAAGAGAACAGATGTTAATGAACAATTTAAAGAAGTTGAAAAGAACAGAAAGATCAACTTTAAAGTTTTCGGACTCGAAATGGCTTGAGTGCTTGTGAGAAGGAAACATGTCCGTTTCTTCTTGAAAACGTTGATTTAAAAAAATAATACCCAAGTTTGATGAAAAGTTCTGGCGGCATCTCTGGCATTTTCGCCAAAAGGGCACCACAACTCTTTCCCTGACCTACACTATTTCGTCGTTTTCTTGCAGATAGATAACGACGAAATAGTGTGAGTCAGAGAAAAAGTTGTGGCGCCCTTTTGGCGCTCCATGTCAGAGATCTTATAAAGTCCAGACGTTCACAAAATGCGACCGCTTTTTTGCGCTACAAAGCAAATTAATAAAATACGGGCGTACCTTAATGTTTTCTCTTTCACTCTATCTGGCACTTTTTTTTTAATTTTTTTGCATTTTTTTCATGAATTTCCTTTTTGAAAAAGACGATTCAAAAAAAGTACTACGACAAAATTAATAGACTCATTAAAATGAGTTTTTTTATTACTTAAAAAAATTAGGCTTCAAAGTAGGAGTTTTTCGAAAAAGATTTTTTTACAATTACTGAATCTGTATTAAACCGAAAAGAAGATGAAAAAAATGAACTCAGAGGACACATTAAATCTTGAAAATAAGTTGAAAAAAACAAGTTTTTCTAACCAAAAAAACGCCCGTATTTTATTAATATGCAATGGATTGAACTTATGAGCCACACATTAAGTCTCTTAATTCATTTGAAAAAAAAAACAATAGTGTCAAAAAAAATACAGAAGAAGCACCACTATACTGATCAAAGGCTATCAAACTTTCGTTGTAATAAAAAAAAATTCGAAAAACGCCCGTATTTTATTAAAATGTTATGGAACACAAAAAAGCGGTCGCATTTTTTAAACGTCCTCCAACTACTCATCATCAACAAAATTCCAAAGTTTAAACGCATTAATACAGTTTATATAATTGTAATGTTATACAGTTAGACGCGAAATCGACTCGAAATAAACTGGAAAATTGGAAAAAATGATTTTAACATAAAATCTTCAGCCAATGAAAACTATTCCCTCATTGCAAAAAAAAATTCAATTGACTCATTTTGTCTGCTTTTGACATGCCCCTTTTTTTTCGATTTTCCCAAAAAGTCCAAAGTTTTCCATCATTTTTCTCCATAAAACTGCTTCATAAACCATCGTTATTATGTGAGAAACTATCAAAAGCGACCGAATAAAAGTCAAATTTACCAAAGGGAAATGAAAAAATGTTCGGCTATTCTTGGATTTCAACGGTTCTCCTTCTACTAGCCGTCGTCGCCGGCGTCCAGGGACACAATAAAGCCGGCAAAAACAAGAAACCAGTCAAATTTGGATGATTCGTTGATTTGGATAAAATAATTCAGCTTTTGGTGGTTTCTTTTTCATAGAAATTGAAAAATTCTGTGTGCGAAAAGTTCACGTAAAAACTTTGAATTTTTATTTGAAATAAATAATTTACATTAAAAGAAGAAAAATGATGATTTCAAATTCATATATCTTTTTTTTTGGTGCCTAGAAAACTGTGGTTTGATGCTAGGAACTGAGGAAAATCGATGGAAAAACCGATTTTTCTCTTCAAAATCGCCGAATTTCTGATTTTGAAATTCTTCTGTGGAAAAAAAAAACGCGAAATTCAATTTTTCGTCCCTATGTAGCCCTATAAGTCATGTAAAAGAACTTTAATACAGTTAACTTATTTCCTTTTTCCAAAACTTTCAAGTTCCCGCCTGAATTGGACACTCAGTAAATAAATTCAAAACACCCAACTCTGTTTAACTTTTCTTTACACCTTGAGACAGTCACTTTTCCCTTTGATCTCTCCAATTTCCAAGAAAAAAAAAGAAAAGACAAAAAAACGAGGAGTCCTCGTCGAACAACGCAAATATTAAAGAGGCCCGCGAGATTTGCCAATTTTTTCTGAGATTTTTCTTTCTTTTCTTTTTTTTTCTGGCTACCGTCAAGTACTTTCTTCAGTTTTTTATAATACAAGGGTCAAAAAAACCTTGACTTTTTAAAGAAAAATGAAAAAAATATATTTTTTTAGAAAAATTAAGGAAAATTCATTTTTTTGGGAGAAGACTTTTTTTAAGTATGAAAACATTTTTTTAATGGAAACAGGGAAGAGCAGTGAAACTTTTTTTGTTGATTTTTGGCCGAGACGCCGCATTTTTCCAAAAATACGCCCACGATAACGGGCACCCTTCCCCATGTATGAACTATCGATTTCAGTATCATTTCATGCTTTTCCTAATATTCTTTGAAGCTTTGATTTTCAATACCATGAAAATCCTAGAATTCATCATTAGTTTACGTTTTAGGACAATTTCTCAATATTATTCCGAAAGTTTGATTCTGAAAGTGTTTTTGAATTTTTACAAGTTTATTTTTGAAAAATTCAAGTTTACTATCTTAAAATATTTTCAAAATTCTATTCTTCTTCCATTTTCTCATTCATATAACATCTCATGATTTTTCGTCGCCTTCAAGAATTTTTTTTCGAGCATGAAATTCAACTCATCATTTGAAAGAAATTTGTTAAATTCTTACTATTTCTTTCTAAATATAATAAAAGTTTGAAAACCTTTGACAAACTCTTAACTTTTCACTACATCATAAAAGTTGCAGACTCACCTTCATTCTAATCGTACCGCAGAAAAATCAAAAAAGGAAGAAAAAATATTGCCGCGCGTGCCGTAGACGCCGCATTTTTCCACTGGAAAACGGACGTAGCGGCTTCTCCACAACTCGATGCGTATTTTACTGATTTTGACGGTCTTGGCTCCATTTTCCATTGAACACAACTTGGTGATTGATGTGAGTTTGATTCTGAAGTTTACTGATTTTGATTAATATGATTTTCACACTTTGCAATAAGAATCCCGACGACGAAAAATTTTATTCAATGGTTTTATTTTTCATATGAATGGCGTGACATAACTGAAGTAAATATTGTAGGGATCAAAAAAAAAGGAGATTAATTTTGGGAAAAAATTTGAAAAAAAAAATTGACATTGGAGCGCGTTTTCGTAAAGATGAATTTCCTCGTAATGCCGTGTTCAAAGTAATTTCGGGGAATCGAAAAATATAAAAAAAGTAACGATTTTTCTCGTTTAATTTGAAAACCCGAAATCCTGAAAATTGGCATTTCGAGGGGCCGCGACGCGCCTGCTACGCGGGTGCTGCAGCATTGGGTCTCGCAACGATCAAACGCGGAAAAAAAGGAAATTTTTCAAAAATTTTCGCAATTAATTTTTTTGTTTTTTTGTTGATTTGATTATTGTTTTTCATTATGGCGCGTTCAGGAGCAAAAACGCGAAATTTTTTTCGAAATTCAAAAGAGCGTTCACGGCGATACTTCGCAATTAGCGAATTTCGATTTTTTTGAGATAATTTCGAGATGATTTTTTTCTTCTTTTTTTCTTTTTTTAGATAATTTTTTTCTTTTTATTTTTTTCAATTTTTCAACCCGTTCAAATTTATTGATTTTTAGAAATAGTACGAATGAAAGCCTTAAGTTAATTTTTTTCGACTGTCTGAACTTAAAAAAAGTTCAATTTTTTTCTCAAATTTCGAATTTATCGTGTTTATTCCAACGGATGTATCAGAGTGTTTGAAGTTGCAGGTCTCTAAACTATGGCGGGTATTGGATTACCGAAAGTGCTAAAAGTTGAAAAAAAGGTAATTTTCATTCAAAAAAACTTTTTTTCGCAGTTATTTTTTTACAAATTTTTGATTCTTTTCACAAAAAATCTTAGACTCGTTAGGGATGCACGAGCGGCTCGTGTGAAGGTAACGCAAAAATTTTTCGTCTCTACAGTCAAGCATAAATTCGTGAGTTCTCTTATTCTTCGATGTTATTTTTCTTTCATTTTTCAATATGTCTTGTCAATATGTCTTGTTCATTTGTAAACGAAAAAAATGAATACCACGGTTCAACCGATGGTATGAAAAAAAGAACAGCAAAAGTTCGAACGACCACTTCTCCGATTATTTCATATCGCTAGGGAACTTTCCGACTAATCTTTTATCGAATTTTTCTTCTCAATAAACTTTTTCGTTTTAAATATCCCTATATAAAGTAGGCAAGTTATTCATGTTTAAAAACACAAAAAAATAGGAAAAAAATATGTTGATAGATGTTTTTATAAACCGAAAAATATAAGGGAAAAAAAGTCGGAAAAAGGGATCCGTCGGAGAGGTGGCCGTCGGAAAGTTCCCTAGCGATATGAAAAAAATTCGGAAAAAGGGCGAATTTTGTTTGAATTTCTGCTTGTGTTTTTTTCATACCACCGTTCAACCAGCTTTTTCCTTTCTGGAAAAAAATTTCTTCTGCTTACAGACCTAGACGAACGGTTTACGAAGGACTCGCCGAAAGACTACACGTGAAACTTGGATCTTTCCTTATGGAACTTTTTCTAATAAAAAAATTTCATTGTTTTTCTTCTGCCTTTCAGAAACATCTCATCACAAAAACAGTTTCTGTTGTTAGGTTTTTTTAATTTGATTAACTAAGCAGCTTGTTTTTTTACATTAATTTTTTTCAAGAAGGTAATGCTCATCATCTTTATTCAAACAAATGATAGAGAAAATAAACGCGTAATAAAACAAAAACAAAATCATTGAAAGAGAAGTTAAAAAGCTGTGTATTTGACAAAAATCGAGACATGGTAAATTCCAAATTTATCCGGCTGGCCACAAACAACAATGTCTTGTTCGAATGAGCTGAAAAAAATTCAATACTTTTTCTTTTTAATGAAATGAACCAGTTATTGAAAATTGTATAGATAAAAACCTTCCATTTTCTTCTTGACCGTTGCGTCGAAATTCACGAATTTATGCTTGACTGTAGAGACGAAAATTTTGCGTTACCTTCACACGAGCCGCTCGTGCCTCCCTAACGAGTCTAAAATTTTTTTTGTGAAAAGAATCAAAAATTGTAAAAAATAACTGCGAAAAAGTTTTTTGAATGAAAATTAACCTTTTTTTCAACTTTAGCACTTTCGGTAATCCAATACCCGCCATAGTTTAGAGACCTGCAACTCCAAACACTCTGATACATCCGTTGGAAAAAAAAAATAAACACGATAAATTCGAAATTTGAGAAAAATTGAAATTTTTTTAAGTTCAGACAGTCGAAAAAATTAACTTAAGGCTTTCATTCGTACTATTTCTAAAATCAATAACTTTGAACGGGTTGAAAATTGAAAAATAAAAGAAAAAAATCATCTAAAACAGAAAAAGAAGAAAAAAAATTATCTCGAAATTATCTCAAAAATCGAAATTCGCTAATTTCGAAGTATCGCCGTGAACGCTCTTTTGAATTTCGAAAAATTTCGCGTTTTGCTCCTGAACGCGCCATAATGAAAAACAATAATCAAATCAACAAAAAAACAAAAAAATTAATTGCGAAAAATTTTTGAAAATTTCCTTTTTTTCCGCGTTTGATCGTTGCGAGACCCAATGCTGCAGCACCCGCGTAGCAGGCGCGTCGCGGCCCCTCGAAATGCCAATTTTTCAGGATTTCGGGTTTTCAAATTAAACGAGAAAATCGTTACTTTTTTTATTTTTTTCGATTCC